>BMAV01021775.1:0-95120 GCA_019973955.1 Trichonephila inaurata madagascariensis
AAAACCAAAATATTCATGCAATGTAATAAAAAATAATATCAGATCGATAAATATGAAAAAAATAATAAAATAAACATTTTCCATATTTTCCATTTGCTGTTAATAATATTATTATATATATACTAAATTCTCAGAAATCATTTACGAAACCATAATAGGAGACAAAAATTTATGCCATTTTTTATTTCATTCAGTTCCTACTCACACACTATTAGCTTACACTCTCTATATATTTATTTATTTACCTTGGTGGGGAATTTTCAACTGTTAATAAAATACATTTTAAAACTCTCCATTGGGCTGAAGTTTTATATACATAATTATTTTATATGACAATACAGTAATTAAATTATAATATGCAAACACATGGATTAAAACTAATTAATCAACTAATTACAAATACAGCCACGTATACATCATTTTTGGTGACTTAGCAACCATTTTGTGTCAAAACTTGAAAAGGTTTTTTTTTTTCCCTCACATCTTAAAGCGCTCATTTTAGCTGAAATTTTCTATACACTATTGTTTTGGGTGACAATATAAATTTAATTAAAATTTAAATTTAAAAATTTAAATTGCTGAAAATTATTTAAATAATTACAGATACAGCAACGTTGGTTTCATAATTAGCGACTTTGTCAAAGCTTTAAATTTTTTTCCCTCACGTTTTAAAGCATTCAGTTTAACTGAAATTTTATAGACACGACTGTTTTGGATGACAAAGCGATACTTTAATCATAAATAAAAATTATTCACCACTTAATGTTGTGATCCTGTGATATGTGTATACATATTTATATTAATTGTAACTATTTAATAATACCAAACAATTATGCGATTTTTAGTTAAAATATTTCAATGTGTGTCTATCCTTAATTCATAACACAATCTTAAAAATACTATTCTTTTCGAATTGATTAACCTGTTTCCCTATACACCGTACGAGTTACTGAAAGTTAAACGCAGCCACTTTGCTCATAAGCTGTAAGATTACTGATATAATTTTCTATCTTTGATTTACCCGTATTTTTAACTCTAATTGTGAAATTATTAGTTCTAGTGTTTTTAAGAAATGCATTTGGCCCATACTGTTGAAATTCATCTTATCAGGGTTTTTTTCTTCTCTTTTTGCTGTGAAAGCGGGAATTTAGATGATAAAAAAATTTCCATGTAGAACAAAGATCGGCAAAACAATGTGGAGTTTTATGCATGTGAACGAATGAAAATGGAAAGAAATTCTAAATAAGTCTATATATTTCAATCCGGATTACAATGGATGATTTTATAATCCCCCATTTAAATTGTGTGTGCACATGTATAATTACTCACACAAGACTCTCAATCTTTTGAAGTATCAACAACCTTACTCTACAACCAATAGCAATGCTCAATCTCAATAGCTGAAACCAGCTACCCCCATTGATCCTTGCCTAATGAAGCCATTCCTCTTCCAACAAGCTAAGCTAACAACACCAGCAATATAGGGATAGAGAGAGATAGATAGGGTAAGATAGGGAGCGGAGGATTGAGTCATCGATCCAGTCTCCTGGGGAGTTCAACTTACTATCAATCGTTTGAAAAAGCGGTACAAAAGCATGACATTTTTTTTTTTAAATTATGAGAGGGGTTCTTTTAAGATATATATTAAACATTCTTCATAGAATGCAGAGTGTTCTTACAAAAATTGAACAATACAGGATTATCTCTGTTCCATAATTATTAAATAAAACAAAAGTGCGTAAACTTTAAAATTAAAAAATAAAAAAAAAATAATAAGTTATTTCTTTCCCTTAATTTATCAAGTCTTGTGCTTAGATGTACACAATAAAAAATGCGTCTTATTTAAAAACATTTTTGGCAAAATTTTAACAGGTTAAGAGGTTTTAAAGTCCTCGTATTGGGTTAGTAATCTAAAAACAAGTAATATAAAAAAAATTAAGTCTCTCTCAATTCCTAATTAGATCAACAAAGAAAAATTTTATTTTAGCTGCTTTTTATTAAATAGTTACAATTAATATAAATATGTATATACATATGACAGAATAACAACATTTTGCGGTAATTAGTTTTTATTAAACATCATTAAAGTAATGTATTGTCATCCAAAAAAAATCGTGTATATAAAATTTCAGTTCAACTGAATGCTTTAAAACGTGAGAAAAAAACCTTTTCACAAGTTTTGACCCAAGTCGCTAAAAATGATGCCAACATGGCTGTATTTGTAATTTTTTAAAAAATTAGTTTTAATCAATTAATTTTTATTAATTATAATTAAATTAGTGTATTGTCATCCAAAATAATCATGTATATAAAATTTCAGCTCAAATGAGCGCTTTAAAATGTGATAAAAAAAATTTTCGTGTTTTGACACAATTAGCCAAAAATGATAGCAACGTAGCTGTATTTGTAATTCTCTGAATTATTAGTTTTAATCAATTAATTTTTATTAATTATAATTAAAGTACTGTGTTGTCATCGAAAAAATCATGTATATAAAATTTCAGTGTATTTATTTTAAAATGTACACTGGTGTGCAAAACATAAGCAACAGGTGGGTTTATTGCCATAACTTCACGAAAAATCATCTGAGAGACATGAAATTCTGAAATGAGGGAGAGTATTATGTACGTAAAGGATGACGAAAGCATCGGCGCTAAAAAGGAATACAACGCATACGGTATGGAATCAAACAAAAACAAGCTTTATTGAACGCATAGTATCGTGACTCATGATTGTCTATCCAACAGGAAGAACAACAAGCAGATGTTTCTTAATATGGTATATGCCCTCCCCTTACTACAATGGTTGCTTTGCACCGTCTCCGCATACTCAGAACCAGCTGGTGCAACATTTCTTGAGGTAGCAGTGCCCATTCCTCAATCAACATCTGTTTGTTGGTTGTACTCCGGATGATGTACGTCTCCCGAAAGCATCCCACACATGTTCGATGGGATTTAAATCTGGGGAGCATGGTGGCCAATCCATTCGAGTGATATCTTCACTTTCCAGCAGCTCCTCAACAGCAAGAGTGCGATGTGGCCGTTCATTGTCATCCATAAAAATGAAGTCTGGGCCAATGGCACCTCGGAAAAGATGCACATGGGGAAGAAGTACCTCCTCACAATAGCGATCCCCGGTTAGACCCTTTATCGAAAATGTGAAGGTCAGTTCCGCCGTTTAGCATAATGCCAGCAGGCAAAACTCAGGACCACCGTAACGATGTTTTTCCTGATGTTACTGGGATAAAACCGGGTCCCGACTCTCTCCAAATCAAAAACGCGTTGAGAATCGCTTCTGGTACTGAACCGACTCTCATCCGTGAAACGACCCATTGATCGGTTGCCCAGTTTTGTGTTCGGCCCACTGAAAACGGTGGTTTTGTGGCCATCTTTCAACGGGAGGCAGCGTTGGGCGGCGGGTGAACGGGCCCCTTTTTGTAAGGCGCTGGCCACAGTAACCGCACCTTTTCGACCTGTTGCGCACAGGTTTCTTAGCAATGGCGCTTGCGACTGCTGTTGCCCTTTTTTCGCCTGTTGGATGATATATGGTCATCCCCTGCGTTGTCGTCCCGGGCGGCCCCCCAATTTTTCTAACAGCTGTTCCTGTGGGGAAACGTTGAAGCGGGGAAACCACATTTTTTGTTTCCCGAACTGTGCGCTGCACTGGTGAGTACGCCCCTCCCCCAGCTTTGATCATTCTTCCACGGTGGGGGTACCCAGGTGATTTCTTTCCCGCCATATTTCACGAACGACTCACTGGCACTTTCAGAAAAATGGTGGGGGTTTCCGTCCTTCATTTTTTTACTGTTGAGCGGGACACAGCGGGGTGCTCCATCGTTCTGACGTTTTGTTCCTGATATTTGCATACGCATGGTTTCTACTGACTTACGTGTTCCCCACTGATCCGCGACCCCTTTTTTGCAATTTCATGGCTATCCGCAAAAATTTTACATTGTTGCTTAAGTTTTGAACACCAGGGTATTTTATTAACGATTGAATATTCCACTAAGTTAAATAAATATATAGATTGATTGATTGAAATTTAAAGTCGCAGTTCCCCGCAACACGGGGGTTTTTGGGGCGGACCAGTAATTTTGAACCATGGTCAAGTGCATGGACGACACCTGTGACTGTCACCCCCCCTCCAACTACCCACCACACCAACGGAGGAATAAATATATAAAAGGTGACTTAATACATATATAGGAATTGAATAGGGGCCCAAGGGGGTCGTTTTCTCCTTTGGGGTTCAAATTACAGGTTTCAGTGCCAAAAACATTCGTGTTACGTCAGAGTTGATAATACGAAGTAAACCAATATATATATAATGGATACAATTTTAATCTAAGGAAAAAAACAGTAATTAAATATTTTCGTAAGTACATTTATGAACTTTTGTAAAAATAAAAAGAAACAATCACAAATTCCTAAACAAAGAAAATAAGCATTTAAAAAAGAAAAAAAAGAACCGTCAAGATCTAACTTTATTTTTATGATTTGTTTTTGTACATTCATCTTTTGCTCATCTTTTTATTTCCACAAAATCAAGAAATTCGATCAAATTTTTAATGTCAAATGGCAAACTGTTCTTCATAAAAGTATTTTTATACCTGAGTACCTCGATATGAAAAAAATAAAACATATTTTGCATTTTTGGAATCGAATAAAAACGTGAGCATAGGTAGGTGTTCTTTTTTTATGATATAGAGTTTAGCTCTTAAGATTCATGGATTACTTCCACTAGCTTTTTACTCTTTGAACTTTCGACATCGTTTCTCTCCGATTTGAGCAACAACTGGACCGAAATAACGCATCGCATTGGATCGACTCTTTATCGAATTCCATAAAGAATATTTTAACTCTTTTCCTTCGCCCCGGTACAGATAAAAAATCTCATAAAAAAAAAAAAGCACGAAGTATAGTAAGGGCAACAGTTTTCGTTTATGGCCACGGTGAAAAGGAATAAAGGAAAAGAAAAAAAAAAACTGCAATGCCATTTTCTACGAAGGAATATTGAATTTGTGGGTGGATCCCGCAGGCACCTTCTTGGACAACATTTTTTTGGGGCCAAAAATTTTTGATAAAACTCACAATTTTGGGAAACCCGCAAAAATTTGTGAATAGTAACCCTACTCGGACGGATTTTTTTTTTTTTTTAGTGTTTCAGGATTTAAACAGTGGTCATTTTTTTCCCGAAGGTCCTGTTGAAAGGTTTAAGCTATTTTTTCTGGTAACCACGTTTTTCTTTTGTGAAGCTCGACCAATTTTTTTTTTTTCTTTTTTAATGAAAGGGTGAAAAAAGTTGCTTTATAAATAAAGTAAAAGATTAAAAATATTTCGGTATGGATGTCCGAAATAAAAAAATTTGCGTTGGAGAAAATTTTTGGGATCGTTAGTTCATCACCCCTAAAGCTTTTCATTAGCTTATTTCCAGCTGCGTTTTTTGAAAAACGATTTTCATTTTTTCTTATGGGAATTTTTTTTTAAAAAACCCGCGTTTTATCGAAAGAACCAAAAGGGATTTTTTTCTGAAAAAAAGGGTTTTGGGGAAATGATTTTTTTTTATAGGAAAAAATGAGATTAAAAGGGAATTTTGGGATGGATATCCGAAATTTGGAAAAAATTTCTTTTTTCCGTTTTGATTTTTCCAAAAGGTCCATTTTAGAAACCCACTTTTTTCGTCTAAAAACCCCCACCATTTAAAAAACCAAATTTTTTTTCCCCTCTTGTCACCCTCTGACACCATTTTTAAAAAATTTTGGGGTTTTATCCTTGGGCGCCACTTGGAAAAAAAGTTTTTTGTCGCAAAAAATACAGTGTGTTGTTTTAGGATTTTAAATGTTTTTTATATAACATCAAATCATTTTTTCTTTACTGTCGGGACACTTTTCCCCTTTCCCGTTTTACCCGGGAAATTGCTAGGGAATTTAATTGACACTTTCCCCTTTTGCCCCTTGAGTACCGCCGGGGAACACTTTTTCTACTGCAATCTTCTGATTTCCTCGTATTTTTTTCTCGTTTTTTTTTAAAAAGTTTTTTAAAAGATGTTCTAAAAAGTCGGTAAAGTTAGGTTAAAAAAAACTGTTTTAAACCAGTTTCAAGGTTAGATTTTATTCCATTCTTTTAGACTAGATCGGTGTACCGCAAACTACAAACAATATTTCTTTTAAATTTGGATCTTAAAATAGAAGACAAATAATTGATTATGAGGGTTTCATAAAGAAAATAATTCTGATATTAAATCAGAAAAGGGAGTCTGAAATTTCTGTAATTAGTTTTTTGGGGGAAATTTAAAAATGGGAAACGGACTTTTTTGGGGTGTAGATAGAATGGATCCAGCTTCTCACAAATTATATAACTAAAAAAAAAAGAGGCAAGAAATAATACAAAAAAAATATATTCTTCCATCTTTTAGGTACATTTTTGTGGAATGCTTTCGTTTTATGTCAGAAACTGGGAGGAAAATTATCTCATTTGAATATTTCAGGCTTAATATTATAGATCTAGTTATTGAAAACATGGGGTGGTAAATGAAAAAAACGGAAGACGAGGTTTTTTGCCTTGTCTTTTACGAATGACAGAAAAAAAAATCTTTTTAGAAATGATTCCTCACTCCGACGAAAACTTGAGACCAGCAAGGCAATGTTTTGTGCGTTGTTCAAAAATAAACGATTTTGGAAAACGGATGAAAAAAGAAACACGATATATTTGTCCCGATTGCGATGTTGGACTTAGCTTGTCTCCCTGTTTTAAAATTTACCACACCCAAAACAGAAAATTAACTGTATAAGTACAATATTATCTTTTCGAATTACTATACATTTTTGTAAAGTATTCTTCTAAGTTCGCCTATTTCTTCGCAAAAATGCCAACTTTAAGGAAAAATGTGTTTTTTCGATGAAAATAAAAATCAGCATAATTCTTTGACTTCAATACTTATAACATTTATGATTACTGATTTCAGTTTATATAATTTAGAGATAGTATGTAATTGACAGATGATCATATAATTCGTTTTGTAATAGAACAATACACTACGTGACTTATCATTTATAATTAAAATTCTCCCTTAGCGAATGCATTAGAATGAAGGGTGCCGAAATCAAAGGCTGACTTGGGCCAAATCAACAAGGCATGAAGGTGTATTTCGAATAATACAATATAATAAATGTATATAAATACACAAGAAAATCTTAATATGTACGTCCTGACACTTGGCATCTCTTCTCTGCTAATTCTTCTAATTTCTAATTTTCTTCTGCTTTCTCTTCTAATGTTTTCATTATTTCATAAAAAAGAATACAAAATATAGGATTTATTATGTCAACTAAGGATATTTATTCTGCATATTAACCGATACCTATGCACATCATGTTGTAAGTTTCTTTCATTAATTTTGATTTGTATGGGTTTAAGAAGTCATGGATTAAATTAAGTTTCAGTATGGTGAATTAATGACTCACAAGGATTAAATTCTTTCATTTTAAAAGTTACAATGCCAGTTCAATCCATGCTGGCAGGATAGTTAATTATAGAAATGACAGACAGTTCTATTACACATTTATAAGTGAAACAGAGAGGTTCTAACTGCCCGATGATAGAGGATTGCAGATAGTGGATGCCCTCATATTAGATTGAAAAGTAACCATCCAAATCATCATGAATAATCATAGTCACTACCGTGAAAAATTATTCACGTACTACACACATTAAATGTATCAGCATCCTGGTTTCTACGGGCTTTTTGAGAAGCAGGAACAGTCCCACCTATCAAGGGTGGGGTTAATTCTTTTTGAAGGAACGCAAATATTTTGGTAATCTGGTAAATATCAATGAATATTAGATATATCAATATGATCCGCAAGCTAAGGAGAGGATCTAGGATTAGAATTATTTTATTTATTTTGTAACGTTTTCTATTCAGGTCCTCTAATAATATATTCTTGGGGAAAATATTTTTTAACTATGATATTAGTTTAAAAACCACTTTTGTGTGTTAGAGAGAATTTGATTTTATGCAACTGCAACTACTATTTAAATACCAGCCATTGAGTAGGCAATGTAATGATTAAGAATTGATATGTAAGCTGAAATCCAAGCGTTAGGAGAAGCGACTGGTGGTTGCGTATCTTAAGATTAATAGTAGAAGAAAATTCCACTTGAACAGTGGAAGGGATCACCCTTGCAGTCGAACGATCTATCAGGTTGCGATCAGGATCATTCAAGTAGCTCTAACTAAGGTAAGGAGTTTGGGACAGGCTCATCGCGTTTTCTACTTAAAATTTCTCTTGGGTTATTTGGGGCCGAAAAAGCAAATTCTTTCCAACCAAATCCATAAGAGAAGAGTGAGTATGCAAATTAGAAACCTTTTAAAAACCAAAAGCTTAACTTACGCGTATGACCTATTGGGAAGTGATTATGCTAGTCTGAGTTTAAGCGCGTGAACTGAAGGATGAGGAGGAAGCCGTCATTTGTGTGTGAAGCTATTCGTGACAGGGCGATCTAGTCAAAGTGGATACTATCCAACGCGAGATAAACAAAAGATATTTAGGATCCGAAAGGATTGCGGTTAAACAAGAGATTAAGGTAGGATAATTCTGTTATCTATTAGGACCGTGTATAAGTTGAGATTAGGAATAGGCGGGAATATAGTGATTAAAGTCGCACTTATTTGGTAATACGTATTCTGTGTTTTCTCTCCTCAGTTCCGCTGAGTTAAAATATAAATATTATCATTGTTAGTGTTTAAGTTAAGATCTTAATAAAGATATTTTAAGATCGTGCCAACACCTGGTTCTTTGTTCACTCCCACACCCCTAGGTCACGAAGATAGCTTAGAAGTAAGGCATCACCCACGGGCTGAATACCTTACAAGTTTAGATAATTTAGTTATCTGATTTCGGGTCAAGATTTCGTTTTGCTCCCAAGGTTTAGTTATAAAAGGTGCATTTCGTAAGGTGTTAAAAGTCGAATAAAAGGAGTTATTCTAAGATTTTGTCTGCCTCGAATCCTCCCCCACACCTAAACTCAGGGTGGGTACAACTTTTCCAAAAAAAGGCTACAGTGTATAAATCTGCAGGAATGCTCCCGATGTCTGTTTTTGAGACTCTTATTGTAACATGTTAGCGGACTACTTGAGAATGGATCAGATCATCTATAGTGCCTGTCTGGATGAACAAATTGCGTGATAATTTTTTTTTAAATATGGCCATGAAAGCATTTGGCTTCTTGCCGAAAGAACTCCTGCTAACCGTTCTAAAGGTGCGGACTAAGACTCAAAGCAGCAAGACTTTGAAATTTTGCCCCTTCCCCTCCCTTGATCTTGCTCTGATGATGTTCCATATTCCTAGATCTCAGAGATCCTTTGAAAGAGTGGAAGATTTGTCTTATAAATGAATTCATGCAAATAGTGAAACTATGTTCTTCTACACAACCTATAGTGAAGCCGTCAATGCCTACCTTGAAAGGCCAAGAAAAACTAGAAAAATGGGAAGAAACGTGAGCAGGCAATCATGAATTGGTAATAATAATTAATAGTTATTTGTTTTAAGCATTTTATTTATCTCAATATTTGACTGTTAAATATGCAAGTAAATTTGGCAAACACCAGTAGAGCAAATAAATAAGATGGACAAACATAATTTTCGTTTTTTAAGTTTTTATCATTAAGTTTAAAAGATAGCTTATTTTTGTAAGGTAGCCAAAATTTTTAAATTTATCTGTTAACAAACATTCTTGCCCTCTAAAAAAGTATTTTTGAAATTTTAAAAACTTTTACCATGAAATTGCAAAAAATAGCCTTCATAAACTTGATAAAATCAGTCTTATTTGTTGTTCATAAATGATATGATATTTCACACATGTCAAAGTAAATGAATCCTTATATCACGTTAGTATTTTTTAAAAATATTTTTTCTACTTTATCACATCTCTATTATCCATGCATATAAAATTCTTTGAAAAAACCAAGCTTCTAGTAATTTTTTTAAAAAATTTTTTTTGGAAATATTTTTCTTATCATTTCTGATACCACTACTCATGGTAAGATATCATTTCATTTAAGGCATACCATGTTTTTCAAACGGAAGATAATAGAAATATTATAATATTAAAACACGAGGCCATAAATCATGATATAAATCAACCAAATGTCAGTGCATCATTACAATTTGGACATAAATGCCAATTTTTTTTTTTTTTTAAACTTTTTCTACGAGTATCATTAAAAAGCACAGCAATTATTTTGTAAAACCGAATTTACTTAACTATTTTTTAAGAATCCCCGGTGTCTTTCATTTCTTAAAAATATCCCGTTGGAAGTTTTAGAAATAGTTAATTTCTCATTAATATTATTCAAAAATTCTGTGAGGTAAGTTTACTTAATTTTTTTTTAAATTTTATTTCTTTAATTTCCCTTTAAATCAGCGTTTCTCAAACTATGGAGGTCACGTGCGTATCGAAAAATCGAAAACTAAGGATATTTTAAAAAAAAATATTAATTTACTAAAAGGAAGCAAAAAAAAACACACACACACACACATTCTGACATGATAAAAAAAAAACAAAACTCATTTACCTGATGTGATACATTATGCGTGTTCAGTACGCAGAATGTTTTATAATTTTTTTAACAACAAAGTTAAAACAAATTTTAATTACCAAAGATTTCATTGGCTTGTCATATATAATATGTCCAAATTTAATACTTATCTTGATAATTTTAGGTTTTAATTAAAAATCGTATTGAATTTAGCTTCAATAGTATTGGCTTTAGCTAATACTATTGATTTTTTTTTCATTATTTTTTATTGTTGTAGGGGAGTGATGAAAGTATTACTCAAAATTGGGTAGCAATTACTGGAAATTTGAGAAAATTGTTATATATATATATATAACTAGCTGGTATATCCGTTCTTTATGCACATGTGAAATTTAAAAAAAAACAATAAAAAAGAGATTAAAAAGGGTGAAATTTTTTACGATTTAAATTTATAAATTTCAAAATTTTGACAGAAAAAAAGCTTTTTGATTTCGCATGAACAAAAAATATATTTGTTAAATGTTAAACCCTGTAAATCTAATAGTGAAAAGGGGAATTTTTTTAAATTTTTTTTTTTTTTTAAAAATTCTATCTTGTGGGTCGGTTTTTGAAAACCCCTCTCCCCAAATATGTTGCTCAACAAAGTAACAAATTTTACACATTTTTGTGTAATGTGAACACTTAAAAAAAGTATAAAAATTTTAACTGGGTGGTTTCGTTAATATTTCTTTTGTTGTATTTATTTATGCCCAAACTGTAATATCGAAGCAACGCTGTTCCTCACATTATAATGGCGATTCAATGGAAACAGCGAAATGTTGGCAATAGATCCAAGTTGGCCTCATTTTCAGCGAATATTTTGGCAACTTGGTGATTGATTGAATGGTGAAAAAGTTGATATTCTGTTGCGCCACCTGGCAAGGAGCTTTGACAAAGACAAAACCCTTCTCCACAAAAAATACATATAGATGCTAGTTTTCATAGTGATCGGTCGCACGAGTTGGAGAGTAAACGATTTAATATATACAAACCTCCAATTTTATATAGAGAGATAAGGAATTATTGATACAACATTGATACTTAAATCAAACTTATTTTCTTGTTGATTAATATCTTATGCTATAATGAATATAATTCGGTATTAGTTATGCTTTTTCGTCGGAACTACTTCCAATAAGTGTAATGAAAGCTGCTTGAGTGAATGCAACTCATTGACAATACCCTCAACTCTGAATACTTACATTTAAGTTCATTCAAGCATGAATTCACCCCGAAATTTTCGATATTATTTTTTGTGTTAAAAGCTGGGTGCTTGTATCAGCTGGATTTACCTTACTTAAAATTATACACCCTGATGTATTTCATAAACGCTTGCATTTTTCTTAAATCTGCGAGTGAGTAAAAATCAATAACATAATTTAACCTCTCTGAGGGAACATCCGTCTCCCTCCGACGGGAGGTGATTTGCTTTGATGCCCGTAGATAACGCTGTGTTGTGATTTTCGGGGTACCGTCTTGACATCTCCCAATTGGGACTCTACCCAGTGGAGTTAGTCACACGTGGTTCTTGGCGATTTTTCAACCCACGATTTAAAAGTATATTTTTTATCTATCACCGGTCTATCATCATATGGATGGTTCTATAGTTTTATCGTTTTGGTATTATATTTTAATTATCTACGTGAATATAAATAATTTCTACTCAATTCTTAAAAATACTTTATCACAATTTTGTGATAAAAAATATATTAATATAGTGTGCCTCATTAAGACTTAAATATTAAAAATTTACTCAATTTCAGGATCGATATGACATGTAAAACAGTCCCTAAGGTAAATAAATTCAAGAAAAAATTTGCATACTGCCCTGTCATCAGATGGATGTTTCTAAGAGGCGCACCATGCCCCACAGAGGGTTCAATTACCTTTCAGAAAAGGAAGTAATTTTATACAATTTGATTGCCCATTCTTTGAGTTATTTTACGTATTATTTAGCAATTTTCACGGTAGTTCTTTATCAATATTACCTTCACAAAAATAATTTAAAAAATAAATCGGAAACTATTTTTTGAATAACATGTGTTTTTCAAAGAGCATATTTGGCTAAAAATATGTTTTTAATTTTCCCGGCCGAATGAAAATATCAACAAACAAGTAAGTGTTTGCTTTTGCCTCTGAGGGATTTAATGCTCAGCCATCGCAAACCGCTCGAATTCCTTTCCGCTAGTTTTTTATTATTTCTTTTGCAACATTTTATCTTTTCAGTCCCGGATTTACAACAATTGAACCGTTATATGATATTGCTTCAATCGACTTCTTTTATCGAATCTGCCAAGGCCCTAAGGTATAACTGGTTTTCGTTTACTTCCAACGGGAAATGGTGAGATTAAAAGGATAAAGCAAAGTACGTAATATTAACCTTAGATATAGGGTACTATAATAAATTATAAGTAGTGTATATCTTCTGTTTATGGATAGTTTTTATAAAATTTGATGTATTCATTAAAACCTTCAATTTTGTAATTTTGTTTTCTTTTATATTTATTAGACTATAGAAGCTTCCTATAGTTGTTGGAACTCGTATTTCATACCGTGAGGAATAATCTCTGGAGAGAATAATACCTTTAATAGCGGCTAATTTGTCTTAGGCAGTTCCATAAAGAACATATTTAGACCGGCGATTAATTTTTTATTGGTTATTTAAAGTTATATTTATCTTGGCCATTTTAAATTCATGAACATAATATTCTCATCCAGAAAAATTCTTCTTTCCCCTTTTAAAATCTTAATAAGGGCATTTTAAGGGGACATGTTATGATTTCACAGAAAAATTTTACTCCTAAAGATATTCAAATTTTTATTGGTTGCCTCCCAATGTGTGCTACTATGAGAAAAGATTCTCAGCTCAAATTTTCATAAGAAGCCAACCATTTAAATATAGTTTAAAGAAAGAATTTTAAGTGGACATTAAAAATGTTTCTCCTACTACACAAATTTACTACGACGCATGAAATTTCATTTACAAGTACGTGCATCACAAAAATTGGTATGGGATTTTATGAAAACATGAGATTACAGTTTGTAAAATATTTGTTTTTATGAATGCTTATTTGAAAATAATTCAAAAAGTATATATAAATTCTGAGTTCCTTTATTTTAAAAATAAGTATTGCTATGATTCAAAAAATGCATACCAACTTCTTGTTGCATACTATTAGCAATTGGATAAAAAAATTTCAAAACATTAGGCATTGGGGCCATAGAAAAAAAGCCTTAGCTTTAAAATGCAGCGACAAATTAGTTATTTTATCTTTTGAGATAAAAGTTCAGAGTTTTGATTTGCCATAGGATGTGAATAAAAACAAACGTAAAAACTATCATATAATTTGCGTTGTTGTTTTTAAGCTTGTGAGTCAAAATTTTAGATGTTATAGAAAAGTTATATAAAGAATAATTTAGGCTAAAAATTAGATTTGAATTTCTTGACCGATTTTTGTCAATTGAATCATATTACCTGCTAAAAATAAAATGGTGAAAAAAATACAGAATAAGCGTAATTATAATTTAACAATTAATGTTTACATTGATTTACTCAACGTGCCTAAATATGTATTGCTGATTGGAAATTCTCGAAAGCGCCGATAAATCAAACGTTACGATATTTTCAGAAATCTAGTCTAAAATATTATCTAAAAGAACATTTATTATTATTTTATTCATTGGTACAGTTTATTATACATAAGTTTAGATAGGGGTTAATTAATGTAGTTTATTTTTGGGGATTTAACATGTTCAAAAATTCAAATAATTGCCAGACGGAGCCTTATTTTTGTT
The DNA here is from genome assembly GCA_019973955.1 of Trichonephila inaurata madagascariensis. Classification (NCBI taxonomy): domain Eukaryota; kingdom Metazoa; phylum Arthropoda; class Arachnida; order Araneae; family Nephilidae; genus Trichonephila; species Trichonephila inaurata. The sequence goes on from BMAV01021775.1 coordinate 14,374, forward strand.
CCTAAATGAATCAGGTCAATACAATATCTCTCTGGTGAAGCTACAGGTATTCGTTACGCGTGGATCCTTGTAATTTTAGAGACCATAGCCAAAACTTTGTGTTCTCCTTCTGTCATAACCTTCACATATAATTATGATAGAGTTGTGAATGAATTCTACTACTATAAATGTGTGTAGTTGCCTATATTGTGCCATATTTCTATAGCAACTAGTAAATCAAGTTGTTTAAATTGTAGTTAGATGAGATTGATAACCCCTCAATGTTTTTAAAAATACAATCACAAAAAAAGAAAAAAAATTCTAGTTTTACCTTAGTCTCTCTACTGGTTAATCTGTTAATGAAAAAGCCAATAAATTTAGAAACGTCTGATTAACAAGTAAATTCTTCTGAAGTAAATCATAATTTATTTCTTGAACTTTCCCAAAATTAATATTAGATTTTGCTTACAACAGGAAATAATCAACAGGAACATATATTCTGTGTATGTAATGTCGCAATTATTGAACGCGATAATCATAGTCCAGTATACGGCGAAGGAGATTACAGTCAATGTTAAATGTTTGATTAATGTTGCCTCACTGCACAGTCATTTTTTAGGCGTAGAATAATCATCTAAGGCCTCAGGAATTCTCCCCAATAATCAATCTAGAGCCTTCTGACTTTTCTAAGTGTACCTATTTTTATCACGGTACCTATGACATCGTAAAGCAGTGGTAGTTAACGTTCCTCGCATTTATTTGCTATTCAGGTAATAATAAACTCCCTTTAACCAAAAATCGGTTCCTCTCCTCCTGCCTAAATAAAAAAAAAGAAATTAAAAGTTTCATTAACACAGTGCTTTCTCAAACTTTCAATACTGGTGCCCCCTTTTCAATCATTAAATTTTTATCGCGCCCCCTTATACATTACACAAATTACTGAATGCAATAATAATGCACTTTGATCGCAAAAGCTACAATACACGATCTTAATTATGCTTCAAATTACTTTTAACATATATTAAATTTTGTATATGTTACTTTTAAGCAAAAAAAATTAAGTAATAGGATACTATGTTATTTTTCCCTTTCTAATTTTTAAATTGGAACATACAGTAAAATGCGGCTGTTTGAAGACAAATTATAGATATCAGCTAAATGGTAGAAAAAGAACTCAGAGGCCGTAATTTCTAAAAAAACTTTGAAAACACTTTTGCTGTGCAAGACAAGCCCATGGATAAGTCGCTAATAAATTTTATTAAACTTGTTCTAATTCAGTATTAATAAGATAAGTATTAAATTTTTTTATATATGTACATCTTAAGTAATATATATTTTATATGTAAAGCATAAAGGTATATATACTTTTAAGGTAAAAGGTTATAATTATGTTATTTTTCTTTCTCTAATTTTTTAAATTGAAACAGATTGAGAAATAATATTTAATTAAAGATTTATTTCCTTCAAGATCCATTTCTAAAAGTACAAATGTCACAAAAAATAGCCTAATCTATGCTGCTCTTTATCATAATCCATTACATCTGGCATTCTCGCGAACGTTCATATGTGAGTCTAGGCAACCTACAGACGCTCCGCACAAAAACAAGGAAAATGCTGTACTTCGTACACCTCTAGCCTAGCCCTTATTGAATCGAGATTAGCTACCGAATCTCTTGAATGTACATTTCTTAATTCACGCGTTAATTGTAATTCACGGTATTAAGTATTTACGGTAGTGGATTAATAACAAAAATCATAGATATATTTTTAAATCACAGCGAGCATTCGGACGATAATAAAGCACCAACAAGGGTTATTGTGACGAGGGCAAATTGATAGTGCTACGAATGGGTTAGGGATCCATCAAAATACTTCAGAGTTGTGGCTCTCAAACGCCTAGAGACTGCTGACACATCCCAGCCACTGTCAAAACAATGAATCACTCTTTTAAATTGAATAGAGGTGATGCTGAATTGGTAATTGAAAACAAAAAGCATTTCGTATACTATTACCATTTTTAACATCATACCTTTGTGAATCTTCTGGATTAAGTGATGGCTACTTTGAAGACAAAAATATAGATCTGAGCTAAATAGTAAAAAATAACTCTGAGTGTCAATTTCTAATTTTTAGCCTTCCTTTGAAAAACTTTGCTCTGCAAGACAAGCCCACGGAAGTCACTGATAATTATTTAATTTGTTCTTATACTGGCTGAAGTACCCACTCTTAACACGAGGTTATTATTTTTAAAAATGATAATATATTATTCTTGATATAATAGGTTAATTGTAAGGAGAGTAAAACCAAGTGCATGACAATGTATACAAAAATTTAAAATTATTTATTGAAATGAATACTCATATTATAAACGGTTTTGAATTAACTGTAATTTTAAGCCTCAGCAGAATTAGTATATTTAGAAATAAATGTTAAGTAATAAAAAGAATATAAAATTCTAATGAATACCAATTGTAAGTTATTTTTTAATATTTAAAGCGAGAAAGCCCCGGGATCAGGTGTGCACTCGATACCAATGTTAATGGTCGTGGGGAGGAAGCACCTACCTCTTTTTTATAATTATTTTCAATATACAAGATAAAAAAATCACAATTTCAGTGAATAGTTTAACTAAGAGAAAATATACTACCTATTTCAAGGATTTCTATTTGCCTTCATAATTTGAGAAAAATATCCAATAAAACCGGAACTAAATTGTTCCAAATGTAGTGTGACCTTAATAGTAAAGGACACAAATCACAGACACTTTTGCTAACATTACAGGTAAGCTATTTGCAGGGCAAAACTGTCACATTTTGTTCACGTTGTAATTTTAATGTCCTTTGATGATCGACAAACTATCCTGTTGAACTTTTTTCTTGCTTGTGTCTTTTTGACAGGGTGAAGTGCATTTTGCCGTGTACACTTATGGATTCATATATTTTCTTTGATAAAAGTTTTTAATGTAGTTATTGAAAAATTTTCCCTTTCGTTTCTTCATGTTTATTGCTTTTCAAATTTACTTTCGCTAACAGCGATTAATATGCATTATTTCAGCAAATGTTTCCCTTGTTTGATCAGCTTCAATTTTATCACAGATGCCCAATTTTTTTTATATTCGGCTCATTTACATTTATATAAACCATAATCAGTCGTACAGCATCACAATTAAAAAACCACAAGTTATTCATTAGGAAAATGCAGCATGTTCAAGAAAATATTTTGAAAATAGTGGTCGTGCCGGGGAACTCGGTTCAAACAAGTAACTTAAGATTCGCGTTTGCCACTCTCAAAAAGGAGATATGTTATCAATTCATTTTAGCTCCCATTAAGACTGTCATATTAGAGGATTCCTGTCAAGGTCATTGGTAACAAATAAACAGTTTTTCTCACAGAATTAACAATTTTTGTATTATGTTTCAGTATACTCATAAAAAATAAATCTTGGTCAATTAATCCTTCAAAGTGCTCAATATGCTTATCCATGTATCATAAAACTTTTACACATTGTGAAAAAAAACGCAAATAGAATTATATAATTTACAACTTCCCTAAAAAAAAGGGTGCAGGTAACCATACCAGTAAGTTTGAAAGCCAGCAAAAGTAATATTTTAAATTAAAAGAAACGTAATAAAAAAATCTCTCATCGTAGGATTACAGTAAAGCAAACAAAATATTTTTTTTATTTAGTTATAGGATCAAAGAGTTAGCTAATGAGCGTTCAAAGTAGAATCTTTTATTTTTGACAATGCTTTTCACCAGATGATATATATAAACTATCAAATTTCGTAAATCTGTATTTTTTATTATATCAGAAAGAATTTTGTTGTTTTTTTTTCATTCCAGTAAATTAATTTTTTTTAACCTTTTATTTTCGATATGCTCGCGCCCCCTTTTGAAGTGGTTACGAGTTCTCCAGGGGCGCGCCCCACAGTTTGAGAAACACTGCATTAACATCATTTAATACCTCTACTACGAGTTGAAAGGATGTTTTTCATATATGTTCATATCAACTAATTATCTATTAAGAAGTTCTTAATTTGCTAAATAGTCAGTCATGCATTGTTCATTTAGTGCAGCAAATAATTTCTTCTAAAGTTTATCATTCTGATGATATTCATATAATTAAGGCACGAAAAGAAATGCATTTAATAATAACTAAAACATTTTAAATATAATTAGTACACTCAGTTTAAAATATTTAGAAATGAACCTTGATTATCTTTAATATTTAGATTTTTATGTCGTTTTTAGATAGTTAAGTTACTGCGGTAGTATTTTAAACTATATAAACATGAGAAATTGTGCTAAATCAATCCATATTTTTAATATGCTGAAAAATCTGACAAAATCTGTTTGGGTATAATGCATTAATCCTCTTATTTAGGAACATAAAAATAATAATAAGGCTCATAAGATTTATGTTTTACCTTCCTGTGTCCAAAATGTTCAGGAAATTGCCACTGCAGAAATTTTCCTTTTAAGTGAGAGTAATACAAAAAACATGGACAAAACTTAGTTTATATCCAGACAGCTTTAAATTTATTCATTTTATAGCTTTTATGCTTAGGTTGTAAATCTAATGTATAGTGAAAAGAAAGCTAAAAATACTAGTTTTTAACAATACAAAATAGGGAAAATAAAAACATATAGATACTATTTGTATTTTATCTTGGTCTTTTAGATGGATTAATACACAAAAACTTTTCTTAGAAGCAAAAGTCTCGAAATATTATGCAAAATAGAAAGATATAAATGTTATAAAAAATTCAAAGATTAGATATTATAGAAAACATTTAAATTACTCTACGTTGATTTATAGGTAATATATGCACCTGTAAATCAGTAAAATTTTTAATATACAATGGATCGTTTCGAAGACTGAAAGAAAATTTAATTCTTTTTTGTATGTGTACATAACTTCAATTGATGTTTCCCTTATACTTTACTCGAATAAATATTTCGTTTCAAAATTATATATTTTTTGAGTAAAACAATATGAAACTTTATTTAAATGTATGTAAATATTTTTAGTTAGCCATTTGTAAAAGATTTCTCTCTTTTTTTAGTTCTTACGAATGAGAAAATTATGAATCAAAATAATATTCTTGGTTAAATGTTATTGAAGCATCGCACACAGTTGTGACGTCCTGAATGAAAGATCAGAAAAAGATTATACACTGTAATTACTCAATATCTTTCCATACAGCATAATAATAATAATAACAGTATTTTCATAAATAACAACAGTATTGACAGAAAATAAAGTAAAAAACACCACTCGATTGCACAAAATACACAACTGTACATTACTGTTCGCTTACAATTCACTATAGAATAACATTGAAAGTATATCCGATTTACAGAGTGTTAATAATCTTTTAAGTCAGTGATTGGCGGAGAATTGATGACTTCCTTAAGAACAACACTTGAGTGCAAAACTTAAGCATCAATGCAAATTTTAAGCAGATAGCCATGAAATTGCTAAAAAGGGATTATTGCGATCAGTACAATGAGCATGCAATTTAGTAGAAAGGTGATGCATATACGAGTGTCAGGAACAAAACATAGGCGACTGTACTCAAAACGCGTGGAGTAGGCGTTTACACCTCAAGACTACTATAAAAGAGGAAAGGAGGTGCAAGTAGAGACATTCGCTGCAAGTACAATTGAATTATTTTGTGAAATAAGACTAGGAGAAATCAATGGATGACGTCACGCATGGAGGAACGATCGGAAAGCTGCAGTAGGGGCTAAATACCAGTGTAGCTGAAGAGTTTGGAATCAACAAAAGTGTCGTTTCACGTGTTTGGAAAGCCATCGAAACCATACATACAGCTGTTAGAAATGTTGGTGGGGACCGCATTAGAAAAATAACTCCAGTACTACGTCCTACACGCGAAAAATGCCTGACACCAGTCTGCAAGTGTCATTGCTCAGCAGCTTTGTGCATTATTTTAAGTACGCGCCGCAGTTTACGTTGTACCACGCCATCATAAAGGAGGTGTATTCCTAAACGCTGCACCCCTTTGAAAGTTTGCCATCGGCCGCAACGTCTATAGTGGTTTCAGGAGCACAGATACTGGACATCTCATCAATGGATTTATGTCCTCTTTACGGATGAGAGTCAATTTAGTGCCACAATCGATTCTCAATGCCAGTTAATCTGGAGAGAGGTCAGGGTACGGTTGCATCCCAGTAATATAACGGAAAGAGACTGTTACAGTGGTCCCAGAGTATTTATCTGGGGAGGCATTATGTAAAATGAGAGGGCTGAGCTCCAAATTTTTGGTGTATCTTCTGTAACCAGAGATCACTATTGTAAAGAAGCAAATTTTCCACATTTGCGTCTATTCCAAAGTGCTTTTGGATCAGACTTCGTTTGTATAAATTACATTGCCCTGCCACATTTGACTGATCATTTTCATTAGTTTCTAGGAAGGGAAGATATCACTCGAATGGATTGGCCTTCATTTTCCTATGATTTGAATCATATGGAACATGTGTAGGATGCTTTCCGGAGACTTCGGGTATCACACAACAGCTGAAACAGAAGCTGATTGAGGAATGGGTTCTCTTACCACTGAACTGTTATAAAATTGATACTGAGTATAAAAAGATAGCGTGAAGCAACCATTGCAGCAAGAGAAGAGCATATCCCGTATTGGGGGGCATCTGCGTGTTGTTCTTTCTCTTCAACAGACAGGTATGAGTGACGAAACCATTAATTCAATCAAGCATCTTTTTTGTTTGATTCCATACTATATGCATATTATACATTCCATACTATTACATTCATTTTTATGTAATTATGCTTCCGTGTGATAATTTTACAGAAACTATCCGTCATTTCTTAATTTCATAATTCTCTGATGATTTCTGGGGAAGTTATGGCAATAAAACACCTTGCCGGTACAGTATAATTGTCCTATTAAAAATAAACCTCGATGCAAGTTGCGTTTGTGTGATGCCTGTACAGTCTTATTAAAAATCCATTGCTGTTATTGTTACAAAGATCCACTGCTGTGTCATGCACTGGATTGTACACTGCTGACCACCGTAAATGCAACACCCTGAACGAAGCATGCAAATAACATGAAGTTTACAACATGCATTAGCGGAGGTGAGAGATGCAAATGATTAGAATTTCACCTCAGACACACATCACGCACGCCTGTGGCGCCACCTCAAAGCGCTATTTAAGGCATGCAGATTTCGACGATTTCAAATTCGGCAATTGTATCTTTCTTGTGGTTATTTCAAAAAACGATCAGTTATGTCACGTAGAAAACAGAGATCAGCTTTTGATCAAGTATCCGTGTTCTCGAAAGAGGAAGGATAGTGGCCTACCGAGATTGTGGGTTACCTTCGTGAAATCGTAGTCGCAAGTTGAATGCTAAAACCAAACAATTGTAATGAGGATATGTGACCGTAGGATGCAGGAGGCTACGACGGGACCAACGTAGTCGATCGCATCCACCTCAGTGCAATCTACCGCGGAGGACAGGCAAAATAGTGCGCATGGAGTGACGGGATCGTCAGTCGTATCGATGCAAACCATAGCACAGCACATTGAGCTCGTAACATCATTCAGTGTTCGTGCGTACCATTCGACGCCTTTTACAGCAGAGTGGTCTGTCCGGCAAGACGTCCATTGCTTTGCCTACTGCTGACGGTAACCACAGACGCCCGCCACCAATGAAGTGATGAAAGAAGGAAGTAGGCGGCAGAATGGAATGAAATTGTCTTTACTGACGAGTCACACATCTGTCTGCAACACCACAATGGTCGGATTCGCATATGAAATCACCGTGGAGAGAGATGCTTAAACAGCTGTGTGCCATGCACCACCTCACACTGGTCCTGCCCCAGGTATTATGGTATGAAACGGTATTGGGATGGTCACTTTCTTTTGCAATCCTCTAGTACACATTGCCGGTACTTTTTAAACAGCCAGCGCTACATCTCCGATTTTGCTCAGTTGTCCTTCCTGCCTTCAGGCTTACACAGCCATATTAACAGGACAATGCACGACCAATATCGCGGCACGCATTGTCCAAAGATTCTTCGTCAGTCACCAGATTGAATTGCTTCCCTGGCCGGCTTGCTCTCTGGATCTTTTGCTAATAGAAAATATGTGGTCCATGGTTGCTCAACGATTGACCCAGAGTACACCCCTAGCTGCCACACCAGATCAACTTTGGCAACATGTAGAATCTGCTTGGTCTGCTGTACTCTAAAAACCCATCCAAAGTCTCTTTGAATCAATGCCGAGGCGTGTGGCAGCGGTGATTTTCAACAATGGCGGCTACTATGGCTACTGATTCTGAAAGGAACCACACTTCACAGAAGTCTATAAATTTAATCATCTGATACTTGCCTACCATGTGTTATCTACAAAAAAATTTTGTTGTGCTTACCCCTTTGTCTTTCTTGGTGTTGCATTTACGCTGGCCAGCAGTGTACTTGTCGTGTATTTTATTAAATTAATATGAAATATGTTGATTTTAGTTATTCTTTGAATGATTAAACTAAATGTTTGAAGTATATTTCTTCATAGATTATTAAAACAAATTCTCAGTGTTATAATTTATACCTATATATTAGGAAACTTTAATTATCATATTTTAATTATATTAATATTGTGGTTTTATACTTAGTTTTAATGATAGTTTGGAATGGTATTATGTCATTAAAGTTGAGAAAAATTTTATATGATAATATTTGCATATTAAGAAAGTACTTTTATATATATATATGAAATACTTCGTCAAAGAATATTTGCATTTTGTAATTTACATGATTATGATGTAGTCGTGCCAAAATGGATGAGGAAGTGTGATGGTTGATGCATCTTCCTTTTTTTTATTTAAAACATATTAACGAACATAGAACATATACACTCACACAAAACACAAATGGTTTCCCCAGCGATTACCATAAGAAACTTAAACACATCCAGAACATTCTAGTTTTTATGCAAAATTATGCCAATCGGAAGTATATAACTCCTAACCTAAATATTGCGTGAAGTTTGAAGAAAATTATCATGAATTATTACATATAACATCACATTGGGAACAATATGGTGAAATTTTATTATTTGTATACATAATGTTTATGTGCGTGTATTTCGAATAATTGTTTATTTAGGGAAACCTAAGAAAACAATTTAATAATGTGTAAATGTTTTAGAAATATGTAGTAATATTACAACCAGTTTTCATTTGCTAATATTACATAAGTTATGGGAAGAATATTTATTAAGCTTATTTTGTTCATAAATATTTAATTTTATTTGTAAAAAATTGATGTTGACTACGATTTGATACGATTAGTCTAATTTCAACCTGGATTCTGGTACTTTACTTTCTATGCTCTATTAAATCATTTTCTCGATTTCGATATTTTAAGAATTAACACTCTTAGATTTGTTAATTCAAGGATTGAAATAATAGGACATGGAAACGAAAAGGCTAGGTTTAATTCTTAGAAAAATGCTTTTTTTGTGAAATAATCTACTGCATTAAGCTGTACATCTCACAACCTTTTACCTGTTAACAGTTCAGATATCCTTTCAAGCCTCCCCCCAAAACAATTTGAAATTCTTTTTACTAAAGAAATTTTTAAAGAGGAAAAATAACATCTCCTAAGTGCAGGAATAATTCATAAGAGGTTTCGGAAATCCGGTTTTTTACTCTCAAAACATACATTCAGTGAATTTGTACTTTTCGTTTGAGCTTTTAGAATGATAGACCTTAGAAAGGAAAAAGTAGTTGTTGAATAGCAGCTCTCCGATTTGAATAACAACTCTCACCTTAGTTAAAATACGCAGTAAAACCTAAAGCTATTTTTCCCGTATCAATGTTATGTTCTACTATTAATAGTAATATTTTATTTATATATTATAACTATTATATATTTTTATGTAAAAATTGTTTTTTAAAGAACCTTAAGTAGTATAAAAAAAGATTATATCTGTCATACATTTTTACACCTTCATTGATACAAATATTGCATATTTTAGGTGATATATAGCTTAAAGAGACAAAGTACATTGAAAGGAAATTTTCCTTTCAACTTCAAAACGCTCAAGATATATGTGAAAATCGTATGGGTGAAAAATAGCGTTAATCTTAAAAATCTATAAACTTTTATAAATTGTAATACTTATATATACAAACTCTTCGCATTGTTTTCATCCTCCTTTAAAAATACTTCATTTATTGTAAGTTTTCCAAAATACCTTGACATTTTTTTATAAAAATTTTCTCTCCTAATAGGGAACGCGAATCATGTACTATACTGATGAAGAGAAAAGTATAATCCATTTAAATCATTGAGAACACTACTTTTTTTACTCGGGCCGGTCTCACAAACCGACATCCCGAAATTATAAAATACCGAACTTCATATCACGATCTTCCATTCTTTTCATGACAGAAATTTTAATGGAAAAAAATCATGTATTCCTAAGGTGTTCTCCAAACATATTGACCATATTAACCCCATTAGCCTCAGTGCGTCATCCACGAATAGATGGAACCGTCATAGTATCCCCAATATAGAACAATGATAGTTGACTATCCATTTGCGACGAGCTCCCAAATAATGCGCCGAGTTCCATACTTACGATCGTATTAGGTTTGTGGCTACGTCGAAACTTAGATTCATAAAGAGAGACTGATAATGTTGAAACAGAGGCATCGGTACAACGAATCTGAGCCATTCCTTTGAGCCTAACCGTCGAAGATGGCATTAGAAATACCTCTCAGTTCTGTTGTTTGTAATAAAAGTGGAAACAAAGGGACTAGGAATGCAGTCTTTGTAATTAGTGCCTCGCGAACAGATTTTGCAAGGATTATTATTTACATTTTGAAGCAACATTTGATTTATTGGTTCTCGTAATTTTGAATGTCATAGGGAAATGACGACAAAGTAACCTGTGCTGCAACCCTCTCGCTAAACCTGTGAGCTACGCCAATGTGACAGCTTAGAGTTTCAATAGATTTAAAGTGATTTACCTTATCTGCACGGTTAATCTTCAGAAGCACAGGGACTGAAAACAAAGGCTAAACCAAACAAAAGAAAAAAAAAGCTAAAAGTTCATGAACATGGCTTCTTGGCTTCTTCTACCACAGAGAATATTCCTGAAAGTCGTGAAGATTTTTAGAACATTCCGAACATGCAGTAACAGCCGCATTAACAGAAATCCTTATTGTCGGATGCTACTGCTAATACTTGAGGGCATAGCTGCTGTATACCCCCTGCAGCAATTTCCTTCTCGCTATTACATGGTTGTGGTAGTCGAGTTGTCATTGAAACGAATTCATGGCTGATAATACTTCTATCGAATATTATGTTTTGGTATTAGTGACAATGAACCTCTCCACCATATACAGATGAATTGATGTAGTACGAAACTCAAAGTTTGCAGATTGACATGGGGAGAGGAAATTTTCAAAAGAGTTAGCAAACTCAGTTGTCGAATCGTCATTTGACCACGGTTAAAAATTACCAGGTCTGTCAACGACCGACTCAATTGTGCCTTCGAAATGCAATGATCATAAGCAATTAGTCAACTCTACATCTAACCATGTTTGTCCCAATTTGTACCCAATAAATATGTTATTTTCACTCCAAATGTTCAAAGTACAGAAATCTTTGAACTAGTAAGCATGCAGCCTAAGACATATGCCCAAAATAAGGTAAACACATTGTTCAATAAAACATTTCAAAAGTAATGCTAATGTGCAATATTAAAAAGTAATGGCAATAACTAGAGTACACCTGTAATAAATTAAACTAGGAATGGTCGTGCGGAGTACAAAGTTTCACCAGGCTTATGACATTTTTAACTCTGAGAAAACAGTTTATTTGTCACCAATGACATTGTTAGTATCATTTTATATGACAGTCTTCATGGAAATTTAATATGTATATGTCGCATATATCCTCCCTTTTAAAGTGTGACAAACGTTTTTCACAAACTTGAGGTAAATGTGTCGACTAAGTTCACCACGCGACCACTTTGTTCCAAAATATTTTCTATGAACTGGCTATATTTTTACCCTATGAACGACATTTGTTTGATAACTGCGTTGCACGACTCATTATGGTTTATAAAGATAAATACCAGGATTCAGATCTATATTGGATGAAGTTTCATCCAATAGAGATCACAGAAAATTAGATCGGGAAAAAAATGATCAAGCTAGGGATAAAAGCTGATGAAGTAATGGAGAATAGTCGTGACAGCGGGAGTAAATTTAAGAAAAAAGAAGAAAATGAAACGTTTGAGTCAAAAGGAAGATTTTCGAATGCTACCTTAAGAACTCCATCAAGAAGGATAGGACGCCACAAATGAACCACAAGACATATTGTGCCCTGTCAAAATGACACAAGCAAGAAAAAGTTCAATCTGTTATTTGTCAACACTATCAGCGGATAAAACTACTATATGATAAAAAAAAAAAATCAAATACTCATTTACACTGATGTGATACACTTATGCGTGTATCAGTACTGCAGAATGTATTTTATAATTATTTTAACAACATTAAGTTAAAAGCAAGTTAATAATTACCAAAGATTTCATTGGCTTGTCATATATAATATGTGCCAAATTTAATACTTATCTTGATAATTTGTACGGTTTTAATTAAAGTCGTATTGTAGCTTTAGCTTCAATAGTATTGGCTTTAGCTAATACTATTGATTTTTTTCATTATTTTTTATTGTTGTAGGGGAGTGATGAAAATATTACTCAAACAGTAGTACTACTGTGGTAAATTTGAGAAAATTGTTTTATATATATAACTAGCTGGTATATCCGTTCTTTATGCACAGGTGAATTGAAAAATTAAACAATAAAGAGAGATTAAAGGATAAAGAAGTTTTTTTACTGATTTAAATTTATGCGAATTGCAAATTAGACAGAAAATAAGCTTTTTGCATATCGCAGCTGAACAAAAAAATATATTTGTTAAATGTTAAATCTGTAAATCTAATAGCAGGAGTAGAAAAGGGGAATTTTTTTTTTAAATTTTTTTTTTATTTTTAATACCCCTATTACTATCTTGTGGGTCGGTTTTTGAAAACTCTCTCCTAAGCTGATGTCTGCTCAACAAAAGTAACAAATTGTTACACATTTTGTGTAATGTGAACACTTAAAATAGTATAAAAAATTCTTAACTGGATGTGTAATACGTTAATATTACTTTCTGTTGTATTTATTTCATGTCGAAACTGTAATATTCGCAAGCAACGCTGTTCCTCACATTATAATGGCGATTCAATGGAAACAGCGAAATGTTGGCAATAGATCCAAGTTGGCCTCATTTTCAGCGAATATTTTGGCAACTTGGTGATTGATTGAATGGTGAAAAAGTTGATATTCTGTTGCGCCACCTGGCAAGGAGCTTTGACAAAGACAAAACCCTTCTCCACAAAAAATACATATAGATGCTAGTTTTCATAGTGATCGGTCGCACGAGTTGGAGAGTAAACGATTTAATATATACAAAACTCAATTTTATATAGAGAGATAAGGAATTATTGATACAACATTTATACTTAAATCAAACTTATTTTCTTGTTGATTAATATCTTATGCTATAATGAATATAATTCGGTATTAGTTATGCTTTTTCGTCGGAACTACTTCCAATAAGTGTAATGAAAGCTGCTTGAGTGAATGCAACTCATTGACAATACCCTCAACTCTGAATACTTACATTTAAGTTCATTCAAGCATGAATTCACCCCGAAATTTTCGATATTATTTTTTGTGTTAAAAGCTGGGTGCTTGTATCAGCTGGATTTACCTTACTTAAAATTATACACCCTGATGTATTTCATAAACGCTTGCATTTTTCTTAAATCTGCGAGTGAGTAAAAATCAATAACATAATTTAACCTCTCTGAGGGAACATCCGTCTCCCTCCGACGGGAGGTGATTTGCTTTGATGCCCGTAGATAACGCTGTGTTGTGATTTTCGGGGTACCGTCTTGACATCTCCCAATTGGGACTCTACCCAGTGGAGTTAGTCACACGTGGTTCTTGGCGATTTTTCAACCCACGATTTAAAAGTATATTTTTTATCTATCACCGGTCTATCATCATATGGATGGTTCTATAGTTTTATCGTTTTGGTATTATATTTTAATTATCTACGTGAATATAAATAATTTCTACTCAATTCTTAAAAATACTTTATCACAATTTTGTGATAAAAAATATATTAATATAGTGTGCCTCATTAAGACTTAAATATTAAAAATTTACTCAATTTCAGGATCGATATGACATGTAAAACAGTCCCTAAGGTAAATAAATTCAAGAAAAAATTTGCATACTGCCCTGTCATCAGATGGATGTTTCTAAGAGGCGCACCATGCCCCACAGAGGGTTCAATTACCTTTCAGAAAAGGAAGTAATTTTATACAATTTGATTGCCCATTCTTTGAGTTATTTTACGTATTATTTAGCAATTTTCACGGTAGTTCTTTATCATCATTTACCCTTCACAAAATAATTCAAAAAATAAATCGGAAACTATTTTTAAACATGTGTTTTTCAAAGAGCATATTTGGCTAAAATATGTTTTTAATTTTCCCGGCCGAATGAAAATATCAACAAACAAGTAAGTGTTTGCTTTTGCCTCTGAGGGATTTAATGCTCAGCCATCGCAAACCGCTCGAATTCCTTTCCGCTAGTTTTTTATTATTTCTTTTGCAACATTTTATCTTTTCAGTCCCGGATTTACAACAATTGAACCGTTATATGATATTGCTTCAATCGACTTCTTTTATCGAATCTGCCAAGGCCCTAAGGTATAACTGGTTTTCGTTTACTTCCAACGGGAAATGGTGAGATTAAAAGGATAAAGCAAAGTACGTAATATTAACCTTAGATATAGGGTACTATAATAAATTATAAGTAGTGTATATCTTCTGTTTATGGATAGTTTTTATAAAATTTGATGTATTCATTAAAACCTTCAATTTTGTAATTTTGTTTTCTTTTATATTTATTAGACTATAGAAGCTTCCTATAGTTGTTGGAACTCGTATTTCATACCGTGAGGAATAATCTCTGGAGAGAATAATACCTTTAATAGCGGCTAATTTGTCTTAGGCAGTTCCATAAAGAACATATTTAGACCGGCGATTAATTTTTTATTGGTTATTTAAAGTTATATTTATCTTGGCCATTTTAAATTCATGAACATAATATTCTCATCCAGAAAAATTCTTCTTTCCCCTTTTAAAATCTTAATAAGGGCATTTTAAGGGGACATGTTATGATTTCACAGAAAAATTTTACTCCTAAAGATATTCAAATTTTTATTGGTTGCCTCCCAATGTGTGCTACTATGAGAAAAGATTCTCAGCTCAAATTTTCATAAGAAGCCAACCATTTAAATATAGTTTAAAGAAAGAATTTTAAGTGGACATTAAAAATGTTTCTCCTACTACACAAATTTACTACGACGCATGAAATTTCATTTACAAGTACGTGCATCACAAAAATTGGTATGGGATTTTATGAAAACATGAGATTACAGTTTGTAAAATATTTGTTTTTATGAATGCTTATTTGAAAATAATTCAAAAAGTATATATAAATTCTGAGTTCCTTTATTTTAAAAATAAGTATTGCTATGATTCAAAAAATGCATACCAACTTCTTGTTGCATACTATTAGCAATTGGATAAAAAAATTTCAAAACATTAGGCATTGGGGCCATAGAAAAAAAGCCTTAGCTTTAAAATGCAGCGACAAATTAGTTATTTTATCTTTTGAGATAAAAGTTCAGAGTTTTGATTTGCCATAGGATGTGAATAAAAACAAACGTAAAAACTATCATATAATTTGCGTTGTTGTTTTTAAGCTTGTGAGTCAAAATTTTAGATGTTATAGAAAAGTTATATAAAGAATAATTTAGGCTAAAAATTAGATTTGAATTTCTTGACCGATTTTTGTCAATTGAATCATATTACCTGCTAAAAATAAAATGGTGAAAAAAATACAGAATAAGCGTAATTATAATTTAACAATTAATGTTTACATTGATTTACTCAACGTGCCTAAATATGTATTGCTGATTGGAAATTCTCGAAAGCGCCGATAAATCAAACGTTACGATATTTTCAGAAATCTAGTCTAAAATATTATCTAAAAGAACATTTATTATTATTTTATTCATTGGTACAGTTTATTATACATAAGTTTAGATAGGGGTTAATTAATGTAGTTTATTCTTTGTTTAAATAAAAATAGCAGGTATTAGAAGGAAACAAATGTTGCATGGAACCTTGAAAAAATGCTTTGAATGCTTTATTTTCAAACATAAATATCCTATTTAAATTATATATTAAAAAGACGGCCCGCTTCTAAAAACTCTCTCTCAATCTTTTAAAAATTTGGTGTAATTTTGTGCACATTCCACTAAAAAAGTATTCCTATACATTTTTAGAAATTTTTTTTTAAAATATTAAAGACTTTAAATGTTGAAAATAATTTAAATACTCTCTCATAATATTTAAAAATATCTTATTAACGACATTCAAACTCGAACTAAATAATTTTGAGCCCAAATATATATTCCTTTTCATGAAATAAAAACACTGACTTATTTATTTTTTCATTTCTTCACTATTTCGATAACGTGTTTTAAATCCACCGTACTTTCTATATATACATAGACTTCTTTTAGAATTTACCTATGTAATCAATTCTAAAGTTGCTTTTATGGGAAGATCATCTTGTTTATGGCTTCTCATATATCCCTAGATAGTGTAAACAAGTAAATGGATTCTAGGAAAACTGCAATAAATATTATCAAAATGAAAGAAATATATTTGTCTGAGAGCTGTGTAATATTTCTTGCGTTGCCTTGGAATTTCATTCACTTTGTTGTTTGATTAATATAAGAAATCCGAAAAGGTGAACACAGAATGCCGTTCTCACTTTATGGAGATGGATTTTGTAATTCATTTTCTCTTTGCCATTTGAGATAAAACTTTGACAACTTCAGAATAATCCAGCTAATGTTTTATTTTGATTGGAATGTAATATCATATACTTATTTTAAAAATGGCCCCTAATAGTGCTATATGGCTGGAACGTCACGTAACTGCGCTTTTCGATGATAAATATTAGTATCAAAAATTATAAATTGGTGTAAAAATCTCGGTTTATAGCATTTCAAAAAAGGATCTATAATAAATTGAATTTGAAAAGGAAAAAGCGTTTATATATATAGCAGAAAGTAAAATTAAAATCATGACCGCAGAATTTCATCCTAACACAGTTCTAACGTAGATAACTATCATGAAAGTGAAGCCTCTGATTCTAAAAGGGAATCTTCCAACTTAAAGATTAATTCCATAAAAATTAGGAATGTCTGTCAGAACTATAATTAAAAAAATTTCTCTCATTCATCCTTACTAATATTATAAACGTGAAAGTTTGTGAGGATGTTTGTTGCACTTTCACTCACAAACAATTGAACGGACCTTAATGAATCTTAAAAAGAACATAGCTTATACATCAGAAAAACACATCGGCTATAATTTATAAAGATATTGTGTGAAGAGTCCAAAATATAATGATAATTGTCAAGTAAGTAGAAAAATTTGCCATCGTAAAAGGCCCTTTACGCAAAACTATCTTTTTTGTGCGAAACAAAGCCTTCCCTTTTGTTTTGTCTACGCCAGGACTCAGTGCACTCTCGCTTTTAATTTATTCAGTAAATAAAATAATGAATATGTTAGTTTTGTATAATATACTTTTTTTTGTCCGATACGTGTTTAAATAATTTACTAAACACGTGAAGGAAAACCTATAAATTAAAATAAAATATCAAAATGTTTTTTTTTAGATAGTTTTTTTTTTCTTTTGAAGGGTTTTTTCAGTACCATGTAAATATCTAAGGCTTTCCCCATACTGTTTTTTTATAACTTACATATATATATATATATACACGTTTATTCAAGCATTAAATAAAAGCAATCGTTTCAATAGTTATCTGTAAATTTTTCTTTTATTTATTACTTATAGAAAATAGATTTTATAAATATATATATATGTTTTTTAAAAGGATTATTTCTATTATTTCAAGACTAAATTAATTATTTGTTAATTAAAAAGTACATCGTCTATTATTTTGAATCAAAATGAATTTTAGAGACATTTTAAGCTAACTATGTAACATTAGTTGATTCATGAAAATGTGAAATTAATTTTAGTATTTTAGTTTCTTAGAAACTAACTATTATACTAAAAAAAATGTGAAAGTTTTTTTTTTACTCTTAGCATCAGAATCGTTTTTATTTTTATTTTTTTATTAATTCACAACAATAATTTTTTAACTAACGTAATATCGTTATTTATAAGTCATACATCAAAATTTGAAGCTATATCTTATCTGTGAGACGAGGGGAACAGAGAACAATAATTTTAAACTAAAAAAAACCCGTGTTATGCCGGGCTAGACAGAGGGAAAAGAAAAGTGTCTTGAATCTGAAAGTAAGTGGAACAAATTTCTAAAAAGGGAAATTTAATGAAATAATTTTAGAAATCCCTCACACATTGCGCGCGTACCAACACACAACACATAATTGCTGGACGTCATGAGAGAGACCCACTCGTAACTTGCTATCAAGTTGTCTTCAGCAAGAAAATATTTCTTCAAGTTCTTTGCCAACATGGATTAATGATTTTAAATGGTTTTGTAAACCACTTCCACATGTTGTTCTTCAGATTTGTAAGTTTTAACACATAACACACAGGGCTTTTCTTTCTATATTTACATCAGTAGTGGTAAATCCAAAATTTACTATTCTTGAGAATATTTCTTTGTTTAATTTTTGGAACCAATAATCGTCTGTATACTTGTTGTTACTTTATTATTGTTGAATTTTCGCTTACGACTTAAAAATATATCTGTGATTTTGTTTTAATCTACTGCCGTAAATACTTAATACCTTGAATTACAATTAATGTGCAAATAACGAAATGTACATTCAAGATAGTTTCGGTAGTATAGAAGTATGACTCAACCAAAACAGACTGGAATTGTACGAGGTACAGCATTTTTACATGTTTTGCGCAGACATCCGATATGTTGCTCAGATTCATGCAAACCTTCGTGAGAATGCCAGATGTGATGGATATGATAGAAAGCAACATAGACAAGACTATTTTTCTAATTGTATTTGTACTTTAAAATGGATGATGAAGGAAATAAATCTTTAATTAAATATCCATTTGCAATCTGTTCCATTTTAAATTTAGAAAAAGAAAAATATTAAAATAATTTTCCTATTACTTAAAAGTAAAATATATATATTACTTAAAAGTAACATATACAAAATTTAATACTTATCTTGTTAATTTGTGCGGTTTATAATTAAAAGATCATATTGTAGCTTTAGCGTCAGAGCGCATTCTTATAGCATTCAATACATTATTATTGTATGAGGGGGCACGATAAAATTTATGATTGAAAATTAGGGCGCCAGTATTGAAAATTTCAGATGCACTGAACTAGTATTAATCACAGTCATTGTATATTAGTTCTAATCCACCACACACCTTGATTATATTGTTACGTAGATCCGGGTTCTAGGAGTTTATGCAAAAACAATCACAAAGAAAATAAACAGTTTTTAAGAGCGATTTGAATTTATTATCAAAAGTCCAATCCTTTAAATACAGGATTCAGCAGCAATATTCACTGAGTAAATCTCCGAAGGTCTTCAAACCTTCAAAAGCGCTCAAGTACAATTGCCAGTGTTTAAAAATACACGTATGTAAAGGATTATTCACAAGCACAGCCAAGCTAATCGTTAGTCAAAACAGTATTAACTACTCACTGCTTAAAATCAGACTGACTGACTGCGGCTGGCATTGCTCCATTTATAAACCCGACGGAAACTTCCAGAAAAATCCGCACGCGCAATAAAGCGTGAACTTCGTGGCGAGATCCATTACTTTCTAGAAGAATCCAGAGGGTCCCAAACTCGCCAATGACGCCAAAACGGTTTCCAAATTCGCCAAAACGGTCGCCAAAGTCGCCAAACTGGCAGCCAACTTAGTCACTAAAAATGATGCCAAGATTTTAACATGAAATAAATATAACATAGAGTAATATAAATGCATTAAACACTCAAATACAAATTATTTACATTATTTACACAAAATTCGTAACAATATTGTTGTTTATATCATTATGAAAGTATTAAGAAATCCTATATGTACTCATTTCGTTTATTCCGAGATAAAAATAATGCATGAGACTAAGACAGTGGCACCTCTCACATTTATGTATAAAATAAAATATTTCTCTTTTTTTTCCCTTTATCTTTAGTTACGTATACATTTTTTTATCTATTTTCTTAATACAACAAATTGAAAATCAATGAAGGATTTCTTTTAAATAAAAATAGCCTTGTCACAAACTTCTGCGGAATAAGTTAAGCTAATTAGGATATTTAATTAGAAATAAATTCTATGGATAATTGAATTACGTAAGAATGTTTATTTGCATTTTAAAATGAGTAAAATGGAGAAAGAAGCTTAGAAACTAAAATAAATTAGTTTCTAGATTACATTGTTTAAATACTACGTGTAATGAAATTTTCTTAAATTCAATCTTACGGCAGTTCGTAAATGCATTACCAACGAAAACAAGAGTTTTTACAACGGACGTATATCTGTAACTTTGGATAATATGTTTTTAATTTAAAAACATATTATATTATATGTTTTAATTTAAAAACATATTATATAATCAAATCATGGGAATTTAATTGCTTACCTACTTGTGATTTTATATCAATTGGTTTAATTTTATAATAGATGTTTACTTGCTGTTCTCGTCATAAATTCTATAAAAGATGTGCATGAGGTATAGGTGTAGAATTTCAATAATCACGTTTTTATTTGCTTTCTTTCAGGCAATTAATTACTTTATGAAGTCCACTTTTTAAAATAATATTTCTGTTTAAATGAAAGTAATTCAATACAAAAAATTGAATAAATGTAAGCACAAAAAGTGTAATTTATGTTATGTTTAAAAAAATAAAGAGCATAAATAAAAATAAAACAAAAAATTCAAAAATCACATTTGAAGGACGCTTGGCTGTAAGAATATCTTTTCGGTCTTGTACACAAAGAAGTAACGGCTATTAGAGAATAATGTCGAATTTACATATTGGATCATGAACTATCGAAAGTGTGATTTATCGTGGCGAGATTTTGTTACTTCTATTGATAGAATCGAATGATTATCATGCGAATACAAAATCGATGGTTTCAGGATTGTCTTACTGAACGCTTTGTGGGATCTGAGTGGCTCGTTGCAACTAACTCTAAAGAATAAGTATGTTAACAGTGAGACCATTCAGGACTGCACAACCATAACTTGGACCTGGAGTCTGGAAGTGGGTTTGTTTCTGACGCGAAAACAATCCGCATGGACAATGAGAGGATACCGTGATCAACACATACTTTCTCTACGGAAACCATTATTTCAGCCTCCCTTAAACCTTTCGAGGGTCTTGGGAAAGGGTTACTTCCCATGTATATGATCTTACAAAATACATCTGGGGCTGGCGCAAAACTTCTTATAATATTATATATTGGTCTTGCTTTTATAACGATGGGGAGGCCAATTCCCGCTTCAGTTTTGTACTACTGCGCATAATTCAGTGATAATGACATCTGTACATCGGCCAAAAAGATGGTACTAAAGAAGTACCTTGTCCAAACGCTTTATATAACGAAGTCAAAGGGAGGGGTTCATCATTTTCATCAAAAAAAAAAGATACCAAATAAGAAGATATATAAAAATAGCATCATATCTTTTATTGTACCATGTTTCTATTAACTCATTTTCTTGTATGTCCGAGTGGAATTTTGTAATTCATTTGAAATTAACTTCCCGATAAGCTAGAGATTTAAAATTCGAACCATAGCTCAGTAGTGGTTGACAATGCATGAAAACATGAAAAAAGAAGTTCTAGTCTTAAACCCGGGCTAATTATATTTCATCCAAATGATATACTCTAATTCAAACATGTAATAAAATAAATAAAAATGCAAATAAGACTGAAGTTTATAGTGCAGAAATTGTTGTGTTTTCTCAAAAATAGTTTTAAAATTTTTGAAAATGTTAAGCGATTCTTTTTTTTTTATTTGTTGATGTCTTTAAACATAGAAAATATACTCGAGATAAGGGAAAATGAGAGAAAAAGTCTTTTAATGGTTCAGTTTGAATATATATACTTATCAAAACAATTAATAAAATTCATTAAAATGGTGCTTGTTATGTAAATACTTTTGCCTGATAAGGTTCATATTCAAACAATCTTCTAAATATTATATTTTTTTCTCTGCTAATTTCATTTCAAATAATACAACTATTTAAAGTGATATTCTATATGAAGTGATGCTTAAAGTTCATTAGAACCGGAGATTAATTAAAAATATTCGCGTTTAAAGCAAAGTTTGTTATTTTCTCTTTTGAATTTCGAACACTCTTGAGAAAATTCTTGTTCTATCTTATTTCAATTACTTTGTTCAGGATTATATTTTTTTTTCCGATACAAAGTATTTGGGTTACCTGATGAGAAGGACATGTAATATGATGTAGCGAGCATGAGTCTCAAACTTTCTTTTGAGATGAGGCTTAAGATGAATTTTTAAATATAAATTTGGTTTAATTTTCCCGTTAAATTGTTACGTTCAAAGGGCTGGATATTAATCATTTTGCACTTATGACTTTGATTTAAGATTCAATTATTTTCCTTAATATTTTGAACTAAGAAAGATGGTTTTTTTTTAAATTTATTTTTATATTGAAATTTTAACTACTTTTTTATATCCATAATTTTTTGTAATTTATTTAATTCTGGGTTTCTCAATTTCTTTATAAAATTTAGGAATTTCTATAAAACGTGACATTTAATAATACATAACCATGTTTGTAACGATTTCAAAACCATAAAAGGCTCATCCAGACTAATTTTTTTTAAAAAATTAATAAATGATCTCTAGTTATTCACAATTAACCCGACATCACCGCGAAAAAACGACCATGTTCTCCAGGTATCTTATACCCAAGGTGTTAATTTTTTTAGAAAATTGTATATGTAAAAAAGAAAAATAGGCAATAAATATGTTTATTACATTTTTTACATAACTTAAATTTGCCCTTTTTTTTTATAAGGCACCATCATTGTTTATACCCTCCTTTAATCTCATCGTGAGTGAATGCGATATTTTCTCTCGATCTAATATTTTTTTATTAATTTGTATCTTTTTAAAGCTTAACATATATAGTAATAAATTTTTCTCTTCTTTAAATTCAAAAATTTTGGTAATTCTTTTTTATTTTCTCTTATTCAAAATCATCCCGAAAGTGATGAATTTTGCCAGTTGTCCCCCTTTAAAATACCTTTCTTCTGGATTGTTTTTGTGTCTTTACATATAAAACATTTATTTTCAAGAGTGTCTCCCTTTTCTAAATATGGATCGATTTCAGTGGAGGAATAATAAATCATACTTGTTGTTTTACTCTTCATCATTTGATTCTTCCTCATTATAACCACGAAAAGAATTTCTACATCCAAAAATACTGTTGTACTTTTTATATATAATATATATATATATATATATTAAATATTATTATTAAATTATTTAAATATTAAATTTTTAATAAATAACTGCAAAAAACATTTTACGCAAAAAATCGCATCTGTAAGATTCAAAACGTGCTGATGCATTCAGAACCGTAATGGCGATTCCGGCGCAGGGTATGACATACCCGAAGAGACGATATTCAAAAATATATATTTAGAATTCGCCTATATAAGCTAAGACCCCACAAGGAAATGACCTTAAAGTCAGCTAAACAAAAATACTATCCATTTTCCAAAAAAAGGCTTAAAAGGAGCAATGAAAAAAGTTAGATCGTCGGTATGATATACCCTGTGCGAGAAGTGCTGGGAAAGTTAATAATTGGAATATTAGAGGGAAATTAGCATTTACTTAAGAACACTATAAAATTAAATAACGTCTTTCATACGACTTGACATAAAATACAACAGCGTTTGCATACAATTCCAGATTGTTTCACTTCAAACACAAAGTTCACCTGCACTGTAGGATTAATGAACGGCTGTAAGAAACTAACAAGATAGTTATTTATGAAAAAAATTGAAATTTATCCTGCAATGAAATCGTAAGTTCAGCCTTCTGACATATTGTAGAAATAAAATTACATTTACCCACATCAGAACAAATTCAGAATTCATACAAATATAGAATACAGCAGTTTCAATCAACAAAAAAAATACATTCTGACATAATAAAATATAAAATACATATTTGTACTGATATATAACACACTTATGATGCATAAGTACTGCACGATAGATTTTATAATCACATTAACAATACTAAGTTAAGAACAAGTTTAATAATTTCCACTAACCACATGACCTTGTCATATATAAAATTATATACAAAAAACACACATAGCGTGATAATTTGTACGGTGTATAGTTGATCCGTAAGGGAATACAGTATGATTCAATTGACAAAATTCGGTCAAAAAATCAAATGTAATTTTTTTAGATTGAATTATTATTTATATACTTTTTATAACCTCACAAAATTTCTTAGTTCTAAGCTTAAAAAATGAAAAATTATAATAGTTTTTACGTAAGTTTTTATTCACATCCCTATGATACAAATCAAAACTTTAAGCAGACTTATCTCAGAAATATACAATAACTGGTTTATCTTAATTTAAAATTCTAAGGCCTTTTTTCTATTGTGTCTAATACTTTGAACTTTCTTTAACTATTGTGCTAAACGTACATCCAACAAAAGTGGGTATGCATTTTTGAATCAAAGCAATACTTATTTTTGTAAAAATAATTAAAATCAGAATTTATACATTTTTTAAGAAGCATTCATATGCATTATATTCAGAAGCATAAGCATTAGTAAGCATTCATAAAAAGAAGTATTGTATGCATACCAATCGTGTTATTGCAAAAGACCTATACCAATTTTTGTTATACAGTTTGACGTACTTGTGAATCAAATTTCATGCGTGTACGTAAATATTTGTAAGAGGAGTAGCATTTTAATTTCACTTTACAAATTGTACGTTTTCCTCCTTAAAAAATTAAATGGCTAGCTTTTTATGAAATTTTGAGCACAAAATCTGTTTTACATAGTATACACACATAGGAGGCATCGAAAAAAATTTTTTAAATCCTTAAATTAAAGCATTTTGCGTAAATTGTACCATGTTCCCTTAACTACCGATTAAAATTTACACGATTTGCTCCCCAATGCCACCGTTTTCCACGTATGCACCCGTATGTGATGTGTTGGGTGGGTGTGTGTAAAAAGTAATAAATAAGTAAAACCTTTTCTCTGAAATAAGTAAATCCTTTACAAACACTTCCAAGGTCCTTTATTTTATTCCAAAACCTTCGGAAAAATTTCATAAATAGCAGTATGCAGAGAAGAGCCTACTTCGAAAAGACGTATATATACATCCGGGATAATTAACGCTTTGGCTGAGAGAGACGATTATATATACCGGTGGCGCTTAAGGTCATAGTAGTCAAGAGGTTAAAGTTTTATCGTAGCTTTAGCGTCAAAGTATAGTATTATTGAATTCAATACAATGTTATTGTTTGAAGGGTGGGGGTGCGATGGAAATTAGGATTGAATAATGAGTTGCAAATATTGAAAGTTTAAGAAGCACTATCATAAGATGATGTGACATGGACCCGATAAATATCTAACGGTATTACAGAGACAATTCCCAACATTAATCCTGAAAAGCAGTCTCCAAATCCACGTGAGTCAACAAAGTCATAGAAGTGCTTTAGTGGAACCTCAGCACTTCTGAACAACAAAAGTTGCTCCTTATTGTTTTGAATGAGAAATTGCGTTTCCTTGTTTGTTTTCATATATCTAATTGCAACAATTTGAACACTAATTTAATTTTTGTCTCAAAATATTTTTAATAAATGCCTTGTATTTTTTTTTATTCCTGTCTATATTTTAAAAAGATACTGATGTTAAAAAATTTCAAATATGTATAAATTCACAGATGTAGTATTTCCAATATTCAATGTTTCCGCATTAATTTTTTTAATAACATCTTTGTTGCGCGATGTTTTTTCTCTATATGTGTTATTGCAATATGCAAATATTGGCCTTGAAACCCGTTTATCATCAAACACGAGTTTTTTTTCTGATTGCCTAATATTAATTCTAATTTCAGACTATTTGATGACCTGAAATACTTTCAATTAAATTTAAGGGTGTTTAATTTCGTTTTTGTATTTTTCTTCATTCAAAAAAAAATCATACCTTTATTATACTTAAGCGTGATTATGATATTTATGTGTATTTCATAAATAAATATTTGGCTATGACATACAATACAACAATTTATGATATTGAATTCGTCTAAAATGTGAAATTTATGTTTTAAAACTTGGCCAACTGGGTGGCGTGGTTGGTTTGTCACTGGTTTTCTGCACCTATAAGGTTGCGAGTTAGACCCCGGCCGAAGTGTCGATGGATTTTGCAGTGGCTCAGAGTTGGCCATGTCGTATGATTAAACGCAGATTCTAAATGCTCCTGTTTTACGGTGTTCTTGGAAAAACTAAGTTCTAGTACAG
The DNA here is from genome assembly GCA_019973955.1 of Trichonephila inaurata madagascariensis. NCBI lineage: Eukaryota > Metazoa > Arthropoda > Arachnida > Araneae > Nephilidae > Trichonephila > Trichonephila inaurata. The sequence goes on from BMAV01021775.1 coordinate 41,077, forward strand.
GTTCGCATCGTCAGAGCTCAGGTGTTTTCCTCTATTGAGAAAACTGAGCGTCAAAATTACCGGTGGCGTTTAGTATCCGTCTAAATGTTGCCGCACTCAAAATAGATGCCAGTTTCTCGGAAAGACACAAAGGTCTGCAATGAAGAAACGCTAATTCTCAGCCCATTAGAAGTAAAAAAAATGTTTTACAAATTATTATAATTGTCTACCTTAATGATTGTTATTCTTGTAGTCGGAATTACGTTAAAACTTTTATATGGTTGAGCAGATATAAACCTGCAATTGAAAACTTTCAACAAAATATTAACAAACATCAAGTTCAGTAATACTATATCACATATGAAACGATTATGAATGGTAATACACATATTTGCATCAAATGTATTAAAATATAAATTTCAATTCATTTACCATTTTTCTATTTATTGAAGAAAAGCTACACATGCTAATGGAAGCCACAATAATTATAATCAACTTTGAAATGCTTTCAAATATTTTTGTTACAAAATATTTTTATTTTTCTTAACCCAACATCATTTATTATTATTTTTTTGCTTCCACTCAATGTGTGTTTATTACTTATTTGCAAGTCCTTTCGTGTGTGATACTTTTGTGGTGCACGATTTATAATTGTTTTCAATAAAAGAAATATGTAATTAAATATTTTTGTAGAACCACAGTTTTATATAAAAGCGAGAGAAAAATCAAGTACTACATGGGAAAATAAAAGTGTTGACTAAAAGTGGACAAGAGAAGTATTTTTGAATAACTTTCAAGATATCAGGATTTATTAAGGCTTAGAAAGTTTGAGACAGAAATATGAAGTGAGAGAAACTGTAAAATCACAAGTGACTGAGTTTTTCAATCGGCAAAAAAAATTCGAATTTATTACAATGAAAAATGTATAGAAAATGGGATAAATTTGCAGCCGAAGGAAGAAAGTTTTATGATCTGCGAAAATAAATCTTGCGATGACGACATTTATTTCGCGAATAGATTGTTTCTTCTTTAAATAATATATATTAGACCTCACAAAAGTGTAAGCTGGTACACTCAAATTTTCTTATGTAACTAATGCTATGACTAATAAAAATTAGTACATCCGAAATGTAATTTTTTTAAAACAATATCTGCAACTTGTTCTTAAAGTAATAACATAAACACAATATAAGTATTATTTTAAATAAAAATTAATAATAAAAAAAATTATGCGAAAAATGTTTTTGTACACTTGAAAAAGTTCTCAACATAACTTTAAATATTGTATTTTTTTTCTTTATTTAAACTTAGTAGGATACATTTTAGCGTCCACAATAACTTTAAACGTCTTGGTATAGATTTAATCAGTTTTTTGGCAATTTCTACATTGATGTTCTTCCTTTCTTCTGTGATTATTGTTTTTACTTTACATTTTGTTTTTTATATGCCATGTTTTTAAATAAAATTCTAACGAAATGTATTCTATTAGGTTTAAATCAGGTGGTGTAGAAAGGTAGTTCAGAATTTAGGGCATTTATAAAGGCATCAGCAGCCTACATTGAAAGTAGTGCACTTGATGTTATTATCTTGTTAAAAAAGGAAGTTGACTATATACAATATCCACATTTTGGGCGGATCATTTCAAAGGTTTCTTTAAAATATTTAAATACAGGTATAATTCACAATTCTAAAAAAAAAAAAAATACCAAATTACCTAATTCAGAAGCCTATTTACACCCCCATGCAGTAACGTTTTCAGAGCAATAATATCATTATTTTCTTTTCAGCTGAATTTTGCCTGTGATCATAATATGAAGGTCAAATATATTAGTTCAAATTAAAAAGGACAAGAGATTATGAAGCTAGCATTAATATAAAAAATGCCTACGTATGTTTCAGACACTTCATATATATATATATATATATATATATATATATATTAAATCAACTTATGCTTATTATATTCCTTATAATGGAAATAATTTAAAATGAATTAGATCATATTTGAAGGGCAATGTAAATTTATGATGATGTAAGAGAAAAAATTATTAACTACTACTTTGTCCGATATGATTGATTGCATTTTTGCAGAAACTTGTATTATACTTGGTATTATTATAATTGAAAGATATTTATTTTTTTTTCATTTTGATGATCTCATTTTTTCCAACTATAATTACTTTCAAGATATTATCAAACTAAATATCATTCCTTAGAAAAAAAGGCGCTCACTTTTGTACATAAATTTCTATTTTATTAAAAGAATATTTGGAAAATGTAAAATATTCATCAACTGTATTTCTTAAGCATGTAGACTGAATAGGGTAACATTATATTAAAATAAACAATTTTATAGAATATATTTTAAGGTTTTTAATTGTGTGAAGCAGTAAGATTTAGAAAAGTAAGTATTAATTACATTTTTATAAAAAAATTCGGATCTAATATTATTTTACAAGTTAGTTTATTTAATTGTCTGAAGTATCATACAGGATTGTGGTATCATTCTGGATATTTGAATTCTGTTCCATTTTTGAATATTTTTGTCTTTCACGTTCTAATTTGTGTGGAAAACTCTGCTTGAAATTTCTTGTATGATTTTTTTCATTTTGAGAAACAGGATTTTCGTGAAAATGATCAGTTCCAGCTTTTTTCTCATCTATCGAGCCAAATGGAGAATCTTCTACTAACAATTTCTTCCTTGCGAATGCTTTGTTTTTAAACGGAGTAAACTTTTTATGTTTAAACATTCGATATCTAGTTTTTCTTTTGTTCAAGCCGTTTGAATCGTGCTTTTTATAGGTATTATTTCTCGAATGCAAAATTCTGTCTAGTAATTTTGCTTCTGAAGTTAATCGAGCTTTCGTAAGTTCTTTCAGAATTTCCTGTTCAGCTCGTACTTTTGCCCTTTCGGATTCTTCAATGTCGTTTTGAATTTCATTATCATCATTCAATCTTTTAACTTGGGTGTGTTGAAACTGAGAGTGTGGATAATATTTGTCAGAGGGAGGTTCTATATAGTACCGACGCTTAATGACGGAAAAGGAATTCCTGGTAGGTCTGCGTACTTGAAATTGAATTTTGAATTTCTCTTTGTTATCGTTTTTAAATGGATTTTGAAATTCATGAGTAATAATTTTACCTTCTTTTTTCAGATCACCAAATTTGAATTTCTTTGCAAAACATGCGTTATTTTAGAGCTTCGATACTTTGACGAGCTGGGCACCTGCGCATTTTTACCTTTTTCAGTCCAATCTAAATTATCTACTTTTATATTATGTTTTTCCGGCCACCTCTTTGTTTTATTTGTAATACCAGTTTCAGCTGGTTTATGGAAAAAAAGTGATTTTTTAGAATTATATTTTCTATTAGCGTTTCTTTCTGACTTCCGAAGTGTTTTTTGATTAATATGGTTGAACTCTATGATTGGAGCTTCGGATACTTCAATTCCCTCTGACAATGAAAATCGCTGTGTACTTGAACTCCTTTTTGAAACTATCTTTCGGTTCGTATGAAGCGTATTTAAATCGGTCGATATTTCAATACCCTCTGACAATGTTGATCGTTCTGTAGAATTTTTTTCGAAAATAGATTAAAGATGGTATCCAATGCTGTTTCAGTAACTAATAAATAAAAAATGAAATAAGAATACTTGTTATTACTCTTGCAAAATAAAAGATATAAGCCATGGTCTAGAAATAACTTCACCGGACTACTTGATAAACCAATTAAATTTATTCACTACCATGTAAGTGTTTTTATATCAAATATAATTGATTATTTTCTATTCATACTTTTTTTTATGCTCTATTTGTTACTAATTGAAATATACTCTGCTAGCTATCCAAAATGCAACATAAAAATATATAAAGAATATTAATAAATTGCAAGATAAAAGTAATTGAAAATGCTATATTCTTTGAAAAGAATTAAACCGTTATTGGGTATTGTCACTACAGCTAACATTAAACTCTGCTATATACATCAGTAATGTGTGAAAAATACTTTGGCTTCTGCGCTGATTATCCCATACGCAAATACTGCCGAATTTGGCTAGGGTAGTTTATACCAATACAGGTATTTTGCACTGATCGGCCAGTTCTGTCAGATGGGTGATCAATTGGTAGAACAGGTAACCAAGCCAGTTATTCAATTTAGGGGAATGAGGAAAAATTGAAATTTTATGCTACTTATGACCGCAGATTGCCCCGTTGTATAGGAGTCATTTACAAGCTCTAAAAGTATATATTGGGAGAATAACATAAATACAGAACTGGAAGATTATGGAACCGGCATAATACAGGAAATGGGACTAGTATTACAATGTGGAAACGGTTCAGAACTATTATTTGATACTTCAGGTTCTATTAACAGTATTAGTTATTAATTTATTACAGTGTTGCAAGTAGAAGCGTGATTCATCTGCAAAGACCTTACTATTCCATTCTTATTTCCATATTAGTTGTTTAATACACCACTACCAATGCAATCGCCTACACTTTTAAAACAAAGCTTTGGAATGGATATCTTGAAGTCATTTCACTGTGCTAAAAATGATGTCGGATAAAATGATAGACACCGATGGTTGCGCAACAGATTAAATTTGTTGAGACTGCATTGGGTCAGTGATATAGAATGATCCATCGCTTCAAATCAAACAACGCATGCAGTGGTAAAGCTAGATATGTGAGATTAGTGCCTGCAATCATTAATAAAAGATCCATTTCATTAATGCATTATTAACTCCAACACAGATTTCAAGGAAGAGTAATAAGTGAAGTATTCTACATAGGCAAACAATCTTCCTCAATCGAACTCAGAATCGTACTCGATTGTTGCTCATTTAGCGAGGCCAATAGAAGATGTTCACGTAAAGCAACGGTACATCAAAATAGCACTATATTTTCCCTTTGCATAGCACTTACTGCTTCTACAGATTCCAATGATGTGTCTAAGCTAGCGTTTCTCAAACTGTTAGATGCGTCCCCCTAGTGGGGCTTGATGACCCTACGAGGAGAGCGAGAGCATACTGAAAGGTCGAAAACAAATTATTATTTAAGAAAATTATTAATTTACTGAAAGTAAACAAACAAAATACATTCTGACATTAAAAAACACACATTTACACTGATATAATACACTTATAAATGTATCAGTATGGCACAATGTATTTTATAATTAACTTAACAATACTAAGTTAATAACAAGTTTAATAATAACCAGTGGACCCCATTGGTTTATCATATAAAAATAATATCCAAAAATTATTATTGATCTTGATAATTTGGACGGTTTCTAATTAGTCCCTTAAAACTGACGGTTAAATGTTACGCAAATCGTTCACCAATGCTACTGTTTTCCTCCTAGGCGAGCGCCTGAGGCATATTGGGGGGATGAGAAGGGAAGAAAATGAATTTTATTATTAAAAGAACCAAATTCTATGAAATAAGTAAATCCTTCACAGATACTGTAAAGGTCCTTTTATTGTATTCCAAAGCCTTAGGAATGATGTTATGGATAGCAGTGCACAAAAAAGTTCGTACTTCGAAGAGACGTATATATACGTTTGGGGCAATTATCGTTATGGTTGAGCGAGATGTTTATGTATGTCGTTGGCACTCTTAAGAGGTTGAATTCATGTTGTAGCTTTAGAATCAAAGTATAGTGTTATTGAATTCAATACATTCTTATTTTGTGGAGGGGAAGGCGATGAAAATTATTATTGAATATTGATTAGGTCGCAAATAGTGTGTAAATTCGAGATAGAAGCACTGTGGTCTACGCCAGCCTTCAACACACGCCGATTCACCCAGATATGCACGGAGAAAATTTCATGTGGAACCGAATACAATACTCTGATGTTGTATTTGGTGGCTAAGCAACTTAGGTACAAATAATAGCTTGCTTCTGGAGAGAATGACGAATTTGAATTAACACTAGGATACCGGTCAGTTCCATTTCGACATATTATGAAATGTAATTCATTTTCTAAAATCTGTAAATTTTAAGAAATACTTTTTTCTTTCATAAATATAATAAGGAAGAAAATTCATATAGGAAATATAATATTCATATATTCATTGTTACTAAGTTTAAGGGTAATATTAACTATCACACTTGTTTCGTGTTAACTAGATTTGGCAGTATTTTATTTTCCCTATTTCAAATTCCGTTCTTCTGTATGATGGATTAATGAGTTTATTGAATATTTGAGAAGTCTAGTAATGTGGCTTAAGATATCTGGAATATTCCTTTTTTAGCAACACCGATATTTACATTTAACTTTTCATTTTTCATGAAAATAGGGCATGCATGGTTGATATTGTTACTTATAACTATATAAGGTTTTTCGTGAGGTTCTGTTTTGTTTTTGTGGCTTTTATTGGATAACCTTTAAAATATCTTGTAATAAAAGTCTTACTGCGGAAGAAATATCATCTGATTATGAATGAAAAAACTGAGATTTTCCCAAACGACATGAATAATGTAATGATGTAAATTTCATCAATTTTCTCCTTTCTCTATCGGAAAAAGATGATGATATTGAAATTGACGATTCTCATAATAAAAATGAATTTCAAACTCACGAAGATTTAGAATGAGAAAAAATGTATTCTTGCAGAAGAAACCATTAGAAAAGCAATCTAAAATATTTTGTGGAAAAGCAGTAGTCAAACTAATTATGCAGAAATAAATGTGAAATATAACATAGTTGCGTGATTGGTTCATTTTTATATAACTTGTTTAGACCGTATAATTAAATACACAGTGACAAAAGCTCACAGAGTATTAAATCCCATGAATATTAGAATGAAGACAGAGTATTAGAATGCTATTTGATCCCATTTGAAAAAAGAATCTTTTCAACTTTATTTTAGTTTCTGAAATATATGGAGTATCAGCTTTTAATCTGGAACTTCATTTCTTAATGTTAAAAACCTTGATTGATAATTTTTTATAAAATAAAAGTTCAGAGACCAATTTTGTGAAACGATAAGAACTTAGATATCAAATTAAAGTGACATCAACGAGAAAAACAGGATAAGTTCGCAATAGTTTCAGAAACATGGAATCATTTTATTGAAATCTGCCAAATCAAAGCAAAAAGAGAAGACGAAATGTCTCCTCCTAAAGATACTCGCAGCCCATTGAAATTTAAATGATCCTAAAAAATATAAAAACAAACCAAACTTTGGATAGGTGCTTATTTATAAAGTAAGTATATTTTAAAAGCATTTCCTTAAGTAGGAAGAAATAAAGAACAAAATTTAACTCAAATACTTTCTGATATGTGGTTCTACAACTAATAAAACCTTTTTAAAAAAGGAGAATGAAATATCATAGTTTATCACATTTTACATCTCTACAGTTAAATAAGAAACTTAAAAAAAAATACTAGCGAGTTCTAGTTGCCCGATAAAGGGGCCCGGGAATTCAGTTTTATTAAACCGGGAAAGAAGTATATACAGGCGGCTATAAAAATAATAGAAACATTTGTGATTAGCAGTGACATTTTTCAACACGCTTCGTGCGCATTAAAATAAAAATAGCTTTTTAATTGAAATATAATAATAATACTTGTTTTTCTTATAAATGGTATTGTATAGATTATCTGGTAGTATATATTAGCTTTATTGAAGTACGATAAGTCTTGATTTTTTTTTCAAACCGTAAAATGCCAACCTTTCAGATTTTCAAGCCGTTTTGTTTGTAGGAGCCCGTCTAGCTGGAGTAAGTGTGACTGCAACATCCAAACTATTAGTGTGTGTTGTTGTGGCTAATGCCACCTGTCTGACGTAGTAAAATCCAGGCCCATGAAATTTATAGTGGCAAGAGGCTAAAAGTACGCCTGTCGTTGGTCTTGGCCTTGAGCACCATACAGGTGACAGTACGAATTAGCTCGGCGACGAAGGGAAGATAGATGGTGACACCACCTATATGCATCTCCACAATTTAGACATGTAACTGAAGGGGAGGGAAATATTCTCCAGTCCCCTGCACTCGTGATTTAGCCCACAACACTTTCGGATCCCCTGATTTAACGAGCACGTACTTCGTGTGTTATTGGAGGGCATTTGGTGGCATCGGCCATCGAACCCAGGCCTTACGGTCTGCAGTCCAATGTTCTAACCACTAGGCTACCCACAAGCTATTAGTAGTTTCTAGAGGTACGTAGTTGAATGTCATGACAGGATATATACATCGTGGCAACACAAGCTCTGCAAGAACAAAATAGTGGACGGAAAGAAAAGCTCCCTGAAAGAGACCGACGGGTATTTGATAAACACGAGGATGGAATTAAAAATCTACCTTGCACACAATCGCACAGTCAAATGGTCTCAATATATTTGAATTGCCATGGTATATTTTAACATATTCAATGAGCAATCCATTTTCTCTTCCGGAATCTCGCAGAATTTTCACAATATCTCCATGAAGAAGGGTACAATATTCATCTAAACACTATTCAGCACTTGTATGAATCCGTTCCTAAGCGAATCTAAGTTGTATAACATGCCAAAGGTGGCCTTACTCCATACTAATAAATAATTATTTATAAACTTAAGTTATCTCCATTATTTTGATAACCACCTGTGTATTATTATACCAAATATAAATAATTGAACTCCACAAAAACGGTTTACCAGAGCAAATCGAAAAAGGTGATAATTCTGATTTATATGCATTCAAGTATTGCAATTCTAAGAAACTAAAATAAAAACACCTGAAACCTATACAGTTTTTATACAGCAGTACAATGTTGTGAAATATTCTAGACAAAATGGCAAAGCAAGATTCATTCAAAGTAGGTTGAAGAAGGTCGTCTGTTAACACATTTTATAATCTCCACACATTGCATTGTTTGCTAAACATTTTTTTTTTGTTATTTTCTAATGTGAGTAATGAGAAAAAATTAATAGTACATTATCTGAAGATTTGTGATCAGAATATATTAAAACATACAGTATAATAAGCAGGAAAGATGAAAATTTATTGCGAAATCGAAAAATTTATCTTAGCTTGATAAATGTTAAAAAAAAATGCCACGGAATGAGACAAAATTTTTTCTTCTAAAGAATTAGATGTGGAAAATGTACCAGTCACATTACTAGGCGTATTGATTAAAATTAATGCAAATAGATGTTTTATTATATATATATATATATATATATATATATATATATATATATATATATTATTGCCGTATTAACTTTCAAAGTTGTTCTTAATTTACGAACACAAAATATTTTATATGTATTTTATATGTTTGCGAAATGAATATTAAAATGTATATTTTATTTGTGAGTGTATTGCTTGAAAATAATCTGCGTCAAAATGACACATGTCCAGTGGCGTTTTTAGGGAGGGTAACAAGACCTACGACGTAATAGTATTAATATATTCGATTTAATTTGGTTAAGCAGTCAAATATCTGGGTGTTCAACATTTCTTATTTTTACACGAGTTCAAAGATTTTGAACTTGGCACAATTGACTTGAAAGATTGGCACAATTATAAAAATATTATTTCAGAAGGATTTCTTAAATTCTTTGAATGAACCTCCAGACATGAAATTGTACTCTTCATAGTGATTTTTGAGCTACTTTCATGGAGAAAGATATGACGAATCACAAGCAAATGAAATTGAATTACTATGGAATGCATAGGGTGAGCTGAAAGCCCTTTTCCTTTGTTGGAAATGCTTATGAAAGTTAAAAACTACATGTGATAATGGTACACGCACTTCCATGCCATAATTGGGGTATGGTCTCAAAATTTGCAGTATGTTTAGTACGTTATAGCAGCAATGGATGTTCAATCGCCAATGACATTTTTGCAAGGAAATCTCTGTAAATGATGTTGTAGAGAGCAAATTATATTAATATTCATGTATGTTGTATTTATTTACTTGTGCTTCAATTGGGCGTATACATTTCTCTACAAAAAGTACTTATTGTGATGCTCGGTTTCTAACTTTAAGTGGGTTCACCCATTTAATAAGTTCAAGCAATAATAAAAAAAAAAAAAAAATCATAAGTTGCTTTTTTAACATGTCTAGAATACGATGATAAAGGGATTTTTTTTAATTCGAAGTCGTTGTACAGAAGCAGGTGTTAGAGAAAGTTAAGAATTTAGTTGTTTTAATCGGGCTTGAAACTTTAAAGGCGTTTCTCTCAAAAATATCTTTTTCCAACTTTCCTCCGTCATATTTCAAGAACGGTTTTACCGAATGATTTGAAATTTAAAAGGGTAGTTTCAAAACCCTAAGAGCCCCAAATGGGTTTTCGATCATTATTTTAAAATTCCCAAATTTTTATTTTTCCCCCTTAAAAAAACATTAAAAAAAACATGAAATTCAAAATTTTTCCGGGGGGTCTACCAAAAATTTAATTTTATATTTTCAATTTGGGGGAATAGGTTTTTTTGGGGGTGCAATTATTTTTTTTGGATTTAAAACGCCCTTTTTAAAATTCAGTAAAAACCCTAAAATTTAAATTTTAAAGTTTTTCTTTGTTTTTTGGGGGGGTTTTCAAAATATATATGCGGTTGGTAATGGGTAACCCTTTTAAGTTTTTAATATTTTAAAAACATCAAAAAAATGATAAAAAATTAAAATTTACTTTTTTTGCCCAAATTTAAAAAAAAGGGAATTTTTAAAAAATTTTTTTACAAAAAAAAGAAATTTTAAAAAAATTAAAAAAATAAAAGTTAAAAAAAAACGTGGTGTGTCTTGGACTTGCATAATTGTGAAAATTTCAGCTTCATAATCATCATATTGTTCCGTAGTAGATCTTACACTTCCGAGTGAGGGCTTTTGTAGGTTACCTCGAACAGCAACTATAGTTCTTTTAGCTAAAAAAAAAATTAAATAATTACTTAAAAAATTATTCATCTGGTAATTTCTTTAATATATTTTATATCAAGCAAAACCCACAATTTGAATTCAAATTCGGCCAAAGAACTACATTTCGAAAAAAACTTATACTAATTCAATACAAAGTGCCAACTGCAATAATTAAGTTGATTAATTCTTGCATTTCTTATAGTACTTTTTCTGTCAAAATTAATAATTACTGCTCAAATACTAGAAAATAATCTGCTGGGGTTCTACGCTCTTCAACATCAATGTCAACTACATTCCCACCTCTAACAACACTGCCATTTGCATGTATGTCTATGACACAGAGATACTTTGTCAACACAAATAACCAGCCTTCATTTCATAGAGGATCACATGATACCTAACACAGCTTGAAAACTGGTTTATCAAGTGGGAAATAGGTATCAACACCTCAAAAACAGAAGCTTTATTTTTCGCTGGGTACCAAAAAAGCACCAGGCATCTACATCAGAGAGAACACTAGTCTAAACTAGTTAAATACCTAGAAATTATTTTTATAAGTATACTTCCAAGTAACATGTAACTTTTACTAGAGAAATTTTTTAAAAAAAGGTGAGCATATACACTGTACTTTTATATTTTCAGAAAACCCAAATTAAACAACATCGGTCCTACGCCTTCCCTGTTCGGGGACATGCAGCAAAGACTAATATTAATTATTTAGAAATCGTTCAACATTTAATTATAAAACAAATTCTTAACGCTTTTGGGTTTATGAGGAATGTAAGCCTCAGAGCCGTGAGTAAAATACCCGCTATTAAACGATCAATCAGGAGAAATGCTATTGATTTATTTAATAAAATTGGCAACTATAATAATAAATCGATCACTCACATAAAAAATATACTTCTGATCAAAATTTCCACAAACCCAGATCAAATCTATTTGATCCTACTTTTCATTAATTCTTTAATATGTTTTGCTCTATCTATATTTTTTATCTTTTACTTTCATTCTCCATTTAATACTCAACGATTTGTCGAGCTTCTCACCTGAGCTTGAAAGCAAAAATAGCTGATCTCTCTAATTAGCAATTCACGGAAGCTCCACTCAATGACAACTTCATTTTAACTTTTTACATCTAAATATTTTCTCTGTTTAACTCGAACTGTTTTGCTGAAAATGATTGGCTAGGCATCTCCTCTCACTGCCATTACAAAAAATTTTCAAAGTCAATATTTTTACACCAATTTTTATCTTTATTTTATTTTATATTTGTAAATTTTTCATTTCAAAGTAATTTTTTCATTTTATTCATTTTCATTAGTTATGTTTTAAATTTTAAATGTTATTTACTAAAAAGAGCAATTTGAAAGCGTTTTATTGCCATATAACATTTCGTGAAATGAGATAGAGTTTCGGAAGAACTAAGAACTCTCACCCTACCAATGAATAAAATTCCGAAAAAATTAGTATGCTCGTTAAATTCTAATATTCTTACCAAAAGTATGATGTAGGTAAAAGAGAATTGACGTCCAGATTTTATTTAAGTTGCTTGTCCGTTAAGTCAAAGCTCTAATGCAAACGATTTCTTATTCCTCATTAACCCACTCTAACCAAAAGCAACTCCAGTAATATGCAAAGTATCCCAGAATCGTTGGAACAAACTTGAAGGTGAAGTAGGGTACATCACAAGGACTCAGATTTTTGCATAGCAACCCATTCGAAAACATCAAGTGAAAAATGTATGTCAGGTACAAAAAACGAATAAATACAAGAATGGTGTCATCTGAAGTATTTATTACAGACTTTACATATACTTGTGTGGAGGCTATGTGAAAAAGTTGCAAAATATGTTCTAAGTTCTCAAAATTGTTATCGATGCAGGTGTTACACCGTCGGAATATGGGTTGATGGACACGTTCAAATACATCTGGACTTTTTCGGATATCCGCATCAGCACAGACTTTTCTTTCAACCAGATTAATTTCACACCCTCCCTACACCAATTGCCACGAAATAATCCGTATTCACACAAATTGTAACGCATAATAAAAAGCATCTGGCTGTCCTTTGCATCACTCTGAGGGTGCTTTTCGCAATAAAACCTTTCTGTAGCTCATGCTTTTTTTTCTGCTAATCCATAAATCAGGTGCATATCAGCCAGCTCGGTGTTCGTAAAATATTCATTAGACCTCTGCTAGCAAGGACATCTCAAATAACCGCAGTATTGCAGGTTTGTTTCCTCCAATGCCTTTGTGCGCAATGCCACCTGGTGCCGAAGGATGACGTTTCCTACCAAATGTTAAACAAATCTGAATCCTTGTGATGTTCCTTACTTCCCCTGAAATTTTGCGCCAAATATTCTGGGACACCCTGGATAAATTCTAGTGTGGGACAAACTAATTTTATCCTGAAAGTGTTACAAATCTTTTTTGTAAGATAAACATACATGTGCCGTTGAAAAGTGATTATACGATTGTCAAATATGTAATATTTAAGAATATATACTGCCAATCCTATTACGTTTAAGGAAAACTATTTCTTTTGGTAAATAGACCAAACAAATTAAAATTATATTTTATTTTTCAAAAAAAAGTGAAAACGTGATATAATAATTAGTTTTTATAAGATGGGTGATCAATTCAGTCTCTCTTAAACGGTGATAAGTAATCTTCCAAGTCTTTTTAACCTTTTAATACAGTTTTAATAGACACATAGACAGTAATTTACAATAATCAGTAATTTGGCCTATTTGTATTGTTTTCTGTGGAAAGCTTAAACGATTTGCCTATTTCACATTACAATAGAACGTTATTTATCGGAATCAATTGGGACCGGACACCGCTCGGATACGTGATTGTTTGGATAACCAAAAACCGAATGCGATCAAAGCAGTATATGAAACCGGACATTATACGAATTTTGAAAATCATCACATGTGGGAAACGCGCTTGAAGAAAAAGCAAAATAAATGCAAAATGTCGCAATTTTAACTTTATTATGGAAAATAATCACTTATTTTTCAATGTACAATGCCAGATAAGGATTCACCTTCAATCTGCAGTTCTTGTATCCCATGGCGCGAGTTAAAGTTCTTTAACGAATCAGTGCTGGCCTTGAAATCAGCCGAGCCGCCTAATTTATCCTACTTCTTTCTGAAAAACACAAGTAGAGTGCACGATTAAGAACAACACCTTTGTTTCCCCTCTTGTTTTTTTTTATTTCATTTTACGTCGTTTTGACGCTAAACTTAAAATGGCTGCTCGGCTATTTTTATGTCAGAAATTGTTGACTTTCCAACATTATAAAACTGTGCTATAGAGACGCTCCACTTTCTCATTTCGCAAGGTGGTTAAATATTTTAAGTTTTGTTTCTATGTTCAAGACGTTGCGCTCCCGTTTTGAATTAGAAGCCATAGCAGCTCACAACTCAGCAAAGAAGCATGTGTACACTCCCTCACTTAAAAACAAACTGGCCTAATTTTTCGCGCAGATGTTTATCAAATCATACAAATGAAATTCCCCAAATATCTTTGACCTTAGGTTTTCCCGTCACTTTTTCCCAAGCGAAAAAACTTTGACATTTTTGGGTTTTAAAACGTATTCAATACAGTACATGTAGTTGACAAAAAACTTTTTTCCCGGGTATTTGACGCTCCGGATAATAAACGTACGGATAAAAAGTTTTATGATTTTGAAATCCTCTTTTTTCCTTTTTTCCCGATATACTTTACTTTTTTTTTTAAAATAAAATTCTTCCCCGTATACAAATTATTGATCTAAATTTATTTAATATAAATTAATCTTGGCTTTTAATATATATATTTTTTTCCTTTTTTAAAAGGAAAACAAAAAAAAATTTCAACCTACAAAAATTGCTTTTTAAAACTTTTTAAAGGTTAAATAACCAGTTTTTTGTTAAAAATTTTGGGGTTTTAATTTTGAAGAAGACACCTAAAATTACTGTGGTCCTTAATCTTTTAAGGGAATGTTAGTTTTGAGAAGAAACCGATTATTGAGACTGAGAACTTGATTATATATGTATATATATATATATATATATTAAGCTACTCTACTTTCCCTCTTTTTAAATTTTTTTGTCAATTAATGGCATGTTTGTGTGTCACAAAAATGCATGATACACACGAGATGACTTGTCTTTACCTATTGAGCATTAAGAAAGTAAGCAGAGAAAGAGGAAAACTTATTAGAACCCTTGTCTGAAAACAAAAAAAAGTTGATCATATTATTTATTCAATACTTTACATGAAATTCTAGCTTACCCATCAATGTTTTAAGGGATCAGATGATTTATTTTTATGGCTTGATGAGTCGCATGGTGTTCAGAACTAGTTGTGTGGAAAATTACCTCACTGTTTGATTTTGAGTCAAACCTAACTTTTGCGTAAGTCGGTGCTTCTCAAACTTTCTTTACTCGTGACCCAATTTTCATTCAGAATTTTCATCCCCCCCTTTCCCATATAATAACAATGCGTCGAATGCAGTAATACTGTATAATAATTAGATGCTAAGGCTACAATACGACCCTAATTTTAGACCGAACAAAGTATTAAGATAAGTATTAAATTTTGTTTATGATAAGCTCATTGAAAAATCACTAGTAATTATTAAACTTGTTCTTAACTTTGTATTGATACTTAGCTTCAAATATATTGGGCCGTACTGATACATTTATAAGTATACTATATCAGAGTAAATGTGTATTTTTTTATTATGTCAGAATACATTTTATATACAGTCAGAATACATATATATATATATACAGTCTCAAATTATACTCGTATTTGAAAAAAATCTTAAAGCTACCAACATTACATTCTTACTATTTCAAGAAATCTACCATTATTACTATTTAAGGGAACAAAACCAAGAATGGAGAAAAACATTAAAACTAATTTCACAGTAGATCTTTAATTTTTTTGTTTAGGCTCGTGTATTCTACAGTGATAAGCACAAATTTGTGTAACTTTTTAAAAAGATTTTCTGCAATCGTTTAGATGATGATTTGAGAAGGAGATCCGTTTGGTGCTTTGAAGGAGGGATATCTCAAGCATAAGTAGCCCTAAATCTAAATGTTTCTCGAGAGGTGATTTTCAGACTCAGTGAAACAATTTTAAACAATGGGTACTATTTTCAGAAGACATGGGAAAGGTCGGCCAAAAGCTACAACACCTACAGAGGATCGATATTTGACAATAAATGCAAGTCGTCACAGTAATATTGTACCTAATTAGCTTGCTCAGGGCTTTTCTGCTACCAATCGAAAGACAATTTCTAGACAAACAGTTTACGGGAGCTTAGCTAAGTTCGACTCTTATGTCCGATGACCAGTTTGGATGGGTCCTTCTTATCCCATCACCGAAAAAGGCTCGTATTTTATGGAACCTTGATCATGTGTCTCGGGCAAATCAAGAGTGGAGTGGCTTACTTCTCGCCAATAAGTCCAGGCTCAGTACCCAAACTCAGTAATTCTTGTCGAGTTTTCATTTCGAATGAACCTGGATTCTCTACCATCGTTCTAGCATATCAGAATCCAATCGGTTTGGTTGGTGTAGGATTCATTTTTAGAGAGGTATTATGTTAGACAGCCGCGCACAGCTACACATTTTTGATAAGGATTCCGTAAAATAGAAATGAATATAAGAAATGAATTTCTTGAATCTCTTGTCAAACTGCTCCGAGTAGCAATTGGTCAAGACTTATTTTTATGGGTGGTAATGTAAGGTCTCACAGATCTAATCTTGTCGAAGACATTCTCGAGGAAGAGGTATTTACTTAATGATATGACCAGAAAAATATCCTGCTACGAACCAACCAATTTAGCCAAGTTTCAAACCGTCCTACTCCGGGAATCAGGGTTTGGAGTCTCTCAACGTTTAATACAGGATGCCTCTGGTACACATCGACGGCCGTTTTAAAAGGGACTGCTACGTCTCACAAATTGTGGAGTCTGTTGTTCTGCCCTTGTTGGAGGGTGAACATAACACGTTATCCCAGCAAGACAATCCAAAACGAAAGAAATGAAACCTTCTAAATATAAATAAAAATTTATCTTTAGCAACAATGTTATTGAAGGAATTTCCTTCCCTAATATGGTTAGCGGAGACAAAAATAATAGTAAACAATCAAATCCAAACGAAAATAATAGTAAAAGGGAAGAACAAAGTTAATCCCAATAATTATCTGCCTGTGAAACAAATATTTCAGAAATCTACAGTTTCATCTGGCTTTTTTAAAATTCTTTCAGCCATTGTTAAAAAAAGCCCAGCATTACTACTACTACCCCCAGCTACTAAAGCACCGAAAGATGACAGGCAAAAAGCTTTTCTACTATTAGAGTCACTTCTAGACAATTAATTTACTAATTTTATTAAATCTTTCTCCTTTCCAATTTTAATTTCTCAGTTTTATTATTTTATATCAATATATTTCTAATATTTCAATAGTTTAAATTTTTTCTAAGATGGGCAGTCACCTCCGTAAGCTTATTCAACAACCAAAATCAACGCTCAATTCCATTGGCTGAAACCAAGCTACCCCATTAGTCCTTTCTTTAATGAATCTACTTCCCGTCTAGCAAGCCAAGCTAACAAGATCGGCTATATCATAGATGCAAGATAGGGAGCGGAGGGTTGAGTCATCAACCCTGACTCCTGTGAAGTTCAAATGGCGTTCCAGTAAGACAATGCTAGGCTTCATGTTCCATGGTGAACTCTAAAAATCCTGATTGGATTTGACATCCTATCCTTAATTTCATTGAACACATGGAACGTGACATGAACCAAGGAGCATTACCGCAAAACGTAGATGATCTGCGTGCAGTAGTGGATGTGACTTGGCAATGGTTACCTCAAGCAAACATTAGTGAACTACTAGACAGAATGCCCTCACCGGGTTGAAGCTTGAATAGCCATCCGAAGTGAGAAATAACAGATACTGAGTAAATTGATTTATAATGATTTTATTTGTTTGTTTTTTTTTGTAATACTTTCTACATAAACCTCATGACTACTATTTCTGAAATTTTCATGGCAGTAATTGCATTAATTCTTGATCTGCAATTTTACTTTTGAGTAGTGCATAATTAGTTTAGAAAAAATCGCTTAAATTATTGCCTCACACTTTCACAATTCATTGTACATATTTGATTTTTTCTTTGCATGCTGTCACGTATTTCAAGTTCGAAGAGAAAAAACAATGCGCAATCATTAGATATAGATTTAAAACAATTTGAAAAATTAACCTTTTGTAAGGTATGTAATATATTTTTACTTTTAATTGCAAAGCTTCTACACCAAGCATACATCATATTAAGAAATTATTTTCATAACAAATTACTCGGGAACAAAATACTTCTTAATGTTATACTTTCAAAACTGAAGAAGCAACTGCGTAAATATTCACATTTCAAAAAAGAATCCTGTCTTCACTTTTGAGCTATGACGTCAAAAGCAGTTATGTGATATAGCTAATTATCGTCATTTAAATTCTTTTTTTCGATGTAATTTTGCTTCTTAATTTTCTTATCAAAGACAGTGATTGTTGTATATTAAATTAATTGGTAGAAAATTACTTAGTTAATATGTGAATCAGTTGTTCATTATTTAAATTATCGTAAAAAAACCCCAGAAGTTGGTTATTTATTCGGTATTATTTCGTTTTCGTGTAGTGAAATTACAATTAGAGCTTTAATCCATAAAAAAGCCAAAAAAATGAAAAAATAAAATAAAAAAATAAAATAGAATAGGTAAATAATTTGCTTTTTTTTTCTTTTTAAAAATTTCTTTAGCCCCTTATAGAGAAATTCTTCAATATTTGCATGATCGAAACGACAGGTAATTGCAACTACACCAGATAACTTTTGCATTGATGGAGAAATAACCTGTGAAGAGGAGTTTCATCCAACTTTGAGAAAAAAATTAAACTGGCTGTAATTTCTGATGACAATGATGATGGAAATTAATTTTTTGACCCTTGTAAGTCATTTCTATTCATTACATTATAATTATAATTTTATAAATATATTTTTTGCTGTATTTTTAATTTTTTATTTAACATATATATTTTGTTTTTTATTAAAAACTTCTAGTTAAATATACTTTTTTAATTTCTACGTTTTTTTCAAAATTTCAACGAAACCTTTTTCGAGGGGAGCGGTGTTTTCCCCTTCGACGTAGTCAGGTTTTATGGTGTAAAAAACATAATAACTTAAGTAAACAAACTTTATTTTTCGACGTAAGATCCAAAGTATATTGAGATTTTTGAGATACTGCTTTATAAGCTTCAAAATTCCCTCCAAGAAAAACTCCGTGTTTTGCATGTGGAAGAAGTGTTTAGTTTTGAGTGGATTTTTTGGAGGTTGGGACTAGGTACGCATAGTACCTATGCGGTACTGTGACACCATCATCGAAATTGAAAGATGTGATTCGTAAAAAGTGGCCTAGGTTCCTCAGATCTGGCTTTCTGTTGTTGGATGAAAATGCAAGAGCGCACTCGGGGACTGCAATGAAAGACCATATTGCAACACTTGGTTGGGAGCACCTACACCATCCGCCAGTCCTGATCTCACACCGACTCTCATCTATTACCGGATTTGAAGAAGAATCTCGCCTGAATGCGTTTTGGAAGCAATGATGAAGTCAAACAAACCTTTAAGGTATACGACTACGTTCGGAACCGTGATTTTAAAAAAGCGCATAAATGGATAATTTTCATGATATTTAGTGTCACTCAGATTAGAATACATGATCATTGTTTTAAGGACATTTTGACAAAAAAAATTATTTAAATACAATATTTTGGTAAACAATTAACTTAGAATAATCTTTTTTCAAAATGTTCTCCTTTTGTGAAAAATACTTCTATTATAATAATACTTTGCCTGTACATAGCTTAGACCTCTCTAGGGAGGCTTAGCTAGAATTTTTGAAAAATTCACATTATTTTCATAGTTACCACTAATTGAAATAATTTTCGGCGTTTTTTTCTCCAAATTGCTCCCCTCTGTTGTCGTAAAATATGGATAAACCACTTTCTAAGTTATATATTTCAAAAATTCTAGTTGTGCCTCTGTAGAAAGGTCTGAGCTATATGCAGGCAAAACATTATTATAATAGAAGCATTTTTCACAAAAGGAGAACATTTTGGAAAAAGATTATTCTAATTTAATTTTTTGCGAAAATATTGTATTTAAATAAATTTTTTTGTCAAAATGTCCTTAAAACAATTTTATACATGTTTTCTAATCTAAGTGACACTAAATATCATGAAAATCATCCATTTATGCGCTTTTGCAAAATCACGGGTCCGAACGTAAGTCGGATACCTTAAACGCTTCTGCCTTATGGAAAGCCCTTAATTTTTCTTGGTGGGGCTTTTGAAGCTGATAAAGCTGTATGACAAATGTCACAACGTACTTGGTACTTATGTAGAAAAATAAAGTTACGTATAATCGGTAATGTACCATTCTATGCTCTGACTTCCATCCGCCATCCTGACCACAATCAAAAGGGGAAACTTAATTTTCGACTCACCCTCGTATTTCTATAATATTGTGTCCTGTCTTTTTTGTGGACCAGTTATTAACTCTTAGCCCTTGCGCTCGATTTCCCAAACTAAATAATTAAAAAATACTAAACTGAATGTTTTAAGAAAATGAGGGAGAGTTATAAATTTACTATATTGATCTTTTTTTCTAAGTGGTAAAGATACCACTGCTCAGCAGACGCATAGAATATTACTTTTTGCTCTTGTTCCTCGACATATGGTATTATAAATCATTAACATAAAGGGATGGAAGACAAATTATCCAAAACTTCACACTGAAGTGTCATTTTAATTAAGTCATTATTTCTTTTTTATCGAGAACATTTATAAATATATAAATGTGAATATTGCTGCTGTGAATCCTGTATTTAAATGATTCTAATTTTGATAATAAATTCTATTTGCTCTTAAAGAACTGTCTTGCACTTTGTGGCTGATTTGCAAAAATCCTGAAACCCGGATAAACGTAACAATATCATACACAAATTTCAGAAATGTTTACTCTTAAACGGAAAATTATATAAATATACGTATACCATCTATCTTTTTTGGTGACCACTCCTTCTCAGCTTTTCTAATTGCAGTGTTTTCGTTGATTCTTTTTCTTCATGTGTCGAGTTCTGTGACATCGAGTGCTATTCATGTGCTTGCAGTTGGGTAAATGTTTAAAATGAAAGCGGGAACGCGAAAGATCGAGGCTTCTCTTTGGGTTGATTCCTGAATGTAGGTCTGAGAATCCTGAATTTGTGTCTGAGATAAAATTCACAACTCTCTTGAAAACATCATTAGAACCTGAAGAAAACGTCGGCATAAGTCTTATTAATTTTCAATTTAAGATGAAAGTTTAACTTAAGAGTTATGTATCATTGGCTTCATGAATGTAAGAGTTATTTTATAAACGTTTAATATGTTTATTCACATCAAATACAAGAGAGAGATATACTAAGTAAAATAGTTGAGAAATCAAATGTGTGTATAAGTTTAAATGTTTTCTATAGATGCTGGAGTAAAAATATATATGTGTGAAGAAAGCTAACGGAAATCACATAGTTAACTCCTGTTTTACCTGTCGATTGATGTTATTATTTATCTCAAGATAATTTTTATAAGATAACATCGAGATGTAACATAAACATGGGAATAATTTCCTTCTTTGTCCCTATTAGTTTGTAATTTTTTTTAAGGGACATAGTTTGCTTTATAAGTTGGCTTTTATTATTTTTTAAGGATTTCTCCCCCGAGGCATTTTCAGTAATTACTTTTAAAAATGACTTTCTCTCTATAGACATAAAAGTTTTTCATGTTACTGTAATAGATTCATTCATGCCTAAGGTATATATAGTAAAATTGGGTCGTTAAAAGTTCAACTTCATTCATGAGCAGAGCCAAGAAGAGTTTTCCTAAGAAATTTCCCCCTCCCTTCCAGTGTTTTGTGGATTACTTACGTCATAGATCATGGTGTTATAGATATTTTTAACATTTTCCAGGAACCTCCTAAAATGGTCACCAAGTTTGGCAGCCAAAATTGATGCCAATTTGGCTCTATCATCAATATTTCCCCAAGTTTCCAATTAAACTACATTATAATGTTGCATTGCTTGCAAATATTATAATTTTTATCATAAAATAAATACAACAGAAATTACTATTGACGTATTAAAAATCCAGATATAAATTATTTACACTATTTTAAGATGGACATCGAAGGAAACAATGTTTACTGATAGACAATTTTAAAAGGCTCCATCAAGGTTCTGGGCTGGATAAAAATTCAGAGCAATTTAAAGGAAAAAAGTAATTAGGAACATTGTGTAACTAAATTGAAGTTTAAACTAAAATGCGGAGATGAAGATATGTTATATATATATTTCCTACTTACAATATAATAAATAAAAGACTGCATAATACACGCAAATTACATGATTACAATTCAAGCAATTGTATAATACATACCACATACTGTTAGAATTAATTAGGACAAAAATATTTTTCTTGTCCGAGTTGTTATGTCATTAACAGTGATGTTCCGAACTGCCACAAATCGGTTAGCCTATAGGTAGCCTATTAGCCTATAGGTAGTGCGACGGATCGACTTTAGATATAATTTACTCGTTTGGCTGGTATAGTATATCGGTAGCTCAGTGGAGGGCGCATTTCCGTGGGGCAGTTGATGGTTATAATTTTGGGTTCCGCGTAACACTTATTATTTTTGCTTTTTCAATGAGGTATATTACTCCGAGGGGAAGGGTTCTAAAATAATCACTCTTAACGAACGCACTTTTATGACTGTGAGATATATAGCTACGGTAGGTGGTGTGGGCAAATCAAGTGTTTAAAGAATTTTAAAAACATTTAAGGATTCTGGAACATCTTCTCTATAAAGAAAAGGAAAATGTTGATTAAAGTGGAAAAAAAAAATTGCTCCAAGAACTGATAAACTCTAATGAGAAATTGCAAAATAAATTCCATTAAGACAATCATATAACTCCGAAAGGGCTTATTAGAGTATACTGTTGCAGTGAATATCTCAGTTTTACGCAAAATCCTGTAGCAGTTGGTCATAAAGCAACAAATCTAGTGTAGCAAGGCAAAGTGAAGATGAAACTCTGTTACGAGATCATATCCAACAGACTATAAAACACCCTTCTGAAGAGATGTTTTGGGGTTTTCTCACAACAAATGGCACCGGAAATTTATTTTCTCTTAAGGCATATATGATGAATTATTTCAAATACATGGAAATGTTACACATTAGGATTGCTCAGTTCAAGGAAACATTTTGCAGAACATTTCAAAATGACTTGGCTCTTTATCACAATTATATATCAGTCCAGACTTTTATGCGAGAAAATAAAATACAAATGCTTAATCAGGATAGTAATTCACCAGAGCTAATCCTATTAAGGCTGTTTTCGCCAAATGTACGAGAGCGTGAACTTGACGCGAAGCAAATTTTCGGACAGAAAAAATTCCAATTTTTATAAAAATTTGTGACATTGTAACTAATGCATTTATTTATAATATAGTGTGTTTAAAATTTCAAAATATTTCATAAATAATTAATTTTTCCTTTTAATATGTGCAGGGACAGCTCATTTAGCATGACGGTATAGGAAACAAATTGCAAAACACATTTTATAAAAGAAAAAATGTGTCAACTTGGATAGAAATGAGTAGTATGATAAAAAATAAGTGATTATCGAAAGGATAGTGTAGCGAAAACATAATATTAACCCTCTAAGTGGTCTGCACTTAAAGTCTTGCCATTCTGGAGATGCTTCAAAAATGCACCGCACATATTTTTTTGTTTTCAGGTGGGGTTCTCAAAAGCGGTTGAGCCATATTTTTAAGAATGCGGCTCGGCCACTTTTGGGAATCTTGCTTGAAGGAAGAAAAAGCATCTCTAGAATGGCGGAGTTTTACGTGCAGACCGCTTGGAGGGTTAATGTTTGAGTACTTTTATAATTGAAAAAAATATTCCGAATTCAGCTTCTATTATTTAACATTTTAGCCGGGAATACCCTTAAGAACTTACGGTGTTCTATCAAGAACGCTAAGATGATTTGCACGACAACAGAAAAGATGATAAACAATTGTAGCTCCTGGATGATACAGTCAGAACATGCGTGCTACACTGGTGGAGTTAAACGTGTTCAAGAGGTCATTTCTGCTGAAAGAGGACATATTTCGTACTGATATAATTTTTCAGTCCATTAAAAATATGTAGCGCTTAAAAGCTAAGGTCTTAGAAAAAATCGTTTTTTCCCGTTTGTCCCAATTCATTCGAACAGTATAGTATAAAGGAGTTGATATGCCGCTAGGTGGACAGGGGAATCAAAACACCCTAGTTTTCCTTGAGTTTTCTTAATTCCTTAGTACCCTAATAAGAATTTTATTTCTCAGTAAATTAAAAGACCTTTATCACATAATTTGAAGTGTTTGTAATATTTATTTTACTTAACAGTACTTTTAATCAATGAGTTTCATTGAAATAATCCCAGTTATAGATAATTAAATATTTTTACATGCCACTCTTAATAAATGATATTATGAATTCTCTATTTATATAAATAAAATGTTTCTTCATTATTTCAGAACTTCAAATCAGTGCGTTCTTTCATCATCACAAAAATTGAAAAATAAAACCAGGAGGAAACGAATTTATTTTAGTGTAATACTCGTATTGTTTTATTCCTCTTTCTGTGACGTATAAATTATGAACAAACAATGAAACAAGAAAAAATTATTTAATTTTAAAGAAAACAGTTTTTCGCGTATGTATGATATGATTTTGTGCGAGAATTATAAAATTCCATTCATAACTGAATCAACACAACAAAGTCTTTTTGTTTTCGTTTACAGATGCGATTATACAGAAAATATATTAAGTCTCACTGATAATTTCTCTTAAAATATTCCGAGAAATCAAATGAAATCTTACATTTGATATCAGTATAACACTCTACACAAACATAAATAATTGTTTATGCATTTAAAATTAAGGGTATCAGATTCAAAAACAACCCCTGATGAAAGTAGCGAGAATAAATGTTTATATGCAGTGAATTTCACTATAGTCAATAATTACTTTGAAAAGCTTTCACAAATTAGGACAAAATAAATAACTTTCAGAAGACTAATTTACTGAAGTAAGAAACTTAGATATTTCGGATTAATGTAAAAATTATTAGTTTATTATGCTGAGAATTTTAAGAAGTAATATTAGTTTATTAAAATAAAAATTATTATCCATAATATAGTGGTTTGGGTAAGAATTTTTCTTGGGGACAAAAACAAAAGAATGTATAGACAAACCTAAATGAAAAAATGTATTCTTTCTTCTCTGAAAAAATTAAGATTCTGTTAAATAATTGACAGTCATGGGTTCAGACAGTCACCTCGGCGATCTGAAAACTCCAAAGAAGAGAAATAAATCATTGATAGATTTTTCTAGAATTCTCTTCCTTCGAGAAAACATTACCCCGGGAAGAAAAGTCGACTTCTTTGCTATGACTTATTTACACTAATAAATATTTAAATAATCCATATAAAATATCTAGGACTTCAGAAATATATTTGAAAATAAGCCAGAGGAAATAGAGATAGAAATGTCACAAGCAATAAATTCTATGTCAAGTAAAATCTGAAAGAAACTTATCATACGAAGTTACCATACATCTTTAAGAGTAAAAATATCTTTCTCTAACTTTGCCATGCACTTTGCTAAAAACCGGTGTAAAATGTTTCCACATTTTTTGTATATACATTTTTAAACTTCGATGCATTAATGAATTTTGTGAAGCGATAATTTCACACCTTTTATCGAAGCTATGCTTATGAGCTCAAAACTTCAAGATAGGCTTAAATTTTGTTTAAAGTTCGGTAAATACTGTAAAATCATCAGGTTTCATCTCATTCCTTTTAAACTTTAAATGTTAATAAGAATTTATTTCTCTAGCTTTGCACAAAAAGGTTTTACAAGGTCCCGTACTTTCCAAACACTGTTACTATTATATTTACTAAAAGTATAGTATTACCTTTAATTGAAAAATACTGCACGTTCACCGAGGCTAGTTAAGTAGCTCCAGTATTCCCACACAAAAATGTAGTTACTATGGTACTTTTATTTTTAATAACTAAATTACCATAATTTTGTTTGTTTATTTTAAATTAATCTTTGATATATATATATGTCATCCTAGACTTTAGCAATGCTACCTAAGGAAGCAAAGAAAGCAATATAATCTTTTTCATGTACATATGGAATAAAATGAAGACAGATATGTAACTAAATTAACCAATGCTTTAAGACAAAATTATGCGGAAAGTTTAGAAGCTCTTTTCACTTCAGCAAAGAATGTATTGAGGGTAAATACAAAAGTTCTACCTCTTTTTATTATTCATAAAAAGAGCAAATAAACGCAAAATGGAAATTCCTTATGATTATGCATAATCCTCATTGCTATGTATGATCTCTTGCCATCTTTCTGGTAAGAGATAAATCCCCTGGCGGTAAAATTCTGGCAGTTTCAAGTGAAATAAGTCTTGCATGGCAGTATTCACAGCATACTGATCTTCAAAGATATTCTGTTGTAGGGACTGTTCAACGCATGACATAGGTTATGGTCTGATGGTGCTAAGTTGGGAAAATAGGGAGGAAGGGGTAAACCTCCCAAGAAAGCTCATTAAAT
Source organism: Trichonephila inaurata madagascariensis (assembly GCA_019973955.1). Classification (NCBI taxonomy): domain Eukaryota; kingdom Metazoa; phylum Arthropoda; class Arachnida; order Araneae; family Nephilidae; genus Trichonephila; species Trichonephila inaurata. The sequence goes on from BMAV01021775.1 coordinate 67,660, forward strand.
TTTGGCGACCTGACATTTTCATGATGAAAGGTAACACCGTAACGATTAATGAGACCTGGGCTCTTTGCTACCAAATTCGAAGGCATTTTGTCTAACTGTAGACAGTAGAAGGCAGCATAGATGCCTTGATTGAAAGTCATTATACCTCCCATTAAATTATTCCTTGCATATACCGCCACACCCTCAATAACAGTTTTTTGGGACAAAGCTTAGCTTTCGAAGTCAATGGGAGAGACAAAGTCCACGACGCTTTACGTTACTGTACGTAACACGTTTCTATCTCTTGACACATTCGCGTTAATAATGTGTCATTTTTGTACCAGAATAGTAAGAATACACAGGGCGATTCGGTCACCCCACTGCTTAGCTGTCAGGTAAAATTGAACCCAACGATCCAACTTTCTCGTAAGATTCAAATTAACCGGCGTCTCTCGACCGTTGAACGGTACGTTGAAGGTTCCGCTATTTCATGCATGGTTAGGTTCGGGTTGTTCCTTACGGGTTGGTTAATATCGTCTTCTCCAACATGTGATGACCGTCCACTAGCCTAATCTTGGCAGCTTCTGTTTTTTCCTTAAATTTACGAAATCATCGATGATATGTCTTTCGTCTATTGCATTATCTACAAACACTTGCCAGATTTGCGACATGTTGCGACTGGCGTACTCTTTTTATCGAACTCGTATAATAAACAATGTCACCCATGCTCCTTCTCGCTTTCCATGTTACAAGCTCTGGGATTATGTTTTTATTTTGAAGTGTTTAGGTGTGTGTGAGAAAGAATGCATTTATGTATTGAGCATCCCCGCATTTGATTTGCGGACGGTTTCAGTCACTATAACGTCATATGTGGCATCAATTCCATTGGAAATTTGCATATCCAAAAATAGGTATAACTTTTACACTCACTTGATGCTTAATTCTGTGATGGTTTCAATTATCTGCATGGACTCATTAATTGTATGAACCATCTTCTACTAAAGTGACAGTTCCTCGGTATAACACATGATCAGATATTATTAATGACGAACATTCTAAAAGGCTCCTGCCTAGTCTCTGGCTGAATAACGTTTGTATTGTATGAAGTTGGAATAGACGGGAATATGCTGGTATACATTACCCTGTTGAAAATAAGTATCATGGAAGTTTCGAATGTAGGACACAAAGTTAATGACTTTATATCATGAAAATTCTAATTAGAGACTGCAAAGTATTGGCTAAAAGAAAAAGAAGCCATCGAGATGCGTAATCAATGTATCTTATACCAACATTTCAGGTGTTAGAACTGTAGGATTAATGATAAATTGAAAATGGCAACTTCTCACGTTTAATGTCTGATGACTTCAATACAAATATACGACTATGACAATGGTATGGCCTCAACATAGATTTATTTTAAACGACATCATTACATCATCCCGTTTCCATGATATACATTCAATACATTACTGCAGGGGATCTCAAACTGTGGGTGCGCCCCTCTAGGGAGGCATGATAACCTTCCGAGGAGGGTGAGAGAATATTGAAAAGTCGGAAACAAAAGATTATTTTCAAAAAAATATTAATTAACTGAAAGTAAACAAACAAAATATATTCTGACATAATAAAAGTAGAATACATATTTACACTGATATAATAGTCTTATAAGTATATCACCGCTGTGCAATATATTTTATAATTAATTTAAAAATACTAAGTTACGAACAGCTTTAATAATTACCAGTGACCCCATGGGCTTTACATATTTACATTACATGGTACATATTTAAAATTATGTACAAAAATTAACATTTCTCTTGATACCCTGTACGGTTTGTAATTAATCCCTTAAATGCCGATTAAAAGTTACGCGATTCGCTTCCCAATGTCTACCGTTTTCCACGAAGGCGCGCGTATATGATGTATTGAATGTGAGGGAGGGGGGAAGGTATAAGGAAGCAAATAACCTGAAATAAGTAAATCCTTCGCAAACACTCTCAAGGTCCTTTTATTGCATTTCAAAGCCTTCGGAATAATTTTATGGGTAGCAGTGCATAGAAAAGCTTCGAAAATACGTATATAAACGTCCTGGGCAATTAACGTGCTGGCTGAGAGAGACGTTTATATACGTCCATGGCACTTAGGAGGTTAAAGTCATATTGTAGGTTTAGCGTCAACGTATTTTGTTATTGAATGAAATTCATTGCTATTGTATGGAGGCGGGGGGTAAGGGGGATAACGAAAGTTATGATTGAATATTGGGTCATAAATCATTGAAAGTTTGAGAAGCACTGCATTACTGTGCTTGTAGGTGATGCCATCAAAAGAAACAACAACAATGTTCTGCCTAGTAACAATCCATGGTACTACAGACATCGATGCACTTTCATGTGGATACTCGCAATTCTAGAAATCAGTCAATTCTTGACTAAATGACTCAAGCTTTAGTGGTCTAGGGACATTATAAGGCATTTAATGGCGTTCTTTACGGCCTACTGCACCATAGATTTCATATTACCATGATAGTCAGACATTAAGGCAACCAGTGAAGTTTTCGAACGGTAAGCAGAAGTCTCCTGTCAAGATTCTTCATTGACATATTCTATGCCTTTTTGTAAAATATCCTTCTATACGATTTTTAAATAGTCTATTATGTAAGAAAACAGAACTTTGAATGGGATGTATTACCGAGTAAGAAATTCACCTCACTATCTTCCTTTTTATAGTATATACTGTAGAATTACTCCTACAGGCATTGTAAAATGTATTGCAGCGTTTCGGTATCGTATATTAGAAAATTAGTAGTTATGTTTGAATTCCGCAGATTTCAGTTAAGTTTTTCCTCAAAATGCTTCATCTCAATTTTTTTCAATTATGGTACAATGAAACGTATTGATTATTATTATTATTATTTTATTTATGTTCTATTTTCGTTCTTGTTACGATAGGCTTCCTTGCAATGTTTTTAAATTCTTCTATTAGCTCACATTCTCTATATATTTATTTATTTATTCAACTTGGTGGAATTTTCAATCGTTAATAAAATACATTTTAAAGAGCTCCATTGAGCTGAAATTTTATATACATGATTATTTTGGATGACAATACAGTAATTTAAATATAATTAAAATTAATTGATTTTAACTAATTATTTAAACAATTACAAATACAGCCACGTTGGCATCATTTTTGGCAACTTAGCGACCGTTTTGGCGACTTGCGTCAAAACTTGAAAATGTTTGTTTTTCTCACATTTTAAAGCGCTCATTTGAGCTGAAATTTTCTATACACTATTGTTTTGGGTAAAAATACGATAATTCAATTACAATTAATTAAAATTAGTTGACTGAAACTATTTATTTAAAGAATTACAGATACAAACACGTCGGTTCCATTTTTAGAGACCTGGGTCAAAACTTTAAAAGATTTTTTTTTCTCACGTTTTAAAGCATTCAGTTGGACTGAAATTTTATGTACGCGATTGTTTTGGATGACAATACAATACTTTAATGATAATAAAAATTAATTACCAATTAATGCTGTGATTTTGTCATATGTATATACAAATTTATATTAATTGTAACTGTTTAATAAAAAGTAGCTAAAATAAAAATTTTCTTTGTTGATCTAAGTAGGAATTGACTTAATTCTTTTTGTATTACTTGTTTGCTTTGAAGTTATTTTTATCATTCACTTCCCAATACAAGCATTCCCTTAAATAACTGATGAATTCCTCGTGATGGTTTGATTTCCTTTGGGTTTTACTATAACTGTTTAGTTAATTTAAGTTATAATGTATTTTTGAAGTTATTCATTATTTATTCCTTTTCAAACATTAAAATGAAAGTACTCAAAATGTATCATTTGTATAAGCTTATTCATTGTATTCTAAACTAAATGCAGAGAATCCGTCAACACAAACTATATATATGCATTATTTATCAATGTCTCAAAATTATTTATCATGTTTATATATTCATTTGTCTAGAGAAAATACGAAAAGTGTAAAGTTAGATACATCTTGAAAAATTTAAGTTTCTGATTTGATTTGTATTTTTTAAAAAAATTGGAATGGTATAGGAATAGACTTATATGGTGCATGTGTGTACATTTCAGAAACGCAGTATAAAAGTAAAACATTTAAATAAAATATTCCGAAAAAAATAAAATGTCGGTCTAAACATAGGAAATTATCTCTAATCAGATTATTTTTAAACACCTATTGAAAAGTAAAATTGTAACAGCAAGAAAAAGAATTCTTATTTGAAAATAACACTCTAAAAATTAACTTATTACTCAATTTGTTAATCTAAAACACGTTTTCGGAAATGGCTAGAATTTATCGAGATATATTTAACTAAGTGTTATTTTACAGGTGGAATTTTGCTTAATCTAACAGCCAGAATTTGTTATTTACATACTGTCGCAACTATGCCAACGTTCAAGATAACTCGACAAATTGGCAACTCCAATTTCACGCGTTTCGTAAGCGCTGAATTGGCAACCATGTACCTATATTATATAATGTCTCCAAAACGGTTGCGATAGTACGTAAATATCTCAAAATTATTTTAACCTTTCTATTCTTAATTAGCCATCCTAATTATAAATCATAAACTTATTTTGTTTTTAAATATAATCTATCTTTATTTATTGGTTTAAATGTATTACTTTACTAAATCTTTAAAGGTTTTATAACTTAGTTAGAATACCTAGAAGTATTCCAGGAATATCTACTTTGTTAAAATCCTCTTAGAAAAAATAAAACAACTTCAAAATCTTTGAATTTTTTAGGAATTTTTTTTAAAACTTCGAATTTTAAATACTTTGTTCTCAATATGAGTTTTAATTGGAAAAATCTGATTCACGATGTATTTACAATTAGTTTATTAAAAAATATTGTTTAGGTAAAATACTGTACATTTTCTAGCGCTCTTATCAACAAAGTCTATTAAAGAGTAAAATTTTAGAGAAAAATATATATATTTTTTAAAACAATATATTGCACTTAAAATGCATGTAATTCTGTGAAAATGTCCAATTTTATGTTTATAAATCAGGACTATACTCAGAATAAATATTGATTTCTCGAAGTTTGTTTCAGTGAGGGTTTGTTTTTCAAATATTCATTCGCTTTCTAAAAACTATTGCAAATAAATAAATAAAATAAAAAAAAATAAATAAATAAAAACTCTAATGAAAATTTTTAAATAATATTGTTACGTAGATCAGAATTCGAGGATTTTATGCAAATCAGTTGCAAAGAGCAAGACAGTTCTTAATGAGTAATGGTAATTTATTGTAGAGAACGATCCTTGAAATAGAGTACACAGTACTCAAATTCGCTTAAAAAATCTCAAAGGGACTTCACACCTTCTGCGTTGTTCAGATACAATAATCAGAGTCTAAAACACAAGTATGTAAAGATTATTCATAAGCACTCGCTTGTCGTGTAGCCGCAGTAATAACTAATCGCTAATCAACTTTTTACGGTCAAATCAATACTATTCAACGGTCAATACAAGACTGACTCAGTTTCCCGAGCTCATAGCTTTTTCTAGAAAATTCCCTTTGCGTAATAGTCCGTGAAAACAGTAGATTTCTCCCTTAATTTCTAGAAAAATCCATATGGTCACCAACTCGATGAAAATGGTGGCCAACAAGGATGCCAACTTGTCTCTAACGCAATATTTCATCAAGTTTCCATTGAATCGCCTTTATAATGTAAGGAAAGACGTTGCTTGAGAATATTTCAATTTTAGCAAAAAATAAATACAACATAGAGCAATATAAACATATGACACATCCATATATAAATTATTTACATTTTTTAAGTATTCTTTATGCAAATTTCGTAACAATACTTAAAAGCATCAGAGTTCATGGGATTTATTGCTACTTTCCATATATGTTTCTTTTAATGTTTCAATTATTAGATGGTAAGGACTTATATATCATCACTTACTCTTACCTGCGTTTAAATTATAAATTTCTGTTAAAAGTCACCAGTTGTAACTAACACTCTGAAACTATGTGTAATGCACCAAAGAAAATTTTTTTTTGAATGGAATAAAAATGCATATGCACATATTTTACGGTAGCATACGCAAATGATTTACTTTTGTTTGCCAGTTAACTGGAATTCAAGCACACTGCATTGAAGCACTAAAAGATGTACAAGGCGTGTCCGAAAACCAAGAACCATTTTGAAAAAACTTTTTAATTTATTTTTTACATGAAAATGTATGTCGGAAAATGTTTTTCTACATAATCAATACCTTGCTCAGACTTCTCTCATATAGGGAAACCAACTTGTCCACACTCTATTCAAAGAAAGATATCGCTAGTGAAGAGAGTCATTGCTGAACAGCTTTCTGTTGAAACTCATCACAAAGCACTCCTGTTGTGAACCATCTATTTTAACGAATTTTTTCATTCATTTTTTTATCCAAATCATCATTAATAGCAGAAGTTACTACAGATTCACAATACCATTCCATTAGTACTATTCACAATACCATTGAAAAAAAGATTGTTTCAAATTTCTACTCTAGGCTCAGATGTATCATTATATAATTTACAAAATGTTTTGATGTGCATTTTTGTTTTATGTTTAATTATTTTTATTTTATAAGCATAATATATGGATGTGATACGAATAAATATATTAATTTCAGAAATAACATTTTTCAAATTTTGGTACAAATATTTTCTTACTTTTGATATTTTTGGTAGAAACGAATAATTGCGCTGCTTACTCCAAAGTTAATTCTAGGTCACAACCCTGAAAAGTGTATTGATTTTTTAACAATTTAAAATTAATAATTTATTTATTGCAATTTATGAATATTTTAAAAAATATTATTCTTAATTTTTTTCAGTTACAGATTTTTATTTTAAAACTTTATTTTCAGGAAATTATTTCGGATTTATTTAACAGAAATTATTTCAGATAAATCTAGATACTTCTAAACATTTTGATTATGATTTCAGGAATAATTATTTTCTGGAATTTTAAAACATAGTTATCCACGGTACTCATTATTTGCATTCTATCGACACATCTAAGTATGAGACTAGATTTGCAAAAAGTAATATAAAAAAAATTAAGTCAATTCCTACTTAGATCAACAAAGACAAATTTTATTTTAGCTAAGTTTATTAAATAGTTACAATTAATATAAATATGTATATACATATAACAGAATCACAACAATAAAATGGCAATTAATTTTTATTAATTATCATTAAAGTATCGTATTGTCATCCAAAACAATCGTGCATATAAAATTTCAGTTCAACTGAATGCTTTAAAACGTGAGAATAATCTTTTTCCATGTTTTGACACAAGTAGCCAAAAGGGTCGCTAAGTTGCCAAATATGATGTCAACGGGGCTGTGCATTTGTATTTCTTTAAGTAGTTAGTTTTAATCAATTAATTTTTATTGACTATAGTTAAATTATTGTATTGTCATCCAACATAATCATGTATATAAAATTTCAGCTCAATTGAATGCTTTAAAATGTATTTTATTAGCGATTGAAAATTCCTTCAAGAAAAATCTATATGAATAAAAATGTAATGTGTGTTTGTCAAAGCCACACTAATCTCCGAAACAACAAAACCATTTCCTTTGTAATTTTGACGCAATGTTGCATTTCAATCCGGACGTGGTATTATGTACTTATTATTTTCGTAATTCTTTCTAAATTTTTTAAAATTAAATTTTTAAGTAATTTTTTGGTGTTATGACGTCATATGATGTCAAGTCTGTCACTTAATGCAAAAATGTGTACTTTACACGCAGTCTTTCAACGTTATTATATATTTTTATTATAGTTATGTTTATCGGTTGGGGAAAATTTATCCATTTTTTTATACTTAATTAGGATTTTTTTTTCGAATAAATCCTTTTTTTTAATGAATATTCTTCAAGCAACTCAAATTTGGTTTTGTAGTCCTGCAACGTTCTGAAAATATTATCGCGCAATGTTTACGATTTTGCTTATACATGACGACGTATTTTCTCTGTAATTTTAAGATCAAATTATTTATCTCTTTATTAACACGCGATCACTCGCGCGGGGTGTTTTGTACACCCCAGCAATAAGAAAATCCTCCCAGGATTCTAAAATAATGCGCAGAAACACAATTTTTCCTGTCGCTGCACGTTTTAGGTCATTGAACCTTCAGGCCTGATGCAATCCTTCTTTCTCGAATGATTGGAATGTAATGACCTTCAAAAGTTTATCTGAGTGGCTGAGAACACCCGCGAGAAGTTGAGCATATGTATAAAGTCTGCTCTGAATGTTTGGAAAATGATTAAAATACTGTTTTTCTACTTTCTACAATCATTTTCTCATTAAGTATAAAGTATATTTACTACTGGTATATATGTTTTATACTGGTTTATGAAAAAATATAAAATTATGTGTTTTAAAATGAAAATTTTGTAGGTTTAGTTTAAATTAATGTTAGTCTCATTTGTATGCAATAAATTTAATAATTTTATTTGTATAAAACAAAAAATATCTTGTACTTTATAAATATGTACCATAATGACTTAATTTTATTTTCATAATTAAAAATACACTTGTTAAATGTTTGGGATGTTCTCTGCACCCCGCGAGTAACGACGGTAGCAAAACAGCGCGAGTGATCGCGGGTTAAGCGATGATTATAATTATATTTGACTTCTGCTGGCTACAGAGTTATCTGCTAAACAGTGAAAATTTCAGAATGTTATGATGATAACATAAGATAGGCCGTGTAGCGGTATCTAAATAACCTACAGCCGTAAAAGATGTATTTGGAGTGATTACAAAATCCCGACACTAGCGAGTATCTTACCGATTAAAATTTCCGGCTATTTTATATTTCTCCATTATTCCTAAATTAAATCCCTGTCAAACATTTACCTCAAATCAAAGGACGTTGCCAAATGCTGCGATATACAGTCAATAAGAAATCATTCCGTGCATGTTGGAACACAATATTTTTCTGCACTTGGCTACGTCTTAATTTCGAGAAATCAATTGGCGGGATTTTTTGATAAGTATGTTTTTTTTGAAGTTATACTTCCTTTGGGGCGTTAGAGAAATAGGATGAGGGTGAATTTTAACAATGCGCGCGCACACCGTCACAGATGTGACGCAAACTCGTCACGCATATGGCGCACACCATCACGGATGCGAAAATCCTTTGTCTAGAAATATACAGAACGTTACAGATCATTGCCGCCTTCGAAATTCTCAGAAAAATATTTACTTTATTTCCTGAAGAGGGTACCCAGGTTTGAAGCGAAGACCTCTCGATCTGCAGTCGAATGCTCTACCACTGAGATATACTCCCGCGTCAGCTAACCTTTGCTTTACGCTCCGTAGGAACGAATACGAAAATGTTTTGATTAGAAATATTTAGAACGGGACAGATAATTCCCGCCTCCAAATTTCTCAAAAAATATTTCTTTCCTGAAGAAGAGGGCTCCCAGGTTTGGACCGAGAACCTCTCGAACTGCAGTCAAATGCTCTACCACTGAGCTATACCCCCGTGTCACGAAACTATGCTTTCCGTAAGAACGGATACGAAAATGCTTTGTCTAGAAATATGCATAACGGGACACATCATTCCCGCCTTCGAAATTCTCAAAATTATTTCTCTTCACTTCCCTGAAGAAGGAGGCACCTTGGTTTGAACCGGGGACCTCTCGATTAGCAGTCGAATGCTCTCCACTGAGCTCTACGCTCCGTGTTTGCAAACCTTTGCTTTGCGCTGATTTGTGACGTCACTACTAGTAGGGAGAGATCGTCCTTCGCCTACGGAGCTTCTCTGATGCATTTGTTTGAACACTTTTTGTTATTAAACCAAACATACTTACAGGAAATTAAAAAATAGTAAATTAATCATTAAATTGTGTTTCATGTACATAAAACACAAGAGTAAATATCAGTTTGCCTATTTAAATAATTGCAAGTATATGATTATAAATGTATTTACTACGAACGCATTGCGATGAATATAAACACATTTATTTAATTGTAGCAAATTATGAGAGCTTTTTGTATTCGTGTATTTTTTTTGAAGTTATCCTTCTTTTTGGCGTTAGGAAAAAAGGATCTTTACGATGCGCACGCACACCGTCACAAATGCGTGTGCATACTTTCACGACATCGATGCGCGCGCGCACACCGTAGTCTAATATTTTAACATGCCACTTTTTTGTTGCTATGGGACTGATATTTGCGGGATCATAATAACTATTGTAATAAACCATATGTGTTAGGACGCATCACCCCGTGCATTCCCCCTCTACAGCGTTTTGGCAAATATATCGGCACCCGAGCCTCACAGTCCATTAGGACCTGGCTCATTCGATCCTTCTCTATCTGCTCTTAATGTTGTTATAATTTCATGCTCATAGGGATATTTCTTTCATAGTTTTTAATTGTCTTAAGAAGACACAATACGATTCAAATGACAAAAATCGGTCAAAAACTCAAATGAAATTTTTATAGCCTAAAATTATTCTTTATAGACTTTTCTATAACTTTACAAAATTTGAAAGCTCTAAACTTAAAAAAACAAAGATTTATGATACATTTTACTTTCGATTTTATTCACATCCCTAAGGCAAATCAAAACTTTAAACTTACTTATCTCAGAAAGATAAATTAACTAGTTTGTCTTCATTTAAAATACTAAGGTTTTTTTCTAGTGTGCCTAATGTTTTGAATTTTTTTTTTTACCTATTGCTAATAATACATGTGACAAAAGTTGGTATGCATTTTTGAATCAAAGCAATACTTATTTTTTTTTTTAAATATTTGAATTCAGAATTTATACATTTCTTATCGAATTTTCAAGAAGCATTCATAAAAAGAAGTATTGCGCGAATACCAATCACGCTATCACAAAACCCATACCAACTTTTGTTATATATAGTTTGACGTACATGTAAATTAAATTTCATAAATGTAAGTCAAATATTGTAGGAGAAGTAGCTTTTTTAAACTATTTTAAAAATTTTTTAAGTTTTTCCTTAAAAATAAAATGTCTAGTTTTTTAATGAAATTTTGGACAAAATCTGTTTTACATAGTATACCACACATAGGGGGGCAAAAAAAAAATTTTGAAATCCTTAAATAAAGTTTTTGCGAAAATCGTACCATTCCCTTAAATTTTTTTAAATTTTTTTAAAATTCACAATATTTTTTGGGCTCCTGTTCGATTTTGGGACTTGAGTTTTGAACCAAGTGTACCTTAAATCCAGCACGGGGTTCTCCATTGTGTAAATGGGTTTGGGTTAAGCATCAAAAAATATCATGCTCCAGTTAATCCATGGAAAATGAAAAATTTACCCCAAAGAATTGAGTTAGACTTAAATTTTTGGACCCGTTATTTTTATTTGGCAAAGGGGAAATCTTCTAATTAACTTGAATAAATTCTGAAATTTTTTTGAAATTATTTATTGCACCCAAAAAAAAATTTTTAAAAAAATGAATTTATACCAAGCGGCGCTTAAATAAAAAAAAAAAGGGGAAAATTGATTATGCTGTTAATTTTTCCAGGAAATATTTAATATTCCTTAAGTTTAAGTGATAACATTAGGCACTGCCAAAAATCTACTTGGCATGATTTCAAAATCATGCCAAAAACAATTGCTTACTGATATAAATTTGTCTTTCTCCAGTAATTCTAAATTAAATGGTTATATAATTCTTATTATTTGGAGGTTACACATTCTTTTTCAGTTCACCATTTACCTCAAATCACGAGATATCGCTTCATTCCATACAATAATGAGAAATTATTTTGTACTACACTGCGTTGGTATTGAGCTCAGTCTGTTATTACAGTGTTGATTTATGCGAGCATATTTTATATTTTTCCATTGTTTTTCATTTAGTTTTTAACTGCTTTTCTTATTTCTTAGTGCAATTGACGGAAATTGAGCTCTGGCAATTAATGTTCTTTATAAATGACTTCAAATTATATAGTGAAATTGACCTCTTTGAAGTGATTTTTTCGGATTGAATGAAATATTCTATTTCTCATTGCATTCGGATCGGGCTGTGTTGGTTGATTTATGTTTGAAATTAAATATTTTGTTTTAATTTTTAATTTTTACCCCCCCCCCTTTTTGCATTTTAATAAGTTTCTGTTTTAACCTCTCATTTTTTCAGTGCAGTCAATTGTCTTCAGTACTTTAAAATAATGCGTTGCAGAAAATCGAAGTCATCATACCGCTTTAAAAAACAATTTAACCCCCTGGGAAAAAGGGCATCAGCGAACGAGCAAACAAGGCGGATAATGGCTCAAATACTTGCTAAAGAAGCAGCAGAGCAACATGCAGCCAGATTTGACGACGATGTACGCTTATGAGCACAGCATTATCATTTTGCAACATCAGATCAGCTCGGTCCTCAACAAAAGGACCACAGTAGGCTGCGTATGACTGAAAAATGTCAACGAGAAACAGCATCAAACATGACTTTGTGCAAAGCAAAAACATGATTAAAATCACCTTGAATTCGGTACAACTCGCTGAGGATTATAGTTTGCCCAGGATATTCTCATCGGCACAATGACGGGAAGTGTTCAATTGGGGGGCTCTGTTTAAGGGAAAAAAAAAGGGATTACTGCACTAAAAATTAAATCCTCAACTTGAAGTATGACCACAGACTTTAAAAATTTTTGCTTCCAGATATGCTGGGGAATCGGATTTATCTAAATCGGAAAATACAATTCTTTCAATAAACATCTTTTGGGAATAAATTTTAACAATTCGTCCCACTTTTAAAAAGGATAAATTTTTCATAAAGGGGCCCTTTTTCAAAAAAGAAATTTAAAATTCTTACAAATGTATTTTATCGGTGATAAGGTGCATTGTGGATTCTGGGGAATTTCTACTGGCAAAAAAGGGGTCTATTGTTTTAAACTGCAAAAGCTTCTTCACCGAAAAACAAACAATTTAAGGCGTTTAAGCCTCCATTATGGTGACAACATAAATAGTTTTACTTTCATAGTTTAAGGACAAAAACAATCTGTAATAAATTATGCATTTCATTAACAACTGAAATCCGCCTAGAAAAAATTTTTTTTGGGGATATTTTATATTAATTTAGAAAAAATACGGCAAATACAAAAAATCGCATAAGTGAAAATGGTTAAACATATTAGAAATGTGTGCTTTATCTTTCCTTTTTTTTAACCGTATTGAGCCACAGCAATGCGTTGCAGGGTACAGCTAGGAAATAAGTAAATAAATATATAGAGAGTGTGAGCTAATAGTAGGAATTGAAGGAAATACCATTGACTTTATAGTTTTTTAGTTTATATGAATAAATTATACTAATATTGATTTCATACTTAACCCTTTAACTGCTGCTGCTGTATATATGCGTCCATGAGCGTAATAATATAACGAATATATACATAATAGAAAGACGTGCATATACTTCCACGAACCTATATATATGTCTTTCTGTTATACGATCCTTTTCTTTGCTTTGTTCTCAGTAAAACTATACGGAAGTCCTTGGAATGCAATAAAATTACGTTAAAAATGTTTGTGCATGATTTGCTTATTTCAGAGAAAAATTTGCTTATTTATGCCTTTTTTTTTCCTCCAGTTCATCGCATTTGCTAGTCTATGTGAAAAACGGTTGCATTGGGCGACGAATTATGCAAATTCAAATATGTGATTAAGGGGTTGAATATTAAAAGAAGACATGTTTTCTAATTTCATAAAAACATATGATATGTAGTTTGATTCCATGTGATTTTTAAAATAACATCGGACACTGAAGCAACATACGAGTTGTTCGATATAATATGTAATATAACTATTTTTCTTTTAATTAACTTTTTTATTGCTATTCATTATGTTTTTAAAAATAAAGTTCTCTTAGCTTCAATTAGTTCAATTTCACGTAGTATATTAATTTATATACTATTTTTTAACTACGCAATTTTCGTCTCTATTTAAAATAAATAATAACATATAAAACTCACTTAAAACGTTATTGGACACATCTTGCATTGACTTTTTTCTAAGTGGAGGTCTTGTATCTTCTCTATATGGTTTGGGATATTGATGAGATTCTGAAAAATTTAAAATTAATGAAGCACTGAAGTAAAATGTATGTACAAATATTATGTACTTGAATTTTATACATTAAATTAAAGTGTAAAATCTAGTTTATGCAACTAAGAATCTGCAAATTTTTAATTAGAATTTCAAAAATGATACTGTATGTATATTAAACATAACACTACCATCATTTCCTTTAAAAAAAATTTGTTACATACGTAGGCTTTAAAATTTGGGATATTTATTAATTTTGCTAAGAAAAAACTTAGTTAAATTATTATACTGATATATATACACACATTGATTGGCAATTTCTAAGGAGCAATTAATAAATGTTAAGGAGTTATCCTGTCCCCGAAAAAAATCAAGCAATCATAATGAAAAAAACATGGATAAGCGTTAGGTCACATTTCACATCTTATGCAATACAGAAATAAAGACATGTTCATTCCATCGAAAATTTAAAAAGTGGAGAAAATCCCAATTTTGGGCATCCTAAAGTCATTCATTTAAAATCCATCTTTCGCAGCAAGTATCCAGGGGAAGGTATTACTTGAGTGTAAATGATTACGGTCGACTTGAAACTAGAAAACCAAACCTGTCATTAAATTAGCCACCACAAATAATGTATCAAGCTCTTTTATGCCTTATTTAACAGACAAGGGAAGATAGAAATGTTCTGATATGAATAAGTATTTGTATCAGTAATGAGGAATATAAAATCTCTCCACCCGTCAAATAAGTTCATGGCTCGCTACTGGAACTACCTACAGCGATATTTTGGGGATCGTTGTCCTATTTGTCTAAAGGGCTTTTAATTGTTGTCAGCAAAACAATCGCATTGCGTTGGAAAAATTTACACTGGTATTGTGTTGTCACGAGTTCAAGTCCATTACCACTAAAGACCCGCCGTGTAGGGCATCGATGCACGTTAAATCTGTCGAGAGCTGAAACGTCCTCCCATTGGTGTGGTGTGGTAGTTAGGGAGAGGGTGCTAGCTCAGGTGTCGTCCACGTCACTTAACCATGGTTCAAAATTACGCCAAAAGCCCTCGTGTAGCTGAACAGTGCGAAGTTAATATTCAATCAATCAATCCATTTTTCTGATCATTGTTTATCATTAAGAAATCAAATTTGTATTTGTCAAGAAATATTTATTAGTAAGCATGAAATGTATATATATATTAAATGGAGAACTCTTTGAGGAGTTATTGCAATGCCATAGCTTGCATTTATTTTTTTAAATGTATCCTTTTTCTAAACAATAATAATAATAATAATAATACGGATAGAATACTCTTGGTTCTAATTAATTCAATATTCTACCAATATTTGAGCTTATGTTTAAAATCATTGAATGAGATCGAAGTAACTATAAAATAATTGAAAGTTTTCTTTTTTCATGTAACGGGAACTAGAACTTCATACACATTCAAAAAATCGATTTTTCAATTTTAGTATTAAAAAAGTGCATATTTTTCTGAATCTAAAAATGTATAGCACTTATATCTTTGGTCATAAAATAACATTGAAATATGAATAAAATAATTGACAAAAATGTAAATAAACGTTTACAAATATTTAGTTTTTTCACTTTTTCTCCAAAGCATTATTTTTTCCTTTTAAGTACTTTTTAAAAAACACTATTGCCCTATAAGGCTCTAATTTTTTTTTATACTTTTATACAGGATACATTGCGTATAGTGAACCTATTTTTTTGTCGAAGTATTGCATAGTTTTTCAGAACAGTTTTATGTACGAAAAAGAGGGATAAATCTTTTCAAAATTGCAAAATTTTTTAATTAATATTTTACCAAAATATAGGTTCACTATATTTTGTGTATTATTTTATATATGTGCAAAAAATATTTTACGTACTTCACAGATACTTTTTTAGATAATGGTACCAAAACATAAGCATGTATTATAAGATCTCAAAAATTATGTCCAACTTAAATTAAACGGGAAAATATAGTTTTGACTAAAAAATTACTTTCATATTTCTACAAAATGATTAAAATATCTTTATTAAAATCAGAAAAACATCTAAGATCTATTGGAAATTTTTAAAGATATATACCCTATAACCAAAGAGCCTTATTTTGATCAATTTACTATTTCGAGCCTGTCCTGGTATCCTTTAATGATCAAGAACATGAATAAATGGACTGATAAAGATGGTAGAAGCTCTTTGATACAGCCCTGGACAGTAACTGACTGTAGTTCTTGGAAACAAGAAGGAATTTGTCACCAATACTAAATCGGGAATTTAAGTAAATATTCTTTTTTAAATGTGTATAGGTAACTTTGTCATTTTTCATTATAGTGCTAACACACATTTAATTTTAAATCTGGGAAAACTGCTTGTTTGTTACCAATGAGATCTTTCCTCAGTATCCTCCTATAGGAAAATCTTCATGTGGACTAAAATGCATTTGTTACATGTCTCCGCGTTTTTGAAAATGTCAAATGGCGAGTGTTATTTATTTTAACAATTTTGAAGTATTTGGGTAAACTGAGTTTCCCGCGCGCCCACTTTTGCTCCAAAATAGTTTCTATAAACATGCTAAATTTTTCCAACTGTGTGAACAACATTTATATAATTGCTATATTGTACGACTGATTATGGTTTATAAATGTAAATGAGCAGAATATGAAAGAGAAATGATCATCAGTAATTTTCTTTGGACGAAGCTGAAACTAATCAAGAAAGGAAAAAACATGCTGAAATAATGCATATTACTCATTCTATCGAAAGTAAATTTGAGAATAAAGATGAACGTGAAACGATTGAGCCGAAAGGAAGATTTTCAAATGATACCTAAAGAGATATGAAGCCACAAGTGAACCAAAAGGCACGTTGTGCCGTGTCAAAAAGGCAGAATGAAGAAAAAGTTCAACATGCTATTTTTTCAATCATCTAAGGTCAACAAAATAATAACAACTTTAACAAAATATGACAGTTTTGCCTGCTAGTATCATTCCTATAATATTAGTGAAAAATGTATGTGACTTGTGTCCTTTATTAAAATCACTCACAGTTGAAAGGATTGAGTTAAATTTGATTGGATTTTTTCTCAAATTATGAAATAAAATTTGAAAATTCCTTAAATTTAGGTAAGCATACTTTTTCTTGATTAAATTATTCACTGGGATTACAAAATTTTTATCGTGTGCAATAAAAATAATTGTAAAAAAAGCATCGGGGTCACTCAGTCCCCCGCGCGACCACTAATGTTGCTATTGAGCGCACGACTCCTACCGGGAAATATCCATTTGAAAATTTATAGAAAGTAATAATGTATTGTAAATATATTATTACAAATTGTCTTAACTTTTTTTAAAAAATACGAATGACGTATTGTGTTAATTAGTTTTAAATATTTACATTTAACTTAAAAGGGTTTGTCTATAAATTTTTACATTTGTAGCATGTGTTTTCAGTTTGAAACACAAAATAAATTTAAGCATAAGGGCACATTTGGCTACCACATAGTTCTACTGACTTAGCATAGTTACTATTTTACCTCTACATATCGTTTTACATGCATATAATATTTATAATTATATCACATTTTATAATTGATTTTAGTGTTATGTATACAATTTTCAGCCAATATTTAAAATGATTAAATATTTTTGAAGGACAAAAGAAATTTTAATCATATATTTAAAAAACAACTTACCAAAACAATACACCGAAATTGATATTAAAAAAATTTGAACAAAACAAAAAGAGCTTAACAGCATTGCAGAAGTGAGCAGGCAACTATAAGATTAGAATTCCATTTAATAAGCAAACTATTCATTTTGATAAAGAAGAATGAATAAATTAAATGGATTGAAACGTATTGTACTATTTACAATTGTTAGAAAGTATTCTTTTTCTATCGATAACGCGATTGTTCTTACAACAATGAAAACAAGTTTTGAGGTAAAAGAAACTAAAAAAAAATTACAATAACACATGGTGTCGACGTTAAAAGAATAACAATTGACACTGTGTTGATATAATTTCGGAATCTGAATTAAAAGAAATTAACAATGTGATAATGATAATTCAAAATGAAGTAGTAGTTACGTTTTCTTTTAAGTAGAAACAAGTAATAAAAAATTCTGGTAAGAAAAAAATAATAATAATAACTAATTAATCTTTGGAGAGATGTAATTTTCTTTCTATATTTCAAATTTATTTTTATAGAGTAATTAAAAAATGGGTATTCAGTTATAATTTTAAAATACTTAACGTTTATCGTTAAATTATTCATAAATGTGTGAATTTCCGTAAGAGAGATGATTTATGTTCGCTTAAGTATAATTTTGGAAATATTAATTTATTATAAAAAAATATCCATTGAAATGAGAAAAATTATGTATTTAAAAAGATTGGTTTAAACACTAATCATTTCGAACTTTTAATAACCATTTTTTTAATCCCAAGGAATTCAGTTATATTTAGAATAAATTATTTGATATTTAAAAAGGGTCTAAGTTTCCTTCTTTTTCCACTCCATATAATGATTTTTCTCTGCATTTTTTAAATGTCAAAACCATATTTTCAAATATACCGTCTGGGTGGTGTAGATGGTTAGACGCTAGCCTTGAAAGCCTAGGTTTACGGTTTCGAATCAAAGCCAAAGTCGGTGGATTTTTATGTTGAAAAAAAAATTACAGCGTGAATATTGTCTGATAATTCGGCATGTTAAAGCTCCTAAGGTACCTGTTTGGCTTAGGTGCTCTCTGAAAAATTAAATTCCTAGTGCAATTTCGCATCGTTAGAGCTCATGTACTTTCCTCTGGAAAGGAATATGGGCATCAAATTTGAAATGTGGCAATTGGTATTCACCTACATGAGGCCACACTAAGAAGTAATATCCGTTCCCGTGGAATGTACAAGATGTGCAATGGCAATTACCAATCCGCAGCAGCATTTGAATGAAAAACAATAAACATTTTTCTAAAGCAGTGGTTTTCTCTCTCTTAATCTATTGATAGCCCCCCCCTTGTGTATCAACTTGACACTACAGACCCCCAAGAAATCTGAATACACTTTCATGACTCGTAACACATGAGTGATTGATTTACAGGTTATGCAGTAGTCCCAAGACTACCTCTGTTATTTCTACAGACATTTTTAGCACTTCTTTTTTTTTTTTAGGAAAACAGTAAACATTTAATAAATAAACGATATAAGTGCTATTAAATAAATAATACACGCGACATTCAATTAGGAAATCAAAATGGATGCAAACGTTATTGTATTGAATCGCTATTTGAATTCAGTTCTTAATTTTTGCATAGGTGTTACTTACATGTGGTACTATATATTTTTTTGAAAATATCACGTTTTAGTAATGGCTACGTAAGACCAGTGGCTGAGTGATACTTTATTGCGCTTCCACGCCAAAGCAAGGTCGACTTAGCCTTTCATATTTCCATTGTACTAATAAATGAATATCAAGCTTGTTTGAGAACTGAACACTGGAGGTTTCATGTCAGACTGAGAGACCACCTGACAGGAACATTTGTTCATGCAGCTAAGTGCCCAATGTTTGAAAGGAGAAAACTAAGATGTGTAAAGCAGGCCTTGGGCCTCTATGGAACTGTTGCTCTACTGAATTCAGTTTAATGACTATATATAGTTGGAAACAATAAAAAAACTGAATAAATATTCTCAGTTGAAATACGATTTCTAGTACATATTTGGATTGGGGACAATTTCGCGATCTAGTCTAAGATGGCACATATTTCAAATTTTTCCACGAGGTCTTCTAGAGTCTATAAAAAGAAATTCCTAGCATAAGAGGACAGACGTGGATTACTTAGAAAGGCTCAGAGTACTCTATGGGATCGGAGATCACAGTTTAAGAGCAACTGTTCTAAAGGCTTTGTTCAGAGGAGAGTAAAGGTTACAATATATTGAGAATAATGTAAAATATTACTGAAAGAAAAGTCTTGTAACTTTTCCATTTAGGAATTCTGCATTGACTTTCTTATGACAGTACTTCTACAAGTCTCAATGTTTGCGACCCAATATTCAATCATAATTTTCATCGCACCCCCTCCATACAATTGCATTGTATTTAATTCAAAAATACTATACTTTGTCGCTAAAGCTACAATACGATTAAAACCTCTTAAGTGCCACTGGCATATATAAAAACTTCGATCAGCCAAGACGTTAATTTCTCCGGACGTATATATACGTTTTTCTGAAGTATGATCTGTTCTGTGCATTGATATCCATAAAATAATTACGAAACCTTTTGAATGCAATAAAAAGAACTTGACAGTGTTTTCGAAGAATTTACTTATTTCAGAGGATTTGCGTTTTTATTCCTCCCTCCACCTCCTAACACATCATTTACACGTGCCTAAGTCAAAAATGGTTGGCATTGGGAAGCAAATTGCGTTACTTTTAATCTACAGTTAAGTGATTAATTATCAAGATAATTGTTACAAATTATCAAAATAAATATTAACTTTTGTATATCATTTTATATATGACAAGAACATGTTGACACTGTTTATTATTAATGTTATTCCCTTAACTTAGTATTGTTAAATTAATTATAAAATACATTGTGCAGTACCGATACATTTGTATATAAGTGTATTATATCAGTGTAAATCTGTATTTTCGTTCTTATAATGTCAGAATGTATTTTGTTTGTTTACTTTCAATAAATTAATATTTTTTAAAAAGAAATCTTTTTTTTCGACTTTTTAATATGCTCCCGCCCCCCTCGTAAAGTCATCATGCCCTCCTAGGGGGTGCACCAACATTTTGAGGAACGCTGCCTTATGGAGTAAAAAGGTTGTGATCTTTGGGAATTATAATCGAAATAAGCCATATATGTGGATTGTCTTAATTACCTAGACTATCAAATAGATATGAAAATAAAAATCTACTCTAACCGGAGGTGTCATACTTAAAGATTCCCCTAGTAACAAGACTCGAAGCCACTTTCTGCAACTCTATCTATGAGATTCCTTTGATTCATATAGGACTTCAAAAATGTAGTCATTGAATTTTTAGATATGCTTTCAACATTTTTTTATTTTTATTTTCACTCAGGAATCGTTCACAAAACTTCTCTTTTATCCACCTCTTCTATTCACTTCTTCTCTACCATCATAGTAGTGCACATTTGTATATATGATGGCTCCTTCTGATGGTCGAATCATCATATCGAACAAAACAATGAAGTTTCTCTATTTGTTATTAAAGTAAATGCACTTGAAATTCCACAATAATAAGTTAATTGGAAAGAATATGGAGTTGAAATTTAGGTGTACATGAAAATATATTCATTTGAATTTCAAAGTAGTGCGATACAAGTGTTCAACGAAATGTAGACGATATTTTATAATTCAGTTTTACCAAATATTCTTATATAAAACGAAAATAAAATAAAAACATTTAACCTTATATATATTATTTCATTTTCGAGTGAATAAGAGTCACTAACACCTAAGAGAGTAAGTTTTATATAAATTAACTGTTTTTTATGTCAACATAGTTTTTATCCTGGTTTGAAAAATATGTAATTTGTTGCACTCTTTAAAACTGTTCATTATTATTCAGTGTTGTTGAGAAATTTAAGAATCAAAAGTAAAAAAAAATAAAAATTCTAAGATAATCACTGAATGATGGATAAAATATTTGTGCCATGAAATGAAAATTGTATTAAACAATCTTAGCTATTCATCTTTAAGAAGTTAAATTTCTAATTGTTAAATCTAAGTACACTAACGCAATTATAACCAAAGCTCAAAAATGCAGTTCACTTCGGAGATTTGTGTATTTACACAAATTAAGTTATGGAAATGAAAGTGTTATTATTTATATTAAATAACTTACAAAATTCCTTATTTTAGTGACTTATAATTGTTCTTTAGTATTATCACTTGTTAAAAGATGAAATATATGTAATAAAAACCGACAATAGCATCTTTACTTTTGTAATAATTATGTAGTTCAGTGAATTATTTCGTATAAACTTTTTAAGTAATTTATGCTTCGAACCAAAGTCTTACATTCCTTTCAGTAACTGCTTATCGTTAAACCTGAATATTGTGCCTATATATTATTACAGCATTATTCTGATTAAATATCCTTATATCACTTTATAAAATAATACTTATTTTGAATTTTATAAATAAATATACTACATTTAAATACTTTATATACACTTTTAAAAAACAATATTATTGGAGAAAACGTCCCATAACTTATCTAAGTAACAATGAGGAAAAAAGAACACATATTAAAGGTATCAGAAGATTTTAAGCGATTTCAACTGCATAGACTTATATATGATTCATAGTTGAACGATACTTATATAATAACTTTATTAGCATCGTATAATGATTCATTCAGCAATATAGCTTTATACAAATGATTCCATTTTTGTTGAATTTCATTCTAATTAATGCATTTTGTAGTATTGTATCTAAAAACTGTGTATATTTTTTAAGATTTAAAGTCTAATGTTTATGATACTGTTACGAATTTTGTGTAAATAGTGTAAATAATTTGTATTTGGGTGTTTAATGCATTTATATTACTCTATGTTATATTTATTTCATGTTAAAGTTGTACTATTCATAAGCAATGCCGCCCCTTATGTTATAATGGCAATGGCTATTCAATGAGAACTTGACGAAATCATGGCGGTAGAGCCAAGTTGGCGTCATTTTTGGTGACCAAGTTGGGGCCAAATTGGAGACTTAAGCGACCATTTTTGGCGAGTTCAGAACCCTCTTGATTCTTCCAGAAAGTAGTGGATCTCTCCATTAACGTCACGCTCGATGACACGAGCGGTTATATTTCTGGAAGTTTCTGTCATGCCTGTAAATAGGAGTGCCAGCCACAACCAGTCTGCCTGATTTTATCCAGCGAATAGCTCGACTGTGCTTGTGAATAATCTTTTACTTACGTGTATTTTTAAACACTGTGATGATTGTGTTTGATTGGTGTTGAAGGTGTGAAGACCTTCGGGGATTTACTCCGTGAATATTGCTGCTGAATCCTGTATTTAAAGGATTGGATTGTTGAAAATAAATGTGCATTGCTCTTATATAACTGTTAATTTTCTTTGTGATTGTTTTGCATAAAATTCTTGAATCAGGATCTACGTAACAACACAAACTATTATTCATTATTTTAGTACATTTTTATTCTCAAGAATAAGAATTCAATAATTCTAATGTGTGATACATGTATACTTAAGAAATAAATTTAAATTTTAAATGCCAAATACTTTTAAAATGAAATAATGAGATTGAAAGTTTATAAGATAACACTTAAAACTAACACAGGTTATAACAGTATAAAGATATTAAAGTTACAGTAGACATTAAATTTAGTAAAATCGATCCAATTTCTACTACTGAATGCAAAAAAATTTATTTAATTCCGATCATTTTTATGAAAGCTATGCCCTTTTAAGTTCAAACACATGCTTGACCACGCCTATTTGCTTACAGAATATAAAAAAGAAATGCATAAATATTAAAAAAGCGAAAGTAAGCATTAGAAAAAGAATGACCTCTTAGTTTTGAGACAAGGTAATTGTAGAAACTGTTTTCTTTTCTTTTTTTATATTTATTAGGACGTACATAGTTCGAAAAACTACTGCACTACTACAGTAGTAAGTTATTCATAAAAGTTGTTATACTAGGATCAAGCAGACGTATTTTATTATTATTTTATTTTACATTTACAGTTCTTGTGTATACAGTTTTAGAGTCTTTGCACGATCTAAATTGCATTTTCAGGCATATTTCAAATTACACTAAAATTCCAATTCTTCTTTTCTTACAGTAAATTAAAAGCATGTTTATTATAACAGCATAAATAAAATCGGATTATGCTAAAAATAGCAGGATATCCCTTGTTGTTGTCGTGTATGACAAAGTGCAGAGATTGTAATAATAAAACATAAGGATATACTGAGATATTTCCAAAGGCGTGAATCACTGCCGTGGTAACATCCATGGCACGATCCGAGTAAAGAATGTCCATGTTGCAGTCATTCTCTATTTTAAAAAAGGCACCAACAATGGAAGGACTGCTAAAAAGGTGTTTGGGATCCACTTGAGTGCCTACATTCCACATATGATCTGGAATCATAGGATAGAATCTTTTGGCCCTTAAAATGTTTTGTCCTTAGTCTAGTTACTGTTGTCGTAATTTCTCAGCTATAATTTATTCTGGCAGCGATAATTTTTTTTCTTGGATTTAAGCAGAGCTTTTTTTTCGCCACTGCGTAGGCATCAAAGACTATGGTAGATGAATTTAGTGGTTCAAGTGTTGTGGCTTCATTGGCAATGGTATCAGTCATCTTGTTCCCTTCGATGTCAACATGGCAGGGATCCACTGGAGGGTGCATGATTTGCCCAATGCACCAATGGAGAATTACTTCTTGGGTGAGCCTTATTTTTCCTTCTTCGATGGCCTTAAGAGCAGATCTACAATCCGAGAGCACAATGGTGCCGTCTGAATTGGTGATATTTGCCCATGTAAGGTAAATATCTAATGCCGTTCTAATTGATTTGAGTTCATACGTGAAGGTGGAAGCAATTGTGCGCTACAGAGACGTTGTGCTTTGAAATTGCATTACTGGGTACTTAAGAAAGACACCAGATTCACCCCTATTGCACTTCTGAGTCTGAGGAACCTTCGAAGGATGTCCCTTAATTATAGTAATCATTGCTTTCATCAAATGTGGTTGTTGACTTTTAATCATCATGGACATATAAAAACTTCATATAAGAGAATTTTAATTCTGTCTCTTCAATAATTTTAAAATGTTCCATACAATGCCTTCCCGATTTTGAAAATACCAAATTTTTCCTATAAATTAAAAATAAATTGGGGAATTTTTTTTTATTTGGAAAGGGAAAATTTTAAAAGAAGAAAAAAAAATGTTAAATGTTTAAAAAAAAAAAAGATGTTAACAAAAAATATTTTATTATAATAATATATATTAGAAAAGAAAATTAAAAACCTCACTATTTTTATTTGTCGTAACAATAACTTTTGGGGGGGTATATCGACATGTAAACTAATTTGGATAAAACAAAATTTTTAAAATTTAATAACTCAGAGACCTTTAAAAGATTTTTTACTTAACTCTTTTGAATTGTTAACACGTTACGCATTTCCTGCAATTTTGAAAATAATTAATTGGTAATTCAAAAATTTAATTTTGGAAGTTCACTGTACCCATGAAATGATTGAATAGACTCTAAAATAATTTAAATATCATTTGTTTAGCAAACCATAAGGATAGCAACTGCATGACTTTCAAAGACAAATATTCACAATCTTTATATTTCATCCACTCTTGAGTTAGAATGTTAAATTCTCAATGCATCTCCATCCGATCTAACTGACCTAATTCATACTAACAAACCTGATTCCACGCCAATTAAATCTTCCGAAACAGTACTAGAAACACTCTCTCTTCTTACAACAATAAGAGTAGAATATAAAACGAACATCAGTGGTCGAGTAAGAAGAGACGGAGATTGTTTACTTGAAATTTCAGTTTACGAAATCGGATCATAGCTCCGAGGAAGATAAGCAGCTTAGCATCCTCTCAGCGAAGCCCTGGCATGCATACAAATGAACAACGCTAGGTGTTGTTGGAGTGAGATTGCAATTGAGGTTAAGTATATTTTACTGCTGGAAAGAGGATTACAAAGAAGTCTCTGCCTTGAAATTGTAACTTACGCTGTTACTTTAATGACTAAATTAAATCAGTTCTGCTTTCGAACTTTTAAGTTTTTGGTATTTCTTATTTTATATAATTTTCAATACGTGAAAGTTCTCTGAAAAATTTCAAATTTTTTTTTTTTTTATTCTACATAAAAACTTGTGTAGTTTTTTTATGGCTATTTATAAAAAAACAGGGAAAAACATTTAAAGTGAAACTTAAAGGGTAAAAATATTTTTTTATTGTTAAAATATATTGCAAAAAAAGAAAGAAAACGTCAATTGAACAAAAGTCTATTAGAGTACATTTTATTTACATAGAAATGATTAAAGAAATACGTAATTTGCTCTATTATTATATTCCTAATATTAGTTCACACTCTCCTTATATATATGCATACATACATACATTCATATATATATATATATATATATATATATATGCAATAATTCCCTCTAGCATCCTTTTAATTAACTCTTTGTAATAATATTCAAATAATCTTTTAATTCTTAGGTTCAAAACTAACACCCTAGTCTTAATCGTAATCATCTAGTATCAGAAATCTGTTTTCCGCCCATTGCAAATAACCAGAACTCTTATTAAAAATGAGTCATGCGGTCTTCATCCGGAAAAAAAGAAAAATTTTTTGTGATTTTGTTTTGTCTGTTTGCCCACAATGAACCACTGCTGCTTGCTTTTGCTATGTTGCTTGTGTATGTTTTCGTGTTATAAACAAATAGCTGAGAAATACCATTTACATTATGTGAGTGTAAATAAACAAGCTGAAAATGAATTCTGAAGATATTTTTCCTGAAATGCAATATTTCAACAATCCAGATTAACCAAAGCTATATATATATCTTTTCCACACACATCTTAAACATCTTACAATTTTTGACCCAACCAAATTAGAACCCAAACAAATTTACATTTTTTACAATCAAACCAATTCAAAGCCACCAAACTTGATTTGTCTTTTTCTCGATATCTATCTAGGGAGTGTAAAAAGGGAGTTCAAAAAATACGTTCAAAAATACCCAAGACTCGATTCTCTTGGAAAAAAATCTGAAGTAAAAAATTTTTTTTTAATAATTTTTTTCGTAATTGTTTTGGTTTTTTCTTTTAAAAAAATTGGGGAGAATTTGTTTCAGAATATTAATCAGTGGTTTTATCCTTTCTTTTTGTGAGTTTTTTTATACTTTGAATTTTGGTTTTTTTTTATATACTTTGAATTTTTTATACTTTGAATTTTTGTTTATTTTTTTTGGTTTTCCTACCGAGGCCCAAAGGGGGGGTTGGCCCTTAAACTAGTTAAACCCCCCCTTATTCGGTCCCAAGTCCCAAATTGCATTCCCACCCTAGGGTTTTTTTTATATTCCTTTTTGACGATCTTCAGTTTACTTTTTTATTTTTTTTAGTTTTTTATTGTTATGTTTAATCTATTATTTCTGGTTTTTTTATAAATTTCTTTTTATATATATATATATTTATATTTTATATATATATATAAAATAAATAATAATATTATATATTTAAATATATAATTCAATCACAACACAGGAATCAATCAAAAAAACAAAAAATGAATCCCATAAAATAAATCCCCTTTCAAAATATCAATGACGGATATAGAAGACAAAATTCCCACGTTTTCAAACTTAAAA
>BMAV01021776.1:0-78263 GCA_019973955.1 Trichonephila inaurata madagascariensis
CTTTTTGTACTTTTTTATTAGTATTGTTTTCCGTTCTTCGCTGGAAATTTTGAAAAATTAAACAATACAGACTGAAGGATAAAGGAGTTTTTAATGAGTTAATTTTACGGGAATTGTAAAATTAAAAAAAAAAAGGCTTTTTGCATATTTCAGCTAGATAAAAAACCATGTTTGCTTAATTTTAAGTCTGTAGATATAACAGCTGATAAAAAAGATTTTTTGTAAATTTATAACGCTCGTAACTCTGTTGTGGGTCGATTTTTGAAAACACCTTCCTTCTGCTCAGCAAAAATAACACATTGTTACAAATTTTGTGTAATAAACTATTAAAATAGTGTAAATAATTTGTATATCTGGATGTGTAATACTTTAATATTAAATCTCTATATACAATATTGAATTTATTGAACAATCTCTCTATATACAATATTCAATTTAATGAACAATCTATATACAATATTAAATTTACTGAACAATTCTCTATATACAATATTAAAAATTTACTGAACAATCTCTCTCTATATATACAATATTAAATTTATTGAACTATCTCTCTATATACAATAGTCACAGTTCAAAACAGGTTTAAAAAACAGTAGGGTGAAACGAATCTGCAGCGGGGGAGGGGACGCGTGACCTTTAACACTGCCCATTGTATGAGGACTGGGTTGGATGAAACGAAACCGCAAGCAAGGGGTGAGAGGGATGCATGACCTTTGACACTGTCGATTGAAATAAATGATCCCTATTTGAAACGGATATTGTTCACCATTTCATTGGTTTTAATTTTATTTTCGCGGAACCTAATTTTTTTCTATAATAAAAGTAGCCTAAGTTATTCCTTATAACATTAGCTATCTGCCAGTGAAAGTTTCGTTAAATTTGGTCCAGCCGTTTCAAAGATTAGCTGGGACAAACAGATAGACAGACAGACAAAATTTTAAAAAATTTTTTTTAATTTTTTTTTTTTTTAAAATGATTTTTTAAAAATTTAATTTCAAATTAAAAAAAATTTCTTTTTTATTTTATATTATAATGGCAACTTTTCCTCTTTTCTAAAAAAAAAAGGGTTTTTTTTTTTTTGGGGTTTAAAAACCCTTTAATTTTGAATGCTCCAAATACCCCAATTTTTTTTTTTTTAAAAAAAAAATGTTTTAGAGACTTTTTTAATGAAAAATTTCGGGGGGCCCGTAAATTCTTTTCCTTTTCAAAAGCCTAAAACTAAAAAAAGCCTAAAAAAAAAAAATTTTTAAAAAAAATTTTGTTTTTAAAAATCAGGGTTCCAAAAAAAATTTTTATACAAAAACCCCCGGGGAAAAAAAAAAATTGGGATTTGAAAATTTTTTTTTAAAAATTTGATTAAAGAAATTTGTTTGTACTATTTTCAAATGTTTTTTTTTCCTTTTTTAAATTTTTTTTCCCTTTTTTTAAGTTTTTTAAAAAAATAAAAGCATTCAATAAAAAATTTGACAAAACTAAAATGGGATAATTTAAAGGGCAAAAAAACCCTCTTTTTTTGAATTAAAAATTTTTTACCCCTTCTTAATTGGAAAACAAAATTTTTTTCCCCTTTTAAAGCAATCCCCCCCCCTTTTTTCTTTTTTTTCCTAACCCCTTTTAAAAATCCAAAGAACCCCCCCGGGCCCCCACTCCCCCCGTAAAAGAGAGAAATTTCCTGTGTAAATTTCTTTCTTAATAATTTTCCAAAAGGGTTGGGGCTTTTCAAACCCCCTTCCCCGCAAAATTTTCCTAATTCCCTTTTTTAATTTCCTTTAAATTTTTTTAATTTACTTATTTTTTTTTGTTTTTTTTTCTTCTTTTTTGGGTTTTTTTGAAAATTATTCCTTTTTTAAAGGCTGGTTGTTAAAAAAAATTTTTTTAAAAAAATGCCGTGCCCAATTTTTCTAGGCTTAAGAAGAAAGGAAGCAAGGGAAAATCCTTTAAAAAAAAGAATATTATTTTTTTTAAAAATTTAAAAAAAGAAAATAGAAAAAATAAATTAAACCCGCATTGGTTTGGGACTCATCTTAAAAGGGTTTTTAAAAAGATTTTTTGCACACTTTTATTTAATAATAAAAAAGGGTTTAATAAAAATAATTTAAAATATATTTTTATATTTTTTTCATACCTTGTTTCTTAAATTCCAATTGGGAGCTTTTTTTATATTACAAATTTTCTCTTGTTACACTAATACCTAGATCTATGGAACAAATCGCCATTGCTACTTCTTGTAAAAACCTTTCAATTGTTTTCCTGTAAACAGCAAATCCTTTGATCCCAGATTAACCTTTTTTAACTTCAGAGCTCACAAATCCCTCGTTAAGAGGACAGGTTTTCAACTTATCCTCTTTTCATGATGGAGGGCTAAATGAAGAAAGAAGAAAAGTAGAAAAATTCCAAGGACAAAAAAATAGTTTGCTGAAGAAAGAAAAAACATTATTTCACAAAAAGAAATAAGGATCAATTATTTGGCAATTTATTTCAAGACAAAGGATTTCCTCAAGTTTTTTGTGTTTTGCTTTCGCTGTGATTTTGTTTCTTAACTGCAAATTTGTCTAAAATTTTGTATATATTTGATTTGATCCACGAACTCAATACAAACAGGGGAATGGTTAAGACATTAAAAGCGTTTTTTTTCCCACACACAAGAGTTTAATAGTACATCAAAATTAAGGATTGATTTTAAGTAAGTGAACTATGTTTTTTGTTATTTCTAAGAGGGTAGAAAAGCAAAATGCTAATGAATTAATTCATGAGTTAGCAATAGCTAATGTTAATTTTTGAACTCTTCCCGTTTAATTAACACGGATATTTGAAAAATACTATTATTTTAAAAGGTTTTCGGGCAAAGATCCAAAAGTTATAATAATGGGTTATTATTCGGAAACCCCCTTTTGAACTTAAACTGTTCATCCGTGGGTTGGGGAAAAATCTCTGGGTTTTGGGCCCGTTCACATTGGGCCCTTTTGCAATTTGGCAACGCAGGATAAACTTTTAAATGATTTTTTATAAAAATGGGACGCCCGTTGAAGGCGTACTTTGGTTAAAGGGCCGCACGGGAACCGTATTTCAAAAAAATAAAATTTTTCATGATATTTTGTACCAGATTTGAATAAAATTTAAAAGGTTTAAAAATTTTGACAAAAATTATTTAAATACAACATTTTGGCAAAAAATTAACTTAGAATAATCTTTTCAAAATGTTCCTTTTGTGAAAAATGCTTCTATTATAATAATATTTTGCCTGTATATAGCTCAAGCCTCTCTACAGAGGCTCAACTAGAATTTTTGAGATCTATGATTTAGAAATGGGTTTATCCATATCTTACGACAACAGAGGGTAGCAATTTTAAGAAAAAAATGCCAATAATTATTTCAGTTGGTGGTAACTCTGAAAATAATGTGAAGTTTTCAAAAATTCTAATTGAGCCTCTGTAGAGATCAAGTATATAAGAAAAATTTTTTAATAGAAGTATTTTTTTAAAAAAAGAACATTTTGAAAAAGTATTTGTTAAGTAATTTTTGCCAAAATATTGTATTTAAATAATTGTTTTTGTCAAAATGTCCTTAAACCAATATTATGCATGTATTCTAATCTGAGTAACACTAAATAACATGAAAATTATCCATTTATGCGCTTATGAAATATCACAGTTCCGAACGTAGTTGGATACCTTAAGGGAATTTAAATCAGTCACGCGTGTACAGCGAACGGAATGGAATGTATGTCGTTACTGGCTTGCCTAATAGACTTATCAGGACTCATACAAAATGAATCATGCATACATTCAAAAGTGTCTTCTATCACAAAAACTTAAGGATATGAGATACTAAAGTTCCCGTCTCCTTTAAGGTTCCTTCCCATTGGTGGATAAATTTTGATCTCCGAAGGTCCACATTCCAATCTGTTCGAACACGTCGCTGTACACGCGTGACCGATTTAAATTCCGTTTAACCAAAGTACGTACTGTACCTTTTATTGTAATGTTCACATCTTTACTAATGAAGTCAATGTAACAAGTTTATCGTCTGCGATTGCCGAATAATGCGCACACATGCGGCCGATCGGACTAGACTAAAAAAATCTCGGAAAGTTTGCCAATCTACCGATGAATCTACATTCTGATGGCAAGTTCCGTAATATTAAGCCATTACATTTGGATACTTTTAGCCCGGACACCCTGTATATCCAGCTCAGAATAAAAACGCTTAGCACTGAACTCTTGCGTCTCTGATCTAGACCTGCACATAAAACTGCAAATTACTCCTCACATAAGTTCTTATTACATTTCCATGAATAACTTCAAGCGACTAAAGAGGAATGACTGGAGTATTATAATCATTAAAAGAGTACAATTTTACTAAAATATCAACATAACATTGAACCTGAACTAATATATAAGTAAAAACTATAACAAGGCTTTATTTAGAATATTTGAAAAAAAAGCAGTGGGTGCTACATATTAATAATTTTTTAAATCTAAACCAAACCAAACGATATATACAAATTAAAACAATAAATGAAAAAATAATGATTTGTACTCAATATAGATTATGTAAAAAAAATTGAGTTATTGATTATTTTTATGCTAGGTTAGAGCCTGGATTTTAATGCAAGATAATGTAAAATTATACCAGATAATGTAGAGGATTTAGGGTCAATCCATGGTAATTGCTTAAATTTATCATTGGTAAAATATATGGTCCTCAAATTAGATTTTTAAATTCCCATCCTTATGCTTTAAAAAAAAATGTTAGAAAATCAAAAACCGATTATATACTCTGTATGATTCACTTTTATCCTTATTTTCACTTTCGTGAAGTTGAGAAGAGCTTTAATGACTATTTTAATAGGTTTCTCTACTTCGGGTTTTATGGCGTAGTATTCAAAGTCACTACCCTCCGCCAAGGCCTGAGTGAGACTCTGATTTAGCATTATTAGGCAGGAGGAAGCTTGGGCTTAGGATGAGTTTCCTCGAAACAAGTTGGGAGAGGTTGCTTTATGAATTATTCAAGTTGGGCAAACTTGTTGTACTTTTTAATTGGTTCAAATTTGCGATTGGAGAAACAGGCCTGGCAGTTTTTTGTTGAAAACCACAGTCCTCTGAGGATTCCTTTTATTTACCTTTACGCTTTTTTTTTCTTAGTTTTATTGCTAACATTTAAGTTATTACTTTTATTACTTTCAATGTTCATGATCAGAATTAGTATCCCTATTTATATTAGCAAATGTGGTCTTATGGCTAGGGAAGTCAGGTAAAGTACCAGGTGGGAGAAAAAGAAGTTCACCAACCAAGGCATTCTTTCTTTTAGAAATTTTAATTGATTTCTTCAAGATATCTGATATTTCTTTGGTTACGTCCGGTTTTCCTTCATTGAGTAACTGGATGTAAGCTTTAGAGTAGTTCTTCTGAGCCTTCAATCTTATTGATGGTCTCTTTCAGTTTTTGCACACCTTCATGACATAAAATTCATTATTTCGAAATCCTTTTTGTCCTTCTCTGAATCTGATATGATACTGAATCAATCAAAGGCAATCTTGCGAGAACTTGGTGAATTTCCATTGACAGAATCAGGGTTGGATCTTCCAGGGGAACTGAGGTACAATTCAGCTTAGGATTTGAGAGAGTAA
Organism: Trichonephila inaurata madagascariensis; assembly: GCA_019973955.1. Lineage (NCBI taxonomy): Eukaryota > Metazoa > Arthropoda > Arachnida > Araneae > Nephilidae > Trichonephila > Trichonephila inaurata. The sequence continues at coordinate 5,633 of BMAV01021776.1, forward strand.
TATATAGAAATCCTTAGGTAACATAGATATAGCAATCTCTTTCAGATATTTATATAAAATTTTAATAAATAAATTGTTATATATTTAAATATTAAATACATTTTAAAGAAGGGATATTCTCTGATTTCAGTGAATATAGAGCAGAAAATGGGTAATAGGTTTGTCTCTGAAGTCAGTAATCAATTCGAGGGCATCCCAAAAAGTCTACAGCCAAGCATATCCAAAACAACTTTTACAGTAACATATGTGTCGCCTTCCATTCCCCATCGTAACCTTTTTAAAAGTTGCCTTTCAAATCCTTGTAATTTATTTCAAATGTTATCTGTGGAAACTTACAAGGTAGCATTTATTTAAAAAAAAGGTAGATATCACCATTTTAAAATTTTTGTGTTGAAAATTAAGAATTCGAAGCAGAATTCGAAGCAGTTTTTAGTAAAGGAAATTATTTACTTTTTTTAAATTATGGAATTTCATAAACTGTGGGGTAGTTTAGGGAGATGATTTTTCAGATTAAAATATTTCAAAAATTACTTCGTTGTTATGGTTTGTTCTACTCTTTAAGACCCAATCCGCACGATCATGCGGATTAGATCTTCATAAACATTTTTGCTACTGGAATTGTCGTATGTAAGAAAATCCCGAATCGAACGATTGAGCGGGTTTGCAGAAAGTGTAAAGTATCACTTTTTATCAACAAACAATGGTTGTGACCCATGTTTTACTTTCAGCAGGCAACTCTAGCTTTGTTTTCAAATACAACGAAAACACGTCTTCTTTTTATCTGTCGTAAAAAGATAATTATCGATAGATTTCTAATTGCTTGGATACAAATTTTTCTTTTAATGTTTAAATAACTGTAAAATAAAAAAAATATATTAATTATACTCTATTAATGTTGCTTATAGGATTCGGGATTTCGTTATCCGCACGATCGTGAGGGTTGGACGTTACGATAGTCACTGCAGCTATAAAAGTAAGTTCTTGCCATGTGAGTTTTCTTTAAACCGAGTGTAAAGTTAAAAAGAAAAAGTTATGTAAAAAGCGTAAAAATAAAAGCAAGGAATCCACGGAAGAGTTTATCTTTCCTAAAAAGACGGCCAGGCCCGTTTCCCCCGTCACTAACCAGGATCCCATAGAAACGAGAAATAATTTCTCGGACTTAGAACAGGATGTCAAACATCCACTCCCGACTAACAATAATGTAACTTCTGATGTAGTTACTCCCTCGACTAAACTTCCCCCACCTGTCATGCTTAAAATCAAAAAGAATTTCCGCGATAAAATTAAATTAATTTTCGAAAAATTCCCAAAAATTCGCAAATAGAACTGCCGGTGATGTAATTAAAATTTTCACAAATGATTTTGAAGAATATCGAACTCTTATCCATTCTTGAAAGCGGATAAAGAATTCGAATTCTATGTAATTAACCGTAAACCTGACAAACCGATAAAAGCTGTAACAAAAGGTCTCCCGAGTTTCTCTAAAATCGAAGATATCACAAACGATTTAGTAGAAGAAGGTTTTGTAATTGAAAGCTGTACGCAGCTTATCTCGAAAAGAACAAAAAACCCTTCCATATTTTCTAATACTTCCGAGAAACGCCAATAATAGCAAAATATTTGATTTAACAAAATTAGGTTACTTACAAGTGAAAGTTGATGGTTACCTCGTAAGAGGAATAACCCAATGCTTCAACTGTAATAACTTTTTTCATACTGCCGCGAACTGCCACATGCAACCCAGATGTTTAAAATGCGGTAAAGCGCACGCTACGAGAAACTGCCAAATCAAAGAAAGACAGGAAAACCCCTTTTGTATTAACTGCGAGGGCTACGGTCATTCGGCATGTTATACAAAATGTCCCAAATTCCCACAACCAAAGAAAGGTGCCCCCTTCGTTGATCCAATGAAAAAGAAAAATTTCGCCAGTAAATGGATTAAAGAAGGAATTTCTTTCGCTAACATTGTTAGTGGAGAAATCCCAGTCAAACCTACTAATAATGAAAATAAAATGATAACAGAAAGAAGATTCCCCTGTGAATTCTTAGCCAAGAAAATGATACCTCTGACTTAATACAAGTTCTGGAACTTTTTAATGTCATTTCAAACCTAGTAAAGAAAAATCCTAAAATTCTCGATCTTCTCTCTAAATTTAAAAATGCAAATTCGGACGAAGAAAAAACCTGCCTACTAGCAGAAGCTCTCATGGATAAAGTTTAATCTCATATTATTTTAACCTTTAAATTCCCTCCTAATTATTTTCTCTTTATAATTAGTTGTCTTTAAAATAATAAATTTAAAATTAGAATAATTCTTCGAAGTCAAAGCTAGTGCAGTTTAAAAGCTCACTTCCAACCTCCAATCAAAGCCCACCTCCACAGCACATCTCTCATTGGTTCTCCACTCCTGAAGTCACGCCCTCCTCTCCCAACCAAAGCTGCAACACCATGAACATTGAATAACCAGATAGAGGGTTGAAGACTGCTGACGCAGTCTAGGTACCTCTTCACAAAATCATCCGTCATCATCCGTGAGTTTTCTTTTCTACTTCAATAAGATTTATAGAAGCATAAATAAAAACGGAATATATTATTATACAACTAAAACCATGTTTTCTTGGGGTTACCACGGACGAGTCCCTTTTTTCTTTCTCTGGCTCTTTTTTGCAATTAATTTTCTCTCACATATTTGATGAGTGGTATGCCATTTTCGTCCTTTACGCAGATATCTGCATTCATCTCCCCAAAAAAGGGTTTTCCTGTTGGAGCTTGAATAATGTGGTTTTAAATATTTTTTTTTTTAAATAATAAAATGTTCTCATACATTTTATTATTTTTCATGGAATACTGAGCTAACTTTTAAGAAAAAACTTTTTCAGGTGTCTAAAAGAAGATTCTCACACAAGGAAATTTTGCAATTGATGAATAAATCAGATTTAACTCTTAGATCAGAACTTAGTGATCTCTCGGATGATGACAATGCTGAACACAAAACGTATGAATCAAGTATACTGGAAGGAGAATCAAATTCAGATCAGAGCAATGAAGAAAAACATGGAAATATTTGTAATGGAAAGACCATTTTAGATCATTCTTTACCATAAAAGTCTGTTGAGCCCTTTCATTTCATTGTTTTAGCTGTTTCAAATTCTTGATTTCTGTGCAAACAAGATGCAATATCAAATAAAAATCCCCCTAAAATCAAAGTGCATCGCTTAAAATTTAAGTTAGACATAGTTTAAGCGTCAACTATCAACTACTAAGAAAAGTATTTTAAATTATGAAGATAACAGTGTTGTAATTCCCCTTGCAAAGAAATCGAAGTGTTAGTATCCACCAGCTATACATGTCATGCCCTTTATCCTGGCCATTCCAGGATAAAAGGCTTGGCATGTATAGCCATTTTCGATGTGTTCATGACATTTCAAGGCCTCGCAAGTGCAGATTTGGAAACTACGAAAGCAGTTCGAAAACATGTGAAAAATGAAATGTTTATTTATACCTGCCAAAAACAAAACATGATTTAAAGATTTTCACAGTAAATAGCTAATGAATTCATACAAGAATTAATTATATACATAAATATTTTCCTTATTTGTAACAATTTTAATTGAATTAAAAGTGTTTCTTCTATCAACTTAGAGCTGCTTGGACCCCGCAAAATTTCCATAGAGTGACCTGTTTCCATAGATATGGGACCTTCCCGCAATGATAGTTCACAAATTTCTATATTCCAGGGGGGTGGAGGGGAGCTGGATTTTTTTTATTATTTTTTCCAGTGTCATTGAGATCAATGTGTGGTATTAATAAATCTAAAGGAACTTTAATATTTAAAGATGTACACTGGGTCTTAAAGGGTTAGGCTGATTTATGTAATTAAAATAAGGTGCTTTATAATTATTTTATGGTATTCCGGTTCTTAATACTTCTATTCCTTTTTATTATTCTGCTCTAGCTCATAAAAATATTATGAAACTAAAATAAAAAAAAAAAACCTGTTTACTTAAATTTTTTTTGCGTTAAGATTCATTCCGATTATTAAAAATCATGAGATTTTTACTTTAATGTACAAAAGAAAAACTTACGAAAAATATATGAATACAATAACTTTTGGAATTTATATAAGTATTTATAACATTCTTATGTGAACTGCAGTTTCCTGGAACTTTAAATCAAAATGATGAATGCTTTCCATATCTTTTACCAAACTTATTTGTTTGTGATGATTTGAACAACGACTTAGATTCTTGGAGCACTCAGTAATCATATTCTATAATAAAATGAACAAATCGATTAAAATATATACAGCTAGAGTAAAATATACCTTTAAATATTCTACATATATCAACATATCAAAAAATAGTCATAACATCATATGTTTAAAAGGCTTTTTCAGAAACCTAGGTATATATAAATCTATCATTCTAAAATTTATTTCCTGTGGCAGAAGAAAAAATGATCTTCCAATCTTCTCTTCCAAAATCGATTGGATTGAGTTTTGTGCTTTCTTGGAAGTATAAATCCTGCAAGAAAAGATTTTTATTCATGTGTTAGTAAAAAAACCTTGAAGGAAATGATGCAGAAACTGATTGTCGAAATATTTATCCAAATGTCTTGTATGCTGAGTCAGAATATCACCAGAGCCAACACGTTGTTTTAGAGCACGAGTGGGCAGATGTTTTACAAGATACGGTCTATTTGTAATTTTTTGAAACTGTTGCGTTCCACCCAGTGGCGTAAGTGTGGTGAGCTAAAAAAATCTCAACAATATTTATATTATAATAATAATAAATGCAGAATAAGTACTTTTTTTACTCTACATAACTACAATAAAAATAAACTTTAAATTCTTTTAAACGAAGTTTTAAGCAAAATGCAAGATACAAACATAATAATTTTACTCGCAAATTTAATGATATCAAATAATGCATTTTTTATCAAACAATTCAAAATACATTAAAAAATAAATCATTTTCATTTTAAGTTATCTCTCATAGTTATAGTTCTGGTAAAGACTTAGACTGTATATATTTTTTTTATTTAATTTATTTGCAAAACTCCCTATGCCCCACATTGCATAAATATGAGGCTAACAGGATGCAAGTAGGGCCATTACAATTATATCATTTAAAATACAAATTTGGAAAAAATATTAAAGACAAAAAATATAAAATAAAAAGGAAGAGTGGAAATACACAAACATATACAAGGGAGTGTACCCCCAATATCAAACTTAAAAAATCTATATATAGTAAATAAATTTTCTTAAGATATTTGCTTTTTCTGCAATTGACTTCAACAAAGACAAAACAAGTGGCCAAAAATATCTAAGTTGCTCTAACTCCTTTTAAAATTTTTACAGAAATATAGTTTACAATACAAATAAAATATATGGCCCAAGGCTCAACATCCTGACCACAAGAAATATTTACCCCAATTAAATTAAATCTAGATAAATAGCTCTTAAAATTTCCATGTCCTGTTAGAATATGGGATAACTTGAAATCAGTAATAAATTTTACATTTAGCTGCTGATAAATGGTCAGAAAAAAAAAACCTTTTAGTCTTACAAAAACTTAGGGCGAGGCAAGAATTCAGGTAAGTTCCAGGAGGAAACAGTTCTTTCCTAAGCTGTTGCTCTGAGTGGACAATGGCACAGATATGAAAAGGTTCACATCTGGCAAGTTGCCCTTTTGGCCAACTGATCCGCTCGACAATAAGCTGAGATTCTCATGTGTTAGTTAAAACCTTGAAAGAAATGATGCAGAAACTGATTATCGAAAAATTTATCCAAATGTCTTACTCAATGTTGATTGTTGTCAAATGTTGATTACACTGCATATTGTCCTCTTCAATCTTGAATATCTCTAGTGATGTTTCAGTAGTCAATTCCGTGTTATCGCGATGAAAGTTGTGATCAACGTTTATTTTTCTCTTTAATCTATGTGTGGGGGAAAACCTATTTTTAAGGCTGTGGAATTGTGGTGATCATATTTAAATTTAAACTTTCACGCTCGAGAGACAAATTAACACATTTTTGAAAATCACTGGACCGCATCAATAAATTATCTGTAATCTGCGGGTCACACGACTGCCAAAATATATTGCTGTCAAGGAATTTATACAAAAAAAAAAGTTAAATGGAAGTCGAATTAAAATGTCTTGCAATTTTTCTAACCTTATAGCGGGCAGTGGATACTACGTCTAGATACACATTAAAAGTACCTTTTTCTGTGCTGGGTGTTTATTTGCGGGTCTATCTTATATATGCAAATTGAAGCCAAACCAAGCAAAAATGAATATATTTTTGCAACACGATACCTTTTATTACATTTCCCTGTCCTCTGATCTGTAGTTAAAAACAGTTTTCCTTGAAAAATCTACAAAATTGTATTTCCCTGATTTCATTTCATAAATAAAATTTCCTGATATTTGAAAAAATCTACCATGTCCCAAGTATACTTTCTCTTACCTGAATGACTAAGCAATTGTAAATTTTAAAAAGTTTTATTTAGCCTTTGAAACTCCTGAATATGTGGAGTGAGGCCTATCCACTGCCCACCAGAACAGAGAAAAAATGACCTAAAATTTCGCTTTTCCTACTTGAGAGAGCATTTGTAATCACTTAACGTTAGTGGAAATATAAACAAATCCTTTGTTTTATGTTTATGGTACAAAAAAATTTTCGGGTTCAAAAATCTTTCATTACAGCTTTCCTGCTCGGAGAGAAAACGTTTGTATATTATTAAGTTCTGTACAGTAAATAGCTAATCAAATTTAGGAAATAACTAATTTAAAATTCTCTTAAAAATACATATTTTCATTTCAACTTTTCTTTACTAAAATTAAACAAAAATGTATAAAAATGTGGATAGATACTCAAGTCTAATGTATATCTCTAAGCATTCTATATATTTCAAACAAGTATTCTATATTGTATAATTACCTATTATTATTAAACATAAATTCTTATACTTTGGGCTTAATTGTTATTGGAAAGCAGCGGCTTACACAAATGTTAATTTTTTATAAAAGTCTACTGTAAATATGATTCATTATTTCATTCCTGAAGCGAGTAAGTTGAATGTCCTAGTAATGCGAGGGCTATAACGTCTAGGCCAGACCGCTCCAGGAAAAAATACCTACGATTAGATATTTTGTGACTAAATAATGTTTATAGAGGATGAGAACATTATGATTTATCAAGCACTTCGCATCGCAGAAAATTCTGTACCTTGAAGCTGCGCCCAAGTTAAAGATTATATCCAACATACCTTGAAAGCCTGAGATTTTAAGTAAGAAGTTAGATTTCATATTTAAGATACAGTAAAAGTTTTGAAAATTGTCATTTTGCAAAACTTTTAACCTATATGGATACTTTCAAAATTACCGGTTAAATGTTTAAAAGACAAGAATAGCAGGGTAAATCGAGTTTCTGCTTATTAAAACTGGACAAAGCCATTTTTGAATGCCCCCAAATCGTACCGAATGGACTTTAAAATGCCTTCAGTGGGCCAGCCTGTGGAGCACGGGTTGAAGACTTAGTCTACATAGTCGCATGCATTATGAAGGAGCCCATACTCCAGTCTTTAGCTGGCGCCGGAAAATTCCACTCACGGTATCTTTAGCTTGGAGACACAGCAGCCCATGTCTAACGGAATATGGTCACCACTCAAAAAGTCTTGGTGGCCTATCGTATCGATCATCAGACTGACTAAAAAGCTTTTCCACTGCCCTTTTATATGGAAGTTAATCTAAATTTCGTTAAATATCATGTGGACCCTTGTATATTAACAAGAATTCTACTTATTTTTAGTCGCATCAGTCATCATGCATGCATGTGCCTCTTAGAATAACCAAAGTAATTTTCTTGGAAATTTCATTTGTTTTTGTTTACTTTTGCAATATTGTATATTTCATATAAAAACTCTATAATTCTTTTAAAAAATACATATTTAAATATATATATATATATATATAGCGTGTTGAATGGAAACATATTTGTTATTTATAATTTGGTTACTATTAAATTAAAGCGAAAATCTAAGTTTCATTGGCTATTGAAATCTGAATTCCCATATAACAAAGCTCTCAAATTTTTGTTGATGTAAAATGTGATCTTTTCAAGAATACATCTATACAATATATGTTTTCAAGGAAGCATAAACTGTGTGGAAATATATCTTCTTTCTTGTTATTTCTTTATATTTTTTTTTATCATATTTCAATCATATCACAAAATAATAGCATTTGTTTTACTTATTTATGCATTTTAAATTTTAGATTCTAGATCTTTAGTTGCATTTTTACAATAGATACATATATGTAATGCATTCATTTCATTAATTTAAATGTTGTAATGCAGTGTTTCTCAGGTATACTTCCTGGGGGCGCTACAATCCATAAGGCGCTGAGTATATCGAAAATGTAAAGATTTTTAAAAAATAAATCTAGAAAGTATGCAAAACAAAAAATACTTCTTCCATAATAAAAATACGTAACAAATAATTTGGTAATTTGCTTTGATTATCTGTTGTTTTTCCAAAGCCATCGAAATGCCTATCTTTTGATCCCAAAAACTAAACATTTTTGTTTAATTTGCTGTAACTATTTATAGATTTTTTTAATATGCTTTTTTAAGTTTCTAACATATTACCTTTGCCAGAAAAATCTAAAACCTAGACTTTGAGAAAAATTCTAAGATAAAAATCTAATACAATACGAAATACTGTACATTGGTTGTGGAAAGAGGTGCAGTTATATGCATCTTCTACTTTCAGCCAGATAGCATAACATGGGTTTGCTGATCATTGATTGGACCCTTCCAACTTGGCCGGTATGATTCGTTCATATAATGGTTCCGTCCTTCAGTTTTTCGCCAGGGAAACAAATAGCTTTCAAAAGAGTTTTATGATATTTGAAAAGGATTGATTTCTGACGAAGCGATTATTTGAAGCCGTAAGACGTTATTCTTGGTCTGTACCTCAAATATATAAAAGGAGGCGAAAACGCTTTCATAATTTCTTTCGAAATATCCGGCTTTTTATTCTGGATTAAATCTTTTTAACCCGGAGCGGTGGTAATGTATCTGGGTGATCTCTATTAAAGAAGGAACTGATCAAGTAAAGGAATAACCCGCCGAAAGAATGCAAAGGGTTGTCGGCGAGCTTTATAAAATGCGGTGGAATATGAAAGGCGAAAAATTTTCAAAATGCTTCAAAGAACTACATATCAACTAAAATATGAAGCTTGGCAAGCGTGCCACAGAAGTTCCTGTCAAAAGACAAAAAGAAAGAAAAAGTTCAACTTAAGTATTTTGTTGATCACTAAAAAGGTGCCCGAGCCCAGTACCACCAAAGACCCGGCCGCAGGGAAGAGATGCGCGTTAAATCTGTCGAGAGCCCAAAACGTCCTCTTGCTGGAGTTGGTGTGGTAGCAAAAGAGGCTATCTCATATGTCGTCCTCGTCACTGGATCTTCATGGTCTGCTAAAAGTACGAGGTCCGGTCTCCCCAAAAGCCTCAAGTAGCTGGAACAGTGCGATGTTATTACCTTACCTACCTGATCAAGGAAAGCTCATTAAAAATTCATAATAACTTCTGAACAAAATATGATAGCTTTGGTTAAAATACAACCCGTAATATTAGTGAAAATTGGTTCTGGTTTCCATATGTCCTTTATTACAAGGTCTCCACTTTAACTTCATTTTAGTGCAGTTTTATTGGATTTTTTCTCAAATTATAAAAAGAAAAATCGAAAAGTCCTTGAAAGCCGGTAAGTATATTTCTTTCTTAATTAAATTATTCACTTCAATTCCTACTTTTAATGTACTGTGAAAATAATTATCAACAAATGATTAGTGGGATTAAGTCCCCTGCACTACCATAGCTGAAGTTAGTATCGAGGCAAGGCTTGCTCCCCAGGTTAAAACATTTCGAAGTCTTCTCGGCTTTTAAATATTAAAAGTACAATTATTCTTCATCGAATCTTATATTCTTTTCATTATTTAACATTAATTCTGTAAAATGCTAATCTCCTGTGAGGTTTAAAATTACAGTTCTTAAAACAGTTATTTATAATTATAGCATTTATCTTAAAAAATCATTTTACATTTTTGTATACAATGTCAGTACGTTGTGCCTTTTACTCTTACAGTCTAGCTATTATATCAAATAAGAATAATGTTTATTTTTAAAAAATGAATCAAGTAAAGAGCTTGTAATTTCAATTCCGGTATACGTTTAATGTATCGTACTAAAGTAAAGGTATTTTATATATAAATAATTTTACAATTGAATTAAGAACAAGTTTAATAATTGTTAGTGACTTCCATGGGCTTGTCTTAGAGCAAAAATTTTCAAAGGAAGGTTTAATATCAGGAATTGACATCGGCTTTTATTTTTTCTATATTTAGTGAGAATCTATATTTGTCTTCAAAGCTTAAGCTACCGCAGAAAATCCGGTTTAAATAAAAGGTAGGATGTTGGAAAAATGGTAATAGTATACGGAGTGTGCTTTTGCTTGTGCGCAGAAAAATCTATCATCCACCTCTACCGAAATTTAAAGAGCGATTTATTACAAAATTGCCTTTAATTTTCACTGGATGTAAAATCTATATGATTTCTTCTTCTGGAAGTTGATTCTTCTGAGTATTTTGAAATAGATCCCTAATCCACTGCAACTTCTTGCTACCAAGTTGCAGCCTCTATCAAGAAAATACTTTTTAAAATTGCCAACATGGCTAAATGATTTTATATATGGTTTTAAAAGCAACTTTCACATGTTGTTCTTTCTGATTTGTAAGTTTTAACACATAACGAGCTGGTGCTTTTCTTCCCATCATTTGGTTTCCAGTAAAGTGGTGGTAAATCCAAAATTTAAGTATTCTTGAGAATATTTCCTTTATTTAACTTTCGAAAACCATGCCTTGCCCCAAAATTTCAAGCTGGATCCTTCTTATTATCATCGAATGTTCGCTTACACTAAAAAAATGTATGTGTATGATTTTTGTCTTCTATTCTACCGCCGTAAATACTTTAATTGCCGTATCATGGAAGCAACGGTATTACAAAATTAAAATGTACATTCAAGCTAGATTCGGTAGCTATAGAAGTACTGAGTCGACTAAAACTGACTGAAATTGTACGAGAAAAGCATTTTACATGTTTTGCGCAGAGAGGTCCAAAAGGCTGTCTAGACTCACGCAAACGTACCTGATAACACAGATGTGATGCATATGATAGAGAGCAAATATAGAATATACTATTTTCTCAATGACATTTGTACTTTAGATATGGATGCTGAAGGAAATACAATCTTTAATTAAATATATAAAAATTTTGCGATCTGTCCCCAAATTTTAAAAAATTAGAGAAAGAAAAAAATAATATAATAAGTAAGTAATATGTATATATTTTAAGAGTATAATTTTTCTAAAAATATATATTACTTTAAAAGTAAATATATACAAAATTTAATACTTATACAGTTTATAATTGATATTTACTAGGCTTGCTGCCAAAGTGCATTTTGTATTGCATAAAATACATTATTGTTGTATAGGGATGGGGGCGGACAAAAAATTATGATTGAAAATTGGGTCGCTAGTGTAAATAAAAGTTTATATAAAACATCAGTTGTAATGTCTATATATAAATTAAATCGTCGTTTATTTAGGTAATTTTAACATTAAAAAAGATTGTGTTTGGACATTTTCTCCTATCTTGAACTCAACCACAAAGTAAATTATCCTTTTTTACTTCCAAAAGTGAGAAAAATAAGGAGAGAAAAATATTAAAAGAATTATTATAGTCACGAATTTGAGTGAAAAGAAATATTAGTTGTTTTTAGAACTTACGTAAGAGTAATAGGGAAAACTTCGATCGCTCAGTAAGGCACGTAAAACCTATTAAGGTATTATTTTTCTTAGAATCGCGAATTAAAATGTCAAAAAACTAAACGTCTAATCCTTTCAACGGAGAATTCCGTAAATCTAGCAAAGTATAGGTTTCAATCACTCATTTTGGAATACATTTTTATATTAGCATTTTAAGTAACTATTAAGTTAAGTTATTACAATTTTTCTTCCTCAGGATGCGTGCGTACACCAGGGCATTTGACACACACCCTTATCATACAGAGATATTAAGTATAAAAAAACCTCTTAAATCTTCGCATTATTATTGTAAAAAGGTTTTTCCTTCACTTCAACATAAGCATTAAAATAATCACCAATGTAATCAAAATTGTATAAATATATAAAAACAGATACATATTTATTAAACTATTAATATAGAATAAGAATTTTCGAAAATTAATCTTTTAAAATGCAAATCTCTGGGAAGTACATATAAAAATGTGAACTATAGTATTACATTTTGACTGTAATTCCTATAATGCGTTTTTTCCTGTTCTTCCCTATATATAAGGACTTGGTACATGAACAATTTCCTCACTTGCCTTTTGGCACTGTACGTGAAGCATGCTCAAATAAACGATGTTATCTCAAACAAACCTTTTTAATTTTCAGCCACGACCTCTTACTCACCTCTAATCAAATGAATTTTGTTTCATATATATATATATATATACACACACATCCTTACTAATATTATAAATGTGAAAGTTTGTGTGGATGTTTGGTACTCTTTCACGCAAAAACAACTGATTGGATTTTAATGAAACTTTACAATAATATAGCTTATAGATAAGAATAACACATAGTCTATAATGTATAAAGATATTATGTGAGGTGTCTAAAATATAACGATAATTGTCAAGAAAGTAGGAAAACATTTTGCAATCTGCAAAAAAGCCCGCGACAGCATATATCTGTCTTTTATGTGTGAAGCAAAACTTTGCATTTTGTTTTGTCTACTCCATGCGTTAGTGCGTGCTCACTTTTAATTTATTCCTTTGATCAGTGTGATCACTATTTTTTTTTATCTCAAAATAAAACTAGATTTCGAAAGGAGAGATGGTGGCAAGAGATTTTAACACAAAATAAATACAACAGAAAGTAATATTAACATATTACACTTCCAGATATAAATTATTTATACTATTTTAAGTGTTCATTATACAAAATTTGTGACAATGTTTTACTTTTGCTGAGCAGAGATCAGCTTAGGAAAGAGTTTTCAAAAATCGACCCACAAGAGGGTTACGGGGAGTTATAGATAAATAAAAAAATCCTTTTTATCACACAGCTATTAGATCTACAGTCTTAAAATTTAACAAACAGGGTTTTTTTTATTCAGCTGCTGAAATATGCAAAAAGTTCTTTTATGTTTGTTTAATTTGCAATTCACATAAAATTAACTCATTAAAAACTTCTTTATCTTTCAATCTGTATTGTTTAATTTTTCAATTTACCCGTACGAAGAACGTGTATTACAGCTAGTACATATATATATATATATATATATATATATATATATATATATATATATATAATATATATATATAGCTTTGTATATTTTACATTCCAGTGTACAGTTTTGAAATAGTGTAATTTCGGTATCAAAAACTGTATCATACTTTTCTGTTATTTAGAACCATTTTTGAACTTAAGTTACCTTTGTGTACTTCTGTGAAATATGTAAAGGGAAAAATTTTGTTCAATGAATGCTAAATGCGAGATAGTTTGTTTATCGGGATAATGATTTTAGCTCTAGGACATTTCGGGTGAGCTCGGATCACATAATTCTTGTGTTGCTTTAGATAGCAATGTTAATAAACACTCACTCACTAGAAGTCGGATTATTTTCAAACATATGTTCAAAAAGTACTATTATTGAGCAAGAATTTTATTCTTGTTATTTTATGAGTCACATTTCCCTTTAAGGTTGCAAATATTAATTAAATTATTATTATTTATTTAAAAAACGCTCACCTCTGAGACGATCTGCTCTTCACAGATTGAAACTTTGAAGCTATGTAATATTTAGTTCTCTCTTATTTTCAGTATAAATGACACTCTCACATTTTTCATCGGATAACATCAAGAATGTAATTTATTTTTCACTCCTGGAATTTTATCTTTGGAATTTTAGAAAGTATCCCGCGATTTCCACGGGCAAAGTACACATAGCAGACGTAGCACTACCTAGCAAAAGGGTTACTAACCTCCCTCTTTGCCTAAAAACAACAGATTAGAGTCAACCAACTGACCACATGGTATATGGAAAGCAGTTGTGAGGGAAAAGAATCCTGAATAGACTTTTGAACCAAGCCCACTGTTATGGACTCATTTTGTCACATTCCACCCTTCTGATAGAGAGAAATGGAACAACCCTTTTAATTTACTTTTTTGAGGGAGGGAAGTTGTTTTTGGTTCGATTATATTCAAATGAATAAAATAATCGCATTATGTTGATGAAAACCATTGAACTTTATTCTACATTGAAAATAATTTTTTCGTGAGCAATCGACAACTGTACAACCATTTTTTCACACTATTTTCTTTGCGCGCGATTCAGATATCAACAACCCGTCCTGTATTAAATACTACTTTGCTAAAAGAAAAATATTTGAACAATTTCTGCTCTAACTCAACATTTAATGTGGGATATACAAAAATAATCATCAAAAACCTTTTTTATTAACCCAGGAGCAGGCGCGCAATCGATACTGACGCCAATGGTTGCGAGGGGTGACTGAGTCACCCCAATCCTTTTTGTAATTATTTTTATTGCACACGATAGAAATCGTAATTCTAATGAATAATTTAATTAATAGAAAGCATACTTACCTACTTTTAAGGACTTTTTTCAATTTTTCTTTAATAATTTGAGAAAAAATATCAATCAAACTGAACTAAAATGTTTCAAATATGCGCGACTTTAATAAAGTACAGAAACTTTTCATTAACATTAAAGGAATAATATTTACAGAAAAACTGTCATATTTTGCTCAAGTTATTCTAGTTGTATTCTCCTTTGATGAAAGACAAAACTGCACGTAAAAAGAACTTTTCTCGATTATGCCTTTTTGACAGGGCGAAGTGTGTGTTATGGTACACTTGTGGCTTCATACCATTTTTGATGGACTTCTTTATGTAGCTTTTGTTAACTTTCCTTTCCACTCATGTTTAACGCTTTTCTCAAATTAACTTTCACTATCATGATAAATATGCATTATTTCAGCATTATCTACCCTTTCTTGATCTATTTCAACATCCTTCAATAGAGATGACAGATGCTCATTTCTTTTTTTATATTCTGCTCATTTACATTTTAAACCTTAATAAGTCGTACAACACAACAATCAAAACCACTAAGTTGTTCATAGGGTAAAACGTAGTCTGTTCATAAAAAATATTTGGAAATAAAGTAGTCTCTTGGGGAACTCAGTCGAAACAAATACCTAACGATTCTTAAAAAAAACCATTTAAACTCCCCAAGAGGAGGAAGATTGGTGACAAATACATTTTAATTCACATGAAAACTGTCATATAAGAGGTTACTCTGAGAAGATCATTGATAACAAACTGTTTTCCTATAATTAACGATTTCATAAGTCTGGGGTGAATCTGTACCCCACGACCGATAAGAGAAGTCTGGGAATAAAAAGTTTTATTGGAAAGTCAAGAGATTAGTTTCTTGGTCTTTTTCGATCAATTATTTTAAGTGTACATTTCATAAACAAAAGAAAAACCGCTTAAGTGCATAAATGTTCCTTCATTATTTACCAAATTGATATTTATAATACGAGTTTAATAAACACTTACTCAAAATTAATATTTTTCTGATCAAAACCGAACATCGAACAATGGAAACTCGTTTTAGCTATGACACAATACAGATTCTGAACACTACTTTTCAAACGATAAAAACTAACACAAAACTGTTCCAATAAATTAAGTACTAGTATTTTTGTCTGTATTATCTACCAATACAAATCATTGATTAATATTTTCGCTGTAGAGACCCATAGCTTAAATTATTCTTTTAAATTTTACGACTCGTATACATGAGTATAAAATCAGTCTACTTTCATGGAACAAAGAGATAAAATACAATACAAAGCTGTTATGGCTTCGCTAAATCAAAAAAAAAAAAAAAAAAAAAAAAGATAAATTGCTTCTCTTAAAAATGTTCGGTTTTTTACTTAAAATTAGCTGCTTGTTTGGATTCATTCATAATACGAATTCAACCAATTGAAAATGGGAGGCAATCTGTGCCCATTTCGAGTTCTATTGTGTGGATCACATATGTGGATACCATATTCTTATATTCCCTTTCAGTATTTAATGTGATTTGCAATTAGAAAATCGCTTTGGTAAATATGACATGTATCACTACCAGTGGCACTTTGGTATTTTTTTTTTTACTATGAGTCGTCAAAGGGAAGATCTCACAAATTTGATAAAAACTCTATAATTCACAAAACCCTTGGATAAGGAAAACAATTTAAATTTTCTAATAATCTGCCTAATATGTTTGTCACTTATGTATGCTTTAATTATGGTAACATTTTACACAATGCATGAACGAGATTTTATGTTTGGCTTCTTTACTTATGGAATTGCAATTCAAGATAAAACTATAAAGTATGTATAATTTCATATTACAAGTATTTGATTATTTGATGTATTGCCTACTATTTCTCACTTTACTTAATCTTGTAAGGATAACATATGTCGTTTCTTGCCGAACTTTCAGTGAATCTATTTAACAATTATATTTAAAAGGAGAAAATTGTTCACCCAAGACCTTCACTTCTGGAGTATATATTGGATTTATGAAAAAGATGAAAACACAATATAAAAGAGGAAGAGATTCATACAGTCTATTCTCGGGCGTCTTTTTTCATCTGCATGATCAATTTCATGTCCTCTCTTTTAAATTTGGGACAGATAATATTTTACGTGATACACAAAATGTAGCATCTATTCTGTACGAAATTTCGTTTATTTCATTCATTGCATTGGCATCTATGCTATCCATTTTTAATTGCACTGATCAGCTTCCAATGGAGATGGAGAGGCTTACTCAAGTACTCAAAAACAAATTCGAGAATACAGCGCTATTGGGAATAGATCAAGACAACAGCTCTGTAAAAAAATGTTGATCGAAGAAAATACTTTTGTAATGTCTGGTTGTGATTTGATTTTCTATATAAGGAAAACGGAATACTGGCAGTGTTATGGACAATTCTGATTTATGGACTTCTCTTTCTAAGTCTGGATCTAAAATATAAAAACTTATTAGAAATTTACCTGTCTTGATATTAAAAATATATTTTAATTGTTGCAAATTTAATTTAAATTTGAAGTATATTTGACTCCCCCTTCTCTGTTTTACTGACTTAAATTTTGATCCGTATTTTATTAATATACTTGCTGTAATTGCATCTAGTTAGTTATTATTTCTTCAAATTAAAATTAGGATTGTGTAGATTTCTTGTTTCTCACACGAGATTCCATGAAATATTACTATAATGTACATGACATTAAATTTATTGAATATTAAAAATTGTTTTTGTTTCGATTTGCATGATAATAAAAAATATGCAATTGATAGTAAAGAAATAAGTTTTTTCCTCTGCATCAAAAGAACAAGAACTTTAAATGCAATCTGCTGCTTGTCTGCTGTACCCCAAGAACACATCCAAAGTCTCTTTGAATCAATACCGAGACGTGTGGCAGCGGTGATCTCCAACAATTGCGGCTACTCTGGTTACTGATTCTGGCAGGAACCGCACTTCTCAGAAGTCTATAAATTTAATCATTTGATACTTGGTCAAAACATGTTATCTACAAAATAAATTTTGTTGTGCTAACTCTTGTCTTTCTTCGTGTGGCATTTACGTTGGCCAGCAGTGTAACTCACATGAAAAAAAATTGACATTAAATCGATAGCAAATAATACACAAGTTATTTGATGTTAAAATTCGCGTTTGGCTGTTAAATTTAAAAGAAACTATTCCTGAAATAATTACAAAGCGTATGGCTTAAGTTTCAAAAAATTCAACATGAACAGCAAGTTGTTTGGGATGACCAAAAATTCAACAGTTTGGGTTTCGATGGATGAATAAGAGTTTGTAAAAGAAAAAATGAGGTACTTAATTCCAAGAATTTATGTGGAACAAAAGAACACTTCCTCCTCTATGCTCCAGCATGGAGGTGGATATGTTCTTGCGTGGAGGTATAAATCGGCTTCATGATTAGATAATTTTTTAATAAGATAATGACGTCAAGCGCACTGCACTCATCGCTTGTGTCCCTAGAATTGCCCCAAATTCTGAAAACACCTCATAAATCACCTGATCTTTACTTAGTAGAACATATTTGATAAAAATTTAATTTTAAAAAAGAAGAAAATATGACATATAAAAAAAATTGGAATTAAAAACTATAATCACAGAAGAATGGAGGAATAGCGATACAGAAAATACAAACATAAAAAAAATTGATAAAATCTAAACCAAGATCCTTAAAAGTTGTTGAGAATGCTAAAAGATATCTTACTAAATAAAAAATTAAGAAATAAATACACTATTTAAAGCTATGTTGAAATTTTTTAAGTGTACAAAGACTTTTGTGGCATAATTTTTAGTAGCTTTTTATTTTTAATTTTTCAAAATAATGTTTATACTATGTGTGATATCACCCCCGCTTCCAGGGTGCCCTTCTCTTTGATTATCTGCGTGAGCTAGAGGTGTAGGATTAACGAAAGAACTAGGTTTCCATGTTCTTAATATGGCTTTATTAAGAACTTAAACGTCTAACAGATTAGATAATAATAATATATGTGAAAGAATCTACGATGACAAAACACACAATATAGATAACACCGGAATAACTTAACCCGGACCACTATCAATATAACTAACACGCCTAAACTCTCAATTCCAATAATATCTCAGATCCTAATATTAAATAGTCAATCCTACCTTAACTTCGATCGCCGGTCCAATTTTAAAGAAGTTGCGCATTTACTCGAGTGCAATGGTATGCACCTTGACCTATTGGCTCTATCTTCTGGATAACCTGTGTTGGCTGTCACTTCACAATTGAATCACGCACTCTCTTAACATTCCTCAAATTACCACACCGCTTACTCTAACTTCTGATATTTAAGAGCTTTTTAATTTGCATCTTTTATTCACGTTTCACTTCTTGGATTTTGGTTGGAAAAGAGTTGCCATTAATTCTGGCCCCAAAAGAACCCAAAAGACATGTTAATGAAAAGACTAGTGAGCCCGTCACATATGTTTTAAAAATTGATTACGTTTTTCCCATTAAAAACAAGTTGCAGATATAAAAAAATTACAGTTACACCATATTAATTTTTATTAGTCGAAAACATTAAATTTTATAGGAAATTGCAAGAGTAAGAAAACTTTTGTGGTCTGTTGCATTTTTTAATACTTTTCAACCCCGAACTTTAAGGGATTTGTACGGAAAAATTCAGGTTATATAATTTTCACTGCATACCACCTTTAATATGTCAATAATGTTGTTTTGTGTATTTTAAATTTCATGTTTATGTTAAGTTAATAAATACGTTTGTTTGTGTAATGAAGTTTTTGCTTCCTTCCTTGCTATTTCTATATACTGATTTTAAAACGGGGTTTAAAAAAGAAAAAAAATATTTCATAGATAAATTCACACAAAGTTATACCTTCGTAAAAATAAATGTTTTTTACCAAAAAAATAAGATGTAAGGTAAAGGCTTTAAAGCTTTCTTAAAGGACGATGTCATATCGATTTCTTAAAAGAAGCAAACTTCATCAGCGATTATCCAGTTTCTCACCCTCTGCTACGATACATGTTGCAATCACAGCAATCGATGCCATTAAGTGCTCAGGAAATTACAGTAATCGATGGCAGTTGAGCGAATCCATCTTCAGAATTGAATGTAACATTGTTATTCGTTGAACCGAAACAGAACTGTTACATTTAAAGCCTGTTATTAGCTGAAATTGTGCTAAAGTGACCTAAGAAATAGTTGTAAGAAAAAAATATACACTCTTAATTTTCAAAAAGTGTAAAAAAATTCTATGATTTATCTTAAATCATAAAATAAATACAGAAACTTAATAAAATACCCGATAAGTCTGTAATTATTTTAATAAATAATTAATAGATTTTTCTAAAAGGAATTTAGAATGTAATAATAATTTTTTTCTGACAAATTATATGGAGAGAAATATTTCAGCATTCACATAGAAAGAAAAAAGGTAGTTAAAAAAACAATTACTCTTACCAGAAATTAGAACAAATAAAATCGTCACAATTCTCTGAATTTTTTAACCCTTTATTTACCTTATTATGTTGTACTGCAATTTTTTTAAGAGAAGGTTTGCTAAAAGATATACATAAATATAAAACTAAACTTTGGGAAATTTAATCCGTTAGAGCTAATTAATTAACCTGATGCTCTAAAGTACCAGCAGTACACGGAGAGTTGAAATATTCAAATAATACAAAAAGTTCGTATGACCTTTTCACAACGCTGTTTTAACTCTTAAAATTACTACATAAACAGTGAACACTAATATTTTCCGCCACAAAAAATTTATTTTTGAAAAATATAAAATTTTTAAAAGTTACTTTTTTTACACATATTAACAGATTTTACACATAAACTTGACGACACACACACATTCAGAGAAACAGTTTTTTTTCATTAATACACAAAAATGCATTACACGTTGTGCATTTTGAGTGAGAATCCGATTGAATAATTTTGAAGCCGCTGTATTTTCTGTATATGAACTACTGCACACTTGGTCGTTCAACCTCTTTATTGTTCAGAACCTGACGAAAATTCCAGCAAGAATCATCTGTTAGTGCATCACTGCATTCAGATGTTATGTTTTGTAATAAATCCAAAGCCTCTTGAAGACTGGGCGCTTCTATTTTCCAGACATTCTAAGAAAAGGAAAATAAAAATAATAGCACCTTGAAAACCTCCTATTATAGAGGACGTTTCAACTCTCGACAGATTTAACCGTGCATCGCTGCCCTACATGGCGGGTCTTTAGTGGTACTGGGATCGAACTCATGACATGCCTGTCATGATCTTATACCTTGACTACTGGGCTACCGCAGCCATTTTTATTCCAAGTACATGACCGAAGATGAATAACCAGGAATTCATAAACATGCAATATTCACGTTTTCTATCTTTAGCAGTACCTTCTTATGTGAAAATCCTTTTGGTAAACTGAAGAAAATAAAACCAAAACCAGGAATGTGGCTGACAGATAGACATTTTAAGGAAATTTTATGAATTACAGCAACACAAATTAAACCAAATATCGGAATTTTAAAAAGAAAAACCATGTCAAATTTCACATGAAGACTAAAGTAATTATCAGCTACCGCTAGTTGTAAAATATTTTTCCTCTGTAACTATGCCTTGTAATATTTTTTTGTAAGAAATCCTTCATTTTTTATAATAAAAAAATCAATGAATTATAATTCAAATTCCATTTTTAACTTTTTTTTGGAACCAATATTTATACGAGTGCATTCCTCAGGAAATTAGGGAGCCAGCAAAAAGTGGAAACTTTTGCAAAATAGCCCTGTATAGGCATAAAATTGAGAATACGCTACAAAATGCAATACAGTAAAAAGAAACAAAAAAATCCAATTGAATGGAAATTTTAATTCTTTGGAAAAGTATAAAAACACACATGACGCGATGCTTCTATTCAACAATTTTGTTACATCTAAGTGACAAAAAACTAGTTTGAAAATAATACAGGATATTTGATCTGGTGTGTGGTCAGCTCAAACTGCTGAGACTACTGCACATCTATTTAGCACTGATGAGATGAGGTTTCGAGGAAACCTCCGGGAATATTGTTCCACTCTTAACGAAGTGTTATTTCCAAGCTTTGGAAAGCAACAGAACGCCTTGCATAACGCGTTATATGAGTATGCTCCTAACATTATCTATTAGAATAATATCAGGAGCGCATTCTAGTCACTCCATACGCTGCATTGTTTCAGCCTCAAGAAGGTTCTCCATAAGGTGATCTGTATAAGGTCCTTACCCTGTATTAAAAGAAAGGAATCATCAATGGCTGAAGCGTAATGTACGACATGGGTTCTCAGAATCTCGTCTGAATACCTTTGAACCGTCAAATTGCCTTTTCCGAATGATATACAGGTCAGTATATCCGCCTAGCTGATGCAACCCTACTATGTTGCCACTTTGTCAGTAATGTAATCTTTCCTGAACTAATGTAGGATTATTTCAAATGTCCTTTCTTATTATGCGACAACACTTCTGGTGTCATATTCGTAACCAATTTGGGACTAGTCCGTATATATAAGCAGCACTCGGCTCCAATCACTTTGAATACTATCTCGATGTTCAACTGCCCACTTTCTGCGGGCCGCAGGGTGTCTGGCTGTCAACATAATACACACCATTGACCTACACGCATACAGACTACCCTCATGAGCCATATTTCGGAATGTTTGGCTTGAGACTCTTCGTCCTGTTTCAAAAGAAAATGTCTTTGAATCTGAGACACATAGTCTGTTCTGTCTCGACAACAGGATATATTTTTATTTGCTGTGGTAGCACGTGAACGTGTTTGCCCTGGTCAACATCGAACATGCCCAAATCATTGGGATCTATTCCAAAGTTTTGCAATGACACTTCTTGCTGATACCAACTGTATCCGCTACAGTTCTTTGTTTACCCCCGGATACCAATCTCCTGATAATACGTCAAACTATGGATTCCGGTAGTTCACGTTGTCGAGAAATTCTGCAATCATCTTTTCTCAAAACAGCAGCCGAAAGGGTAAATTTTACCACAGAAAATAACTTCTATTGAAATCACGATTTCTTGCACTTGTATCCTTTTTCTGGTTTTTGACCACAGAAAATAACTTCTATTGAAATCACGATTTCTTGCACTTGTATCCTTTTTCTGGTTTTTGACGACGTGAACGTTGATTTTCATATGAAGTTTTCTCTTTCTGTTTTCTACTACATTTTAAAGCAGAGGTCTTCAAACGTTATTGAATCGTGAAAGCCTTAGAGACCTATAAGGTGTTTTGAGGGAACCCTAGCGTACACTCAGAAGAATATATGTTAAAAATACGTGTTATATATATGCATTTTATATATACGAGTAAAAGTAAAATTACACTATTTCTTGTTAAAGAGTTTTAGCTTAAAATTTATGCAATTAAGTCGTTATTAATCTTATTTCGTGCTTCAGGTGTATCCTTTTCTTACATATTTTCTGACAGGGATATTTTTATGTATATATATGTTTGCATTTTTCTGCTCAAAATGGCAAAGTCTAGTTCTGTTGAAATTGTCATCTGCCGCATTTATATTCTGCATTTAATTTGATTTTATATTTTGTTGCCATATACGTTGCAAGATTTTTCACGTAAATGTTTGCTTCGAAAAGGCATTTAAATGCTCTGGTAGTGTGGCGCAGTTGGTTAGGAAGTGGTTCTCTATACAGCCGTTATGCATCCCATAATTGCTTATGCTTGCCCATTATGGAGCTATGCTGTTAATACCAATATTAAAATTCTAGATACTTCATAATTCTTTCATACATATAATCGTCAAAGCCAAAGATATATGCGCAATGACAGCATACGTAATGCCTTAAAAATCAAAAGCTTTAAATCTCATATCCAGAAAATTGTAATTAACTTTTTAATGATTTACCTGAAACTAATAATATAAATATGCTTAACTTAATTCTTTATAATCCTAATAATTAAACTAAAAGGCCAAAAGAATTCTTCTTGATTCATATAACCCTCCATAATATTTTTAATTTCTTTGCAATAACTTTTACTGCATCTTTGTAAACTTAAATTTCTCATTTTCTTTATTAAAATTTTTTCCATGTTAAACTCTATTTTTACCCCTGTGACAGGCTCCTTCCACTTTTCCACCCAATTCTCTGCCCCCAGGGCAGCTAACAGGAGTCTATGATCATACTACCTTTGATAAACCAGAGAACAGATACAATGTCCATTCTATCCCGAAGTTGAACCATAGCCACGCCTCTCAAGATTTCTTCATTTCAACTAATACTGTTATGCCTCTACGCAGAATGAAAAACTCCCCTTTTACCATGTCCAACAACTCAGATTTCCAGATAGGATTGAGTCTGGATTGTATTACAGTCTGGATGCCCAAAAAAGAACGCCCATTCAGCGTAGTTGGTTAGGCGCTAATTGGTTAGGCATCAATTCTACGATGGGGTCATTATCACATTAAAAAATGAAATCGTCTCCAATACCCAAGGCTTGGGTGAATGATTTCAAATTGTTCTTTAAAATATTTAAATAAAGCTTGTGATTCACAATACCATTAAAAAAAATATTTAATCTTGAAGCTGATATACCTCTCCTCACAAGAACATCCTTCCTTCCATGCTTCACTGTTCCTACTAAATTCTTGGGCTTAAGTTCCTGTTAATAATTCACCTGTCTATTCTCTCTACTCCTGTTTTGAAACATAAATGTTGAATTTGATGTCATACAAACTAAAGTGCTGCCAATGTTGAATTTTCTGAAATTTAATTCCAGTATATTAATTAAATTTTACTAAATATTGTCAATATTTTTTTAGAAAATTGCGGTTGTACGAATACTTTTAAGAGCCACTGTATACATTTTTATTTTTAACTATGTTTAAAAAAAAAAGGTCTTACTATTTAGATTTAAATGTGGTTATAGGTTAAAATGTTGATTTTTATCCCTTTAAGCAACATTTTGGAAACGCAGCTACTATGTTTTTCATACAAATTGCTGAAGTACCCGATCAATTCTAGGAGCCATTATATAAATATAATTTCAAGTATTTTATATATATATGTTTTTTCCTCTTTTCATTTTATAACGTAGTTTTTAAACTGACTTTTGTTCTCGATATTGATACTGAACATGAACAATCTCTTTGATGTACAAAAATATCCGATTATAATGTACGTAATTATAAAGTACGTATTGAACAAAGTTTTTCTATCAAATTATTTGAAAAAGTCAAAAAAGAGGACAATTTTACTGGGATTAAAAATATGTCTATTTACAGAAATATTTCAGCTGCTTTTAAAATTGAAAGAAAAAAATGTACATTTAAAATTTTACTCAAGACATTTCTTAAAGATAGTAATTTGGGGAGATATATATTTATTGCAAATAAGGAAATTAGAACTTAAATTGTAAATTATTATTTGAAAGTGATTTAAATTTTTTTTAAAAAATGGAAAATTAGAAGATAACTTATCAAACGTGGTTACTGCAGCAAATCTTTATGCTTTATTTACTGAAAGAAAATATGAACATATTTTCTATTAATAAAATGAGCACAAAATAAATCAATAATTCATTCTCAAACGATATCCGAAGACAAAATAAACCGATGTTGATGCAATAAAAACATCAGATTCTTAAACGAAAACGATATTCGAAGGCAGGGTGATGCTATGTGGGATACAATAAAAACATCAGCTTCCTAAATGAGTATGATTTCCGAAGACAGGGTAAAGCTATGTGACAGAATAAAAACGTCAACCTCTAAATGAAGACGTAGTCTGTAGACAAAGTTGAGCTTTGCGCCAGCATCCTAAGCAAGGATGATTTCTTAAGACATGGTAAAGCTGTGCGTCAGCACCCTGAGCAAGGACGTTTTCCTAAGACAGGGTAAAGCTAACCGTCAGAATCCTAGATGAGAACGGTTTTCAAAGACAGGGTAAAGGTATATGGATGCAATTAAAACGAGCTTCCCAAGCGAAGACGGTTTCCTTAAACAAGGTAAAACTATGTTTGTACAATGAAAAATATGAAATTCCACTGTTTTTTCTCAGAAAGGTATTAATAATATAATTTGTACACAATCGTACAATATTTGAACTTGTTTTTTAGTTATTTCTAGACAGTTTTAAACGAATACAGTTTTTGATGTATCTCAGTAGTGGTATATTTTATGTTTTCATCAACATATTTTTTAGTAAAAGTGGTTGGGCTATTGAAGGCTGTATATGCTGTTAATTTTTTTATCTAAATAGAAACGAAATATTTAAATCCGTACAATCAGACGTCATTTCAAATCTTCAAGTTTTTAAGAGTCCTAGAATATACTCAAAATAGTTTTATATAACAAAAACTGTTGTTGTATACATATTTTCAATATTTCCAATAGATCTTAGATTTTTTTACGCTCCTATAATAATCATACTTTCATTGCTCTTCAGAACTACAACAAGAACCTTTTTTATCTCAAAAGTGTTTTCATTTTAGTTGCACATGGATATAAATTTTAGTACTTTGTAATACATATTTTCATTTAGAACCTTTTTTTAATAATATTACTTAAATTTATAAAATATTTTGCAAACACACATATATAAAATGATTCAGAAAACATAGTTAATGAGTTGTTTGATGAAACCCACAGGTTAAATCCTTTCAATAAAAAATAAAACAATTTTTAAAATTCTAATTTTTTTTTCTTCATATGTAAAATTATTTTTAAAACATTGCGTACTATTTAGAAGAAAAAATGTTTTGGTTCATTATATGCATAGGCAACTTTTACACAAATATAACAAATATGGAAGAATATAGTGCAATTCAATTCTGTACGTATAAGGTACTAATCTAACATTATGTCGTTACCCGCAAAATTGTTTCTAAATTTCGTCAAGATGGGATCGTCAACATTACAATATGGTTATATTGATTTTTATCGTTTGGTTGTACGTTTGTGCTACAATGTTTACGTATCTGATCCTTATTTTTACTGTGGTATCCCTATTAATTTAACGAATTTGAATATTTTTTCAATTATTTAACTATTTTTATATAGGGCAATATTTTGTTGCAGTATTTTATTTTTTAATTTCCGTTGGATATGGGATATCTCAAAAATTACTGGTGAGAACCAGGATTAATTTTCAAAAAGTGTATGAAAGTTCCATTTTAAATTATTATGGATTAATACACTCTAACAAAAAAAAACGCGCCAAGGAGTTGCTTGATTGTAATGAAATTTCGTATACAAAGACGTACCGAACATGCAAATGATTAAAATTTGGTGTCCAACGAATGAATAGAGGGTCTACAGCGCATCGGAACAGCGCACTCAGCAGGTGTCTATAAGAAGCTATTCTCAGTCTGATGGTCAAAATTTCGGTTGCATTGCAATTCAGGATACCTTTTAAAGACTGAAAAATGCCTCGCAGAGGAATTCGAGCTCATTACTAGCAACTGTCAGAGTTTAAAAGAGGTCGTATCATTGAACCAAAAAAGGCAGGTTGGGAAAATCGGAGAATAGCTTGTCATATGGGTAGAAGCGATGCGGCCATTAGAAGATGCTGGCAATAATGGGTGGAAAATGGCAGATTTCAGCGTCATGATGGTAACGATTGATCTAGGGCCGCAGCAGATCGGGAGAACAGATTAATTGTCAGATCAACTGTCACAGCGTCTGATTCATCGTTATCAACCATCAGACGTACTACACGCATTCGAGTGTCCACCATGGCCATTCACAGACGGATGATAGAGCGAAATTTACGCTCGTTCCGACCACTACGCCACCTGCCATTTACGCCTGCACATTGTCGAACCAGATTACACTGATGCTTAGCTCAATCAGATTGAAATCATGCTGACTGGGTACCCGTAGTATTTAGCGCCGAATATCGCTTCCAACTGTGTCCTAACGATCATCGAGGACGTGCCTGGAGAAGCCCAGGGCAGCGTGCCGATCCTGCTTTCACTATTGCACGCCACACAGGCCCTCGACTAGAAATTATTGTCTGGGGCGCCATTTCTTTTGATAGCCCGACCTCATTGGTCACCATTAGAGCACACTTACAGCACAGTGGTACTTCGACGACATTCTGAGAACTGTTTTGCTACTGTTCCTTTAGCAGCATCCTGGACTCATTTTTAGCAAGACAACTCCAAACCACATATGGTACGTGTTGCTATGAACTGTCCTACAGCTTGTCAATCATTTCTTTGATTAGCCAGATCGCCAGATCTCTCTCCAA
The DNA here is from genome assembly GCA_019973955.1 of Trichonephila inaurata madagascariensis. NCBI lineage: Eukaryota > Metazoa > Arthropoda > Arachnida > Araneae > Nephilidae > Trichonephila > Trichonephila inaurata. The sequence goes on from BMAV01021776.1 coordinate 33,639, forward strand.
TCGAACATGTCTAGGATATGATGGGAAGGCGACTGCATATAACAGGGAATGTTCATAACCTGTCCCGACAATTGGAGAAAATTTGTAAAGAAATACCGCAGGAGACCGCCAGGGTGATTTATCACTCTATTGCACGGCGTGTGACAGCTTGCATCCAGGCTAGAGGTGGGTCAAACCTTATTGAGCTCGTTACTTTGTTACTATGTAACTCTGAAATAAACCATTCAATTTTTCTGAAATTTTAATCATTTTCTACTTTGTGCATAATCTTTCTACCCACCAATTTGACAATCGGACGACTCGTTCTTGGTGCGTCGTTTTGTTTGTTATAGAGTGTAGGTTTGCCAAATTCGCTCTTTTATATAGTCAATTTTATTAATTTAAGGATTTTAATTTCTTTTTTTCAACCTTGGTTAAGTTTTTTACTGATTTTGCCCAAAGGAGGAAATGTGATAAATCTGGTAAGACGTAACAACTGTTTTTCAATAAAGTAATAAATTGGGTGATCGAACCTTTTACTGCGTTTCTTATGGTGTGGATTCCAATTGACGTAACAATAAATCTTTCAGGCAGAATGGCAGTAAATTGCGAATTCTACTATTTGATTTTTAACAAATGATTTCCTAGGTTTTTTCGCATTCCATTATATAAAGTCTTTCTTTTAGTATTTAATTTTTCTTTCGTCCTCAAACTATTTATTTTTAATTTTTTACAGCTTTCTCTTTTCATTTCTTTTTGCCTTTCGTCATTTTGAAACGCCTCACATTCAGTTTCTTTATCCTGGTACTTATGGTCTTCAGGGTCCTTAATACATGAAAAAAAATGTGAGTAAATTTATTTTTTATACTCATCTTTTCAAATCATTTTAAATGGTTGTAATTCAGTTCTCAGTTGCTTCATCAAGTTTCAGAGATAGTTTTTTATTCTTCACAACTCGTTTTTTTGGTGCGAGGCGGCCATCATGAATAAAATCTACATTCCGTCTCAAGCCTATTTGTCGTGATTTTAACCACACCTAATAGGCCTATAGCGGAATACAGATTGGCGTTGATTTAGAATACCGTAAAATCTAGCGTATAACGCGCACCTATACTTTCAAGTCGTATTTTTTTAATTTTTCGGTATATTCCCCGCATAACGCCGCGCACCCCACGCGCCCTTCTATTCCTAGAATTCACATAAATTTATTTTTTGTAGAATTCCCTTTTTGGTTAGAGTACTTCTAATTAATGTCATGGTTATTTTTTTTTCATATAATTATTTATATTATCAAATCTTTTTCTCAGTAGTTCTTTCTGCAATAACTTTGCATAACGACTTATTTTCTTGAACTGTAGGAGTCGTACGATTACGAACCGAGACTATAAGTGTCTGTTTTGGATTATTTTTTGAACTACATGTGTGATAAATTTTTTAAAAAAATTATTTTAAAGGAAATATAAGATCTTCTATACAAAACATATGAATATCTCAATTAATTGCACAATTACTGCTTTAGGGGACAAGATAACATTTTTTTTTTCATATTTATCATTACATTTTCAAGATATAGAGTGAGGTGCAGAAACTTCCTTTTTTGAACATGTTGCAGTGATGTTCGTAGGGAGGAGTTCGATATGGGAAGGGTGGAGTGGGATATTTGTGTTTCTATCCGTCTCAGTTTCACATATGTTGTGATCGAGGCAGCAGGGTGCTTTTGCCATGGACGTGTATTTCTCGAACAGTTAGCCGTTAGCAGACTTAAAAATGTGGAATGAGTTCGTGTGTCAATTTAGACCGCTTTGTGACAATGATCCAACAATTCGTCTTACCCGCTGCAAGAAAGTGATCTTGAAAATGTGTAATTAAAAACAAAAGGGGGACCACACCCTTACACCTTTTTCCCATGGGTATTTTAAGAGCAGTTTTCCCCCGAATGCCCTCACCCCTTTTGCGAAGGGAAATAAATTTGACCTGGCACTCACCTGATTTAGCCCCTCCGATTACTTTGTCTTGGCGTAATTCCGTCCCCGGTTTACAAAGATCGCCCAAAGACCCTGAAACACCTTTCGGGAAAAACATCCGGGGTCGAAATTGAAAATATTCCGGCCGATATGGTTGAAAAAGTGGCTCAAAGCTTTCTAAATCGACTGCATTAATGTATTGATAATGTAGGTCTATATTTAACAGACATTTTGCTTAAAATTATATAAATTCAAATTTCCAATGTGTATGGTAGGAAGAAAATAACAATAAAGTCGAATAAAATATGTAGTATGTTGTATTGCATTTTCAAAATAGGAAATTTCCATGCCCCGTTCTGTATTACTTAAACATGCAGCTGTATTATTTTAACATGCAGGTGTATTTCTCGAACGGTTAGCCGTTAGCAGACTTGAAAATATGGAATGAGTTCGTATGTCAATTTAGGAAAAGGAGGAAAATAACAATAAAGTCGAATGAAATATGTAGTATGTTTTATTGCATTTTCAAAATAGGAAATTCCCACGCCCCGCTCTTTTATTACGGAAATGTTTTTGGGACCCAACGGTTAGCTGTTAGCAGACCTGAAAATGTGGAATGAGTTCGTGTGTCAATTTAGGAAAAGGAGGAAAATAACAATAAAGTCGAATGAAATATGTAGTATGTTTTATTGCATTTTCAAAATAAGAAGTTCCCACGCCCCGCTCTGTATTATTTGAACAGGAAGGTGTATTTCTCGAACGGTTAGCCGTTAGCAGACCTAAAAATGTGGAATGAGTTCGTGTGTCAATTTAGGAAAAGGAGGAAAATAACAATAAAGTCGAATGAAATATGAGTTTTGTTTTATTTCATTTTTAAAATAGGGGAAAATTTCCCAAGCCCCGCTCTGTATTAATAAATTTTAAAAAGCAGCTGTTTTATTTTTACACGAATTGAATTTTAAAATTATTTTTTTCCAATTTAAATTTATGAAAAAAAAACCTTTGGGAAAAAATTTTATTTGATGGAGTGAATATATTTTGAGAGGACATTTTTTTTTCGCGTTTGCGTTCAAATATTCCTTAACTTTCCCCAAAGATGTAGATGAGACTCAGAAACTCATGATCACACGCACGCAAGCAAGCATACATACATTTTTTTCAATTTAACGGTATTTAAGATATGGATCATTATTATGGCTCCACACTCAATGCACTATGTTCAGTTATTCCACTATGCTCCATTAACACTAGTCCACTATGTTCATGTTATATCATCGTCTATGTGAAGCAAAATGCTAAATAATTATCGCTATACTTTCACATATTTTATTAATGCACAAATATGATGAGTCATTTAAAAAACGTTTTTTGTTTATTATTGATTTTTTTCGTTTAAAAATGCAATAGTGTAATCTACCATCGTTGATATTGATTCACATGTGTGTGTTGATTTCTCTCTTCTTTTCAATTCACTGATTCTTAAACACACATACAACCATTCTAAAAACTCTACTTATTCGATTAAAAATATTTATAAAGGAATATCAAAAAATACTTTACCAAAATAGCAATGTGCATGATATTTATTTAGAAATTAGTGATAATTAACGTCAAACTTCACGAAACTACAAAAACCCGTTGGAGTGGGAACCCCTTTTAAAATTTCCCAAACAAAGCTAAGGGATGAGGAAGATGCCTTGATGATACCCCACCCTCTAAACTTCAAGAACACGTCAACGAGAGAACGCAGAGCATCGAAAAGTTGAAAGTACCTCAGCTTTTATACAGGGAAAGGATTCAGAGCCATGGGAAACCCCAAAATTTAAAAAAGGGCCGGAATGAATTCATTATTAAAATTTTTTCAAGGCCCAGCTTTATTCTTACTTGACAGAAATATTTAAAAAGTTTTATATTGATAATAAAAATATTAAGAACTATGTACCTTTATAAGTAGTAACTAAAAAAGTATCATATTATATATATATATATATATATGAAAAAACCCTAGAACCCAAAATGATAAACAATCACAAAAGCTTACTAATTAACACATTTTCTTTGAAACTTCTTAAACAGTTTGAAACAATATACACTGAATATTTAACAATTAGAGATTTCTTCATTTTTACTAACCACAAAGCAAAATTGTATCAATATAAATTACTAAAGCCATATTTTGTTTCTATTCTGAACATAGTTATTGTTAATCATAGCGGAACATAGTTTGAAGATCACTGCTTAAACTATGTGGATGTTTCGTTGTAAGTTCATTATGAGAAGAAATATATTTACGTAATTTCGTTAAATCCATGTGCTCTCCTAAATTTTTGAGCAGTGCATTTTAAGTATAAACTGTACTTAACAACAATCGCAACCATATTGGCGACATTGAAAAAGACCGCATGAATTCTAAAAATGAAATATAGAGCCTTTAGTGGAAAAGTACCATGAATGATTGAATATTAATGCAGCACTATTCAGCTACACGAGGGCATTTGGCGATGGACCTCGAAATTTGAACTATGGTCAAGTGACGAGGATAACATCTCAGCTGTCAGTCCCTCTCCTAACTACCACACCACACCAACGAGAGACGTTTGAGCTCTCGAATGATTTAACGTGAATCGCTCCCCTACAAGGCGGGTCTTTAGCGGTACTGGGCTCGAACTCATGACATGCCTGCCATGATCCAATACCTTAACCACTGGGCTACCGCAGCCCTTGAAATGTACTATGCGAAAAATAATTACTAACTATAAATAAACAATAATCAAAAAGAAAAAGTAATAATTTTTTTTATTATTTACTTTATTATTATTATTGGCAATTTTATATTACTTTGGCGTTATTTAATAGTTATATAAATAATAAAGTTATATATAATTACATTCTGTTAAATATTATTTAAGAATTCGGTGTATCCAAAATTCACATATTTTGCATTCGTGCTTGCCATATCCACGAACGCTTAGGCTTAAAATGGCGGAAAGCGAGGAAATATGAAAGGAAGCACGTGGTTCCCAATTCAGCGCCTACGACACGTACGAAATCGAGGTTGCTAATTTGGTGAGTTATCTTGAAAGTTTCAAATCCTTTGGTTCAATTTTATTTAAAACTTGCATAGAAGAAACACTCATAAGAATTATCAAAATCTGAGTATTTTAAGGAGAAATGAGAGAAAGGTTTTTGTTTCTAGAGAATATCTGAAAATCGTGAAAATGAGATCCACTGGCAGAATTAAAACATAATTGAATAAAGCATTGCTTGTGTTTGTATACTTCAATTTAAGATTCAAGAATAAAAAATTAACATTTTATTATTTTTTAAATTTTTTTATTGAGAAAATTTATAACCCTGTGCACCACAAATTTTCACATGAGGGCTTACATAGAAGTAAGCCGGAAGGACACATCACAAAGAGAAGGATTACAGCACAAACATCCATGCCTTATCCGGGATTCAAACCCACCCCTTGGCCCCACAGCCAGCGTCACTAACCACCATACAAGATGAGTGCCATTTTTTTCAAGTATTTCCTTGCCTCTGTTCGTATTTGATTCAGAACTATAGGAAGTTTTTACACACGTACTTCATATTTTTGAGGGGTATAGAAGAGTATGTTAGTAATACTTCATTAGATATGTTACCCTCCAAATATCCGCACTACTTGAAAACAATTTTCTATGATTGTTTATTAATGTTGTTATTCAACTATTAGTTGAGGATCACGTAATTTTAGTTTCTTACTTATTATACACTTCGACCAATTTCACGATTTTAAAAGACGTTGTCAAATATTATCATGTTCTTGCTATGTTTGAAAACATAACAACGGTTTTTCACTATTTTCTGCGCATCTCAGAATTTGGTGATGTCCCTTAATTTAACAAAACTGTTCGACGGTACGTTACTCAAGTACCTAATTTTGATACGTCAAATGACGAGAACGATGCCTGAGATGGCACTCCAAAATTACCCACCCCGATTAACGTGAGAAGTTTTAATAATGAAATATTTCATGCAGATAATCCCTACTTGGCGATTCTTTAATTGTACCATGTTTGAACCGCATACTATTTCAGGGACAATGCCAACTGCGAGGTCAGTTTCAAAGTCAACAAATAAAACAGAACGTCATTATTTCATTCATTGCCTAGACATCCTTATTTGGAACTGTTTTAGCGGCATATCTATATAAACAAGTACTAATCATCACGCGAAGACGATCGTTTTGGCGTGGTCGATAAAGTACTCGCGTTTGGAATGGAAGGTACCCAGATCGAATCTTCCTCCTTCAGCGATATCATTTAAGTAAGATTCTCATAGCAAGCTCATGAATGAGAAACTAGTTAATGATTCTTAAAATTTGGAAAAACGATTGGAACACTAAAATTTCATCAGAGTTGACATCCCGTTTGACTCATCCATGCTAAGCAAACTTTTAACTACCAGAGATTTGATGTTAATTAGTCTTGTTATAACGAGTTCTTAACGTATTCAAGCAGCATTTACGTGGATCAACTTCATTATGACTAGCTACTTATTTATGAGCTTAACCCTCCAAGCGGTCAGCACGTAAAATCCCGTCATTCAAGAAATGCTTTTTCTGCCTTCAAGCAAGCTTCCCAAAAACGGCCGAGCCGCATTCTTAAAAATACGGCTCAACCGCTTTTGAAAATAACACCTGACGGCAAAAAAATACTTGCAGTGCATATTCAAAGCATCTCCAGAATGGCTAGGCTTTACGTGCAGACCGCTTAGAGGGTTAAGTCTTTAGTTAAAATGACTTCTTGATGCAATCAGAGCTTAAATCTTCGGCACAGTTAGAAAATATTACCTACCAAAAATTGAGTATTTTATTAAAGCAATTATATGGTAACATGATTTGTTGCTTGAGATGTATAATGTTTCTAAGAACCACCCATTAACAAATTCTGGTTTCAACTTATCTACAATTTTCCGCAAAATTTTGATACCTCACAATGTATAGCTCAATTATGTTTAATTCCCAATATTAATATCTGTAGGAATCATAGCATACTTTAAAAGTCCACAATAGTTTAAAATATTGTTTAAGCTAAAATTTTCGTAAAATATTATTATATATAAACGAATTTAATTCTTTAAAATATTTTAATTCATAGAAATTTAATTTCAAAGAAATTCGTTGCTTAGATAACAGTTGGAACTAGTTTGTTATCCGGGGTAATAATGGTGTCAAGCACTGTTTGGCGCCATAAAGATCACGCCAAGCAGCGCTTCTTGTTGCTGGAATCGAATCCAATATGGCGGCCTAGCGGTAATTTAATGATACACAAAAATATTAAAGAATTGCTTTGAAATACATTGAATATATTTAAAATAAAGGATTTAGGAAGAGATTGAGAATAACCTAGATCAATCAATATATAATGAATATAATATATAATAAAAAGTAACATGTACTAATAATAATATAAGCAGGGTATATATATATATAATAATCTTATATAATTTTATTGTAATTATATATAATATTCACATAGTACGATTTAATAATAAGCATGTGATGCAATTTAATAGTAAGTATAAAAATAATAATCATCTTATTGAAAAAAATATAAAAAGAATGCATAAGAATACTCGTATAACATAATTATATATAACAGCATAATTATAAATAACAAGACTAGCTATAAATAAACAAAAATAGTTATAAATATAAATTACATAATTATAAAAAAATAACAATATTAATTATAAATAAACAACAAAATATGTAATATTTATAAATAAGTATTAAAGAAACAATCATAAAGAACGAATATTATATGATTATTACATATAGAAATAATTGCATTTTTATTTTACATTATTAATAAAATCATTACATAATATATGTTAAAATTAATGAGTATCAATTAAAAAGTACAGAAAGCTTGTATTATAAAACTTGCACTTTAAGTTCCTTCAACGAATTTCATCGAAAAAAGAACTTCAAAAAAAGAAACATTTTTAAAACGTAAAATAAAACGAAAATAAACGACTAACAGTGATAATTAAAAGTACAACACTTATTATTTTAAGTATAAAATATTTTAGCACAAAAATGAAACAGAAGTACACTGAAAATGGCTAAATTTTTAAAGAAATCTTCCGCGGAGGTTCCGCGGGGAAAAACCAATAAAAGTTATTTCTAATGTACATTATCTCCATATCAACCACATCGACAGACGATAAAAATATAAATTCCTTTTGTAAGATCCCCCAAACGGCGAACATAAACAACTTGCCGCTAATACCCCGGATATCAAACTCGCACCAAATTATTGTGTACCATTAAATTACCGCTAGGCCGCCATATTGGATTCCATTCCAACAACAAGAACTTGGCGCCATTACCCCGGAAAACAAACTACACTGATGGCCACCATAAATGCAACACCCTGAATGAAGCATGCAAATAACATGAAATTTACCGGATGCATTAGGGGAGGTGAGATATGGAAATGATTAGAATTTCAGCGCAGATAAAATCAGGCGCGTCTGTGCCAACCTCAAAGTGCTTTTAAGGCTTGAGATTTCGCAATTTCGCCGGCAATTGTGTTTTTCAAAAAAAAAAAGTTGTCTTTTAAAAAACAGCAATCAGCTTGATGAAGTACCCGAGTTCGACAAAATGACAGGGTCACCGAGATTGGGTTTTTTCAGGTAAATCGGAGTCGTTGGACGAAACCAAACAACTGTAATGGGATAGGGACCGGGATGGGGAGGGTACAACGGACCGACGTCGTCGCATCCACCTCGGGGCAAAATTTCCCGTGAGGAGAGCCAAATTTTGCGCATGGTGGGAAGGATCGCTGAATCACGACCCAAAGCACACCCTTGAGTCTGTAACGCATCCTTCGTGTCTGCGCGACCCTTCGACGCCGTTTTCAGAGATTGGTTTTCCCCAAGACGTCCATTGCTTGGGCTACCCTGACGCAGAACCACATACGTCTCCGCCGCCAATGGTGTGATGAAAGAAGGATTGGGGTGGCAGAATGGAATGAAGTTGCTTTGCGAATCCCCACGTCGCAACACCACGATGGTTGGCTTCGAGTCTGGAGACACCATGGAGAGAGTATGCTGAGCAGCTGTGTTATGCACCACCACTCTGGTCCTGCACCGGATATTATGGTATGCGGCGGTATTGGACATCACTCTCGGTCTCCTCTAGTAAGCATTGCCGGTACTTTAAACACCCAGTGCTACATCTTCGAGGTGTTGGAGTCAGTTGTTCTTCCTTACCTTCAGGGTTTGGCCACTGCCATATTTCAACAGGAAAATGCGCGACCACACGTGGCCCTATTGTTTAAAAACTTTTTTCAATCACCGTTTAATTGCTTCCTTGGCCGGCTGGCTCTCCGAATCTTTCGCCGATAGAAAACATGTGATCCAATGTTGTTCACCGATTGACCCTGATTACACACCCAGCTGCCGCACCAGATCAACTTTGGCAACGTGAGGAAGCTGCTTGGTCTGCTTTACCGCAAAAACATATCCAAAGACTCTTTGAATCAATGCCGAGGCGTGTGGAAGCGGTAATCTCCAACAATGATGGCTACTCTGGCTACTTATTCTGGCAGGAACCACACTTCACAGAAATCTATAAATTTAATCATTTGATACTTGGTCAACATGTTATCTACAAAATAAATCTTGTTGTGTTATCTCTTGTCTTTCTTGGTGTTGCATTTACGGTGGCCAGCAGTGTAGTTACAAAGCATGTTATCTTGCCATCATTGTACAATGATACGTAGTAGCGCCAAAATGCTCGGGAAAAAGTATGACAGGGTATCCTATATTCCCAACATCAGCTTTTTCTAAAAACAATCTGTTTTTTAAACATCTCTCTAAGCTTGAACTTATACGAAATTCATCAAGTATTTTGGGTGATTTATATATATCCCATGAATAATTTTACATTTATTCAGAAACACTTTCTGCTTTTATTCACGAAATGCCAAATCATTGGCTGTCTAGATATTTGACCGCCATTGTGTAACTTTATTGATTAATGCTGTAAAGATTAATAATTAACAGTAATAATAGTACATTTATAAAAGTAAATCTAAGCAAATAATGAAAAAAATTTGATGAACAACAACATCATTTATTAAAGAGAAACATTTAAATCAATACAGAGCTACTTAAATGCAATGTTAGATTAGCACAAAAAATACAAAATAAGGCAATAAATTTCGTCATTTATAGGTTTTATATCATTTGGAGCAAAGTCAAAACCATATTCTAAACATTTTTTACATGAAATTTATTTATTACAGTGTTCATGAATTTAGTACCTTTTGCATATTTTAAAACTTTGTGGTGGGTTGAAAATGCATTTACTTAACTTTACCATTAATACGTTTAATAAAAAAGCTATTTCTTAAAAAACTATGCATATTCTAATTACTGTATTCAAGTACATAATTGAAAAGTTCAGCTAAAGCTCAAACGATATTTTTGGCTATTGTAATGGCCCGCGAAAGTTAAAAATACTCCAAATTATTATACAGAAAAAAATTGATCCGAGTAATAAATTAAAGCTTTAAAATATATAATGGCAAACAATTAAGAAATATTCAATTTTTTATCATAATTCATAAATTATTAAATAAGAGGTTTTTTCATAAAATTAAACACTTTGAATCCCAGAATATATTTAGAAAAATATGGTGTCACAATAAAAAATTAAATAATGTGAATATCATTTTTATACATATTTTACGTTATTCAACATGCAGTTGTATTGCGTGAATCATGCTAAAATTCAAAGTATAAAAATTAATTTTCAGGAATGATTAAGAATTTATATACTATTAAAAGTTGCCACAATAATTTTATGTCGTTGTGTATTTAAAATAACTTTAACACGTCAAAAAAATTGAATAGAATAACTAAACTTTTTATAAACGTGCATTATCGCATCACCTTGGAAATAATGTGAATTAGGTTTCTACATTTTTAGATGAAGTAATGGGTGTATTTTCAAAATCTTTGACAATTATTTAAACATGGGAATCCTGTTATATGCCCCAAACACATTACGAAGGATAAAATTTAGAAAATACTACGTAAAAAATGAGAAAGTACCTTATTATAAAAAAGCAGCAATAACATTCAAATATAATTCCATTCCTTTTCTATACCTTCAGTCTTTTTTTTCTTTGCAATTTATTCACTTGAATCAATCGTATAATGACCTATACTTCTGTTTCTTGACCTTCCCTAGATCTGATTAGGACAGAACTTCTGGGATTAAGATTTTTGCATAACCTTCTTTTGCCTTTCCTTTAGTTTGAGATATCTTTTCGTCTGAAATGTTAGAATTTTGAGGCGATTGTAAGGCATATTTACTTTCTGGATTCACGAAGCCTTCTGAAAAATCCTTAATACAAACGCTGATAGATGGAGATAATTGCTTAGGCGTCACAAATGACAAATATTTACTTTCTCCAGATTCAGTTTCCGGAGTTAATTTCTCCTCGGAAATACTGGAACACAAAGGCGATTGTGAAGGATTCATTTTTACCACTTCCTTGGAATTTATCGAGTCTTTTGAAAAGAGTTTGAATGACGTCGACGTACGAATATCTTGATCAAATGAAATATACTCATCATGATATTTTTTTATCCATATTTTTTTGGGAGATATTCCACCCCCTGAACTCGAAGGCGATTGTGAACGGCATGATGCCCCTCTCGAAGAATCATGAGAAGATGGAGAGGAGTTTTTCGGTGATTTCATGACGTTGACATTTACAAATCCCGGATAATTGTCAGATTTTCTCCTTCGGTCTGGGGAAACTCCTCTTTATGTGAAATGCCAGATATCGTTGTATCAACGGCGCTTCCTGAAGAACCCTCATTTGATTTTTTGAAAGGAGATACAGGCTTTAGTGAAGCAAACGTCGAAGATTTCGGAGAATCATATTTTTCAGATTTGATTTGAGGAGAATTTGTTTTAATTGTAGCATCACATAAATAAGGTGATTGAGCAATATTTAAGGGACAGGATTCTGTACCTTTACTACTGGGGAAAAAACCAAGGATTTGGTGATGCATTTACGAGATGACTGGAAAGTTGTGTCGGTTGGATTCCTTACAATTCCTGGAGAATTAGTATGGGTTTCAGTGTTGTATATCCGAGATGACTGATCAAGATTTACGGCGGACGGAGTCACTACGCTTCCTGGGGAACCAGAAAAAAAGCGAGTGCTATACATTTGAGGTACATGAAACAGATTTATGGGCCCCAGATTCATTACTCTTGAGGATTCATCCTTACGGGTATATGAAGACGGAATAGATCGCGGAGGTTGTCCCACATGTCGGATATTTAGTATCGACTGTGTAGAGCACTTCGACTTCATTAGGTCTTCCTATACTTGCAATGCAAGAGCTTCTAGGGGATTGCAAGATATAGGACTCATTTGATGTAGTAACATTTCCTGAAGGTTCAACTCTAATATTTTGGGGAGATGAAAAGGATCGTTGTTCAGGTGTCGCAAGTGTCAGCGATTGTACAGAATCCTTTTTAATACATTCAGATGGCAGGGAACTATATCCGATCGCACTGCAAGTTCTTTTACATGGTTCAAAGAGATTTTCAACCGTCGAATCCCTTACGCTTAAGGAATTGTCTTTAAGTGCTTGGAAAGACTCAATAGATTGTGGAGGTGTCACATACATAGGATAATTAGTATTAACCATCTTGGGTTCTTCTCTTTCAGAACTCTTCGTTGTGGTTGCAGGTAATGATCTCTTAGATGATTTCAATTTATGTGATGCAACAGAACTAGTTCGACTTCTTGAAGCCTCACCTTTAAGTGTTTTTGTAGACGGTGAGTATAGTTGCTTAGATGTCGCAAGAGGCAGCGATTGAGAAGAATCATCTTGAGATATTTTATTACATGGAGATGATATTTTAGATGTTGAGCTTACTGAAATGTTTTCGTTAACAGAAGTTTCTGCTGCAAGTTTAGACTTCTCCTTTTCCTGTAAAGGGTCAAAAACTTTGGATATGTGAAACGAAATTTTTCAATGTCTTTATAAAGGCAATTATGAGCTATCACTCCCTCATCATCCTTGAAATCTTCTCCACATTTTTTACAAACAATTTCCATTTCACTTTCTTCAGTTTCAGCAACAGATGTCATATTCTTTTGCGGCAAATTTTTCGAAATATCCTTCTTTCGTGGATGATTTTCTTGCGATATCTTCGGGTTACTTGTTGAATCCGAAATTTCAGCTTTTTCAGTATCGAGGTTTGATGACGTTTTTAAAATTTTAACTTCACCTTTCCCAGATTACCAAATTTCGTCCGATTCTTTAAACATGATTAAAAATAGTAACAGTAAAAGCAATGAAGTACTGTATATGTGTATGAAATTTTCCAAGAACAGTTTGATTTCACGATTAATCAATGCTGGCTTTCTTAACGTTCGGATATTACTGAGAGTATTTTGCACACTATGTAATATACCCCACAGTACTTTATATACAGAGCTTCTAAGTATTTTACAGGCGAAATATACCTTGATTTTTGAGGAAAATTTTTTCTTTTTATGTTTCTAAAATCAATTCATAATAACTAGGTGTCGATCTACAAGTTTTCTAAAGCTGTCGAATTTGAAGATCGCGGGTTTGTCAAGCTTATTTTAACACGACTTTACCTTATACTATTCATTAATTATAAATGGTGTTTAAGAAATCAAGTTACAATCTGCTGCCACGTACAATGCGATATTTCAATCGATGTTAAAAGAAAAGACGTAAGAGTAGGAGAATGTTGATATAAGCAGTCAATTCACTTCAATTCTTAAGTCAATGATTCCATGAAACGATTACTTATAGCAATTAATGCAAGAAAGATCAGTAACACTTTTTGAGATGGCCACGGTAGCCTAGTAGTCAAGGTGTCCGACTTGTGCCAGGTGTGTCATGAATTCGAGCCTCGTACGACTGAAGATCCATCGTACAAGGGTGTGATGCATGTTAAATCTGTCGAAAGCTCAAACGTCCTCCCGTTGGTGTGGTGTGGTAGTTACGGAAAGGGGCGCCTGCTCAGATGTCATTCTCGTCACTTGACCGTAAAACAATTTTTAAAATTCTAATTTTTTTTCCTTCATATGTAAATTTATTTTTAAAACATTGCATACTATTTAGGAGAAAAAGTGTTTTGGTTCATTATATGCATAGGCATCTTTTATAGAAATATAACAATATGGAAGAATAGAGTGCGATTCAATTCTGTACGTATAAGGTACTAATTTAACATGATGTCGTTCCCCGCAAAATTGTTTCTAAATTTCGTCAAGATGGGGGATACATTACAATATGGTTATATTGATTTTTATTGTGTTTGGTTGTGTGTGTACGTTTGCTACAGTGTTTACGTATCTAATCCTTACTTTTTTGGTTTATTTTCACTGTGGTAACCCTATTAATTTAACGAATTCCATTATTTTTTACAATTATTTAACTGTTTTTATTTACGACACTATTTTTTGTGTTGTAGTATTTTCTTTCTTTTAATTTACTTTGGATATTGGATATCTCAGAAATTACTGGTGAGTATCACGATTAATTTTCAAAAAGTGTATGAGAGTTCCACTTCAAATTATTATGGATTAATACACTCTATAACAAAAAAACAAAAAAAATGACGCACCAAGAAGGAGTTGCCCGATTGTAATGAAGTTTCGAATACAAAGACATTGTGTACCGAACATGCAAATGATTAAAATTTGGAGTCCAACTAATGAATAGCGCATTCGGAACTGTGCACTCAGCAGGTGATTATAAGAAGCGATTCTCAGTCAATAATCAAAATTTCGGTTACTTTGTAAATTCAGGATACCTTTCAAAGACTGAAAAAATGCCTCGCCGAGGAATTCGAGCTCTTTACGAGCGGCTGTCAGAGTTTTAAAGAGGTCGTATCATTGAACCAAAAAAGGCAGTTTGAGCAAATCAAAAATCACTCATCATATGGGTCGAAGCGATGTGGCCATTAAAAGATGCTGGCAAGAATGGGTGGAAAATGGCAGATTTTAGCGTCATGATGGTAGCGGTCGATCTAGGGCCGCAGCAGATCGGGAGAACAGATTGTCACATCAGCTGTCACAGCATCTGATTCATCGTTATCAACCTCAGACGTACTACACGCACACCAGTGTCCACGATGACCATTCACAGACGGCTGATAGAGCGAAGTTTACGCTCGTACCGACCTCTACGCCACCTGCCATCTACGCCTGCACGTTATCGAGCCGAATTACAGTGATGCTTAGCTCGATCAGATTGAATATCATGCTTGCTGGAGACCTATAGTGTTTATCGATGAATCCCGCTTCTATTTTTAACCAGACAATTATCGAAGACGTGTCTGGAGAAGCCCAGGGCAGCGTGTCGATCCTGCTTTCACTATTGCATGCCAAACAGGCCCTCGACCAAGAGTTATCGTCTAGGGCGCTATTTCTTTTGACAGCCGGACCCCTTTAGTCGTCATTAGAGCACACTTCCAGCTCAGCGGTACTTCGACGACATTCTGAGAACTGTTTTACTACCGTTCCTTTGTCTCATTCTTAGCAAGATAACGCCAGATCACTTCTGTACGTCTTGCTATGAACTGTCCTACAGCTTGTCAAATACTTCCTTGGTCAGCCAGATCACCAGATCACTCTCCAATCGAGCATGTCTAGGATATGATGAGAAGGCGACAGCATCTAACAGGGAATGTTCATGACCTGACCTTGCATTTGGAGAAGATTTGTCAAGAAATACCGCAGTAGACCACCAGGGTGATTTATCACTCTATTGCACGGCGTGTGATAGCTTGCATCTAGGCTAGAGGTGGGTCAACCCTTTATTGAGCTCTTAACTTTGTAACTAGTAACTCTGAAGTAATACATTCAAATTTTTTTGAACTTTTTATCATTTACTATTTTGTTCAAATTCTTTCTACCCACCAATTTTTGTGTCAATCGGACGACGTCAAGGTTTGCCAAATTCGCTCTTTTAGTAATTTTTATGAATTTAAGGATTTTAATTTTTTTTTCAACCTTGATTAAGTTTTTTACTGATTTGCCCAAAAGAGGAAATGTGATAAATCTGGTCAGACGTAACAACTGTTTCTCAAAAAGTAATAAATTGGTTGATCAAAGGTCTTACTGTGTATCTTATGGTGTGGATTCCAATTACATAACAATAAATCTTTCAGGAAAAATGGCAGTAAATTGCAAATTCTACTGTTTTATTTCAAACAAATATGATTTCCTAGGTTTTTTCATATTCCATTTCTAAGTCTTTTTTTTAGTATTTAATTTTCTTTCGTCCTCAAATTATTTATTTATTTATTTTTAATTTTTTACTGTTTTCTCTTTTCATTTTTTTTACCTTTCGTCATTTTGAAATGCATCACATTCAGTTTATCCTGGTACTGATGGTCTTTGTCGTGATTTTTACCGCGTCTAATAGGCCTATAGCGGAATACAAATAGATTGGCGTAGATTTAGAATAATTAAATATTGTATTTTAAAAAATACATGTACACTTAAAATTAACGAAAGATCTAATAAGTACACAATATTTAGATTCCCAAAACGCAGTGGCCTTCAAAATTACGACAAATGAGTTTTACTTATGTAGACTCCGTCACATGAATTGGAATAAGTACCAAACTATATGTTGTCGTGCATTTCCATTTTGTTTCTCATTTCGCTAAATTCCATAGCCTTTTGTATACTTACATATTACACCGCATTTTTGGAAATGCTTAACTGCGTACTTCCGTAGAAATTAGTGGCCGCGGTAGCAAAGTGGTCAAGGTTTCGGACTGATGGCTGGTGTGTCAAGAGGAGAGATCTGTCGAGAGCTCAAACCACCTGCCTTTGGTGT
The DNA here is from genome assembly GCA_019973955.1 of Trichonephila inaurata madagascariensis. Classification (NCBI taxonomy): domain Eukaryota; kingdom Metazoa; phylum Arthropoda; class Arachnida; order Araneae; family Nephilidae; genus Trichonephila; species Trichonephila inaurata. The sequence continues at coordinate 50,501 of BMAV01021776.1, forward strand.
GGTAGTTAGAAGAGGAGATGCCAGCTCAGATGTCGTCCTCGTCATTTGACCATGGTTCAGAATTACGAGGTCCATCACCAAAAGCCCTCGTGTAGCTGAACGGTGTGTGACGTTAATATTCACTCACTCACTACGTAGAAAGTAGTTCATTAGAAAGTAGGTAGTAGTCATTTTTCACAAAAATCAGAGAAAAATAACACAGAAGAATTAACCATTTAAAAACAATATCATCTTCGATCAAGACCATTCTGCTTGAACTTGCGAAAAACGTACAAACTATTAAAAATGAATAATTTCCGAGCATGCGTACAATTTTGTGGTAGGAAACGTTGGAAACCCTTCCTTTGGCGGCACCGATCTTTGACCCCACCGACTAACGTTATAATAAGTAAACAACCAGATTTTATACGTTTTGTACCTACAATTGATATATGTATTAAAAATCTCGAGATATTATATTGCATATCTTTGATACCTTAAACAAAATTCTACTTACCTAAAATGTTTTTGAATTTTTTGGCGACAAGATTAAATATTTTCCAGCATGTTTCAAAATATTTTTTGGATAGACGTTGATCTCATTTAATTTTTGGCCGACATCTTTGTTCATACTATTTATTCTACTTCCGTTAGAAGGCAACCAGTTTTATATTAAATATCATATATATATAATGTATACAATCAATTCAACACCCTTAAGTAATTGTATAAATATTTTTTTTTACATGCATTACGGAATAGATAGAAAATGTTTTTAAAGATTTTTTGCGCGTTGCTTTATCTTTTTCAGTACTGTTATTCACTATACCTTAATTCGATAGATTTTTTTTATCTCATTTAGATATTTTTTACTAATTCTCTGTTCATACTAATTTAATTTCTTCTTCCGTTGAAGGCTACCTATTTTATATTAAATATATATATATATACACTGCTAGCCACCGTAAGTGCAACACCCTGAAGGAAGCATGCAAATAGCAAGAAATTTGCAACATGCATTAGCGGAGATGAGATATGCAAATGATTAGAATTTCAGCGCAGAAACACCTCACGCGCGCCTGTGTCGCCACCTGAAAGTGCTATTTATATATAAGGCTTGGAGATTCCGATGATTTCAAGTTCGGCAATTGTATTTTTCTTGTGGTTTTTTTAAAAAACGATCAGTTGTGTCTCGTAAAAAACAGCGATCAGCTTTTGATCAAGTATCCGAGTTCGACAGAGGAAGGATAGTTGCCTACCAAGATTGTGGATTAACTTTCAGGGAAATCGGTAGTCGTGTTGGAGGAATCCAAGTAGTTGTAATGCGGATATGTGACCGTTGGATGCAGGACGGTACGACGAACCGACGTGGTCGATCACATCCTCCTCATCGCAACACTTCAGGTGAGGAGAGGCAAATTGTGCGCATGGCAGTGACGGATTGCTCAGTCAAATCACGAACCATAGCACAGTTTAATGAGTCTGTAAACATCTTCAGTGTCTGCTCGTACCATTCGACCCCATTTACAGCAGAGTGGTCTGTCCGCAAGACGTCCATTGCTTGGTCTACCGTTGACGCAGAACCACAGACGTCTCCGCTGCCAATGGTGCGTTGAAAGAGGTGGGTAGCAGAATGGAAAGAAGTTGTCTGTACTGACGAGTCACGCATCTGTCTGCAACACCAAGATGGTCGGATTCGAGTCTGGAGACATTGTGGAGAGAGGATGTTGAGCAGCTGCGTTATGCACCGCCACATTGGTCCTGCACAAGGTATTATGGTATGTGGCGGTATTGGATATCACTCTCGCACTCCTCTAGTAGGCATTGCGGGTAGTTTAAACTGCCAGCGCTACATCTCCGGGGTGTTGGAGCCAGTTGTCCTTCCTTACCTTCAGGGCTTGGCCAAGACATATTTCAACAGGATAATGCGCGACCACACGTGGCATGCATTGTCCTAAGGTTCTTCGTCAATCACCATATTGAATTGCTTCCTTGGCCGGCTGGCTCTCCGGATCTTTGCCGATAGAAAACATGTGGTCCAATGTTGCTCACCGATTGACCCTGATTACAACCCTAGCTGCCAAACCAGTTCAACTTTTGCAACGTGTGGAAGCTTCTTGGTCTGCTGTACCCCAATAACACATCCAAAAGCTTTTTTAATCAATGCCGAGGCGTGTGGCAGCGGTGATCTCTCAACAATGGCTGCTATTCTGGCAGGAACCACACTTCATAGAAGTCTATAAATTTAATCATTTGATACTTGGTCAACATGTTATTCAAAATAAATTTTATTGTGCTATCTCTTGTCTTTCATGGTATTTCGTTTACGGTGGCCAGCACACACACATATATATATATATAATATTTAAGTAAATTTTACCCCTATTGATTTGTTTCATTTTGTCCCAAAACCCGACAAAGCACAAAACTTACTACTGCTATTATTCTTCAGTTATAATTTGTATTCAGATTTTCATACATTCATTCGTATTTATCCTTTTAGTATGTTAAATTTCTCTTCTAGCTTCAAATATGTGCTTTTGTTAAATCATTCGTTATTGTGTGTGAAGATAAATTGCAGTTCTTTTAAAATTATGTGAGTGAGCTCTCATTAAAAAAATATTTTGCAATTTAGAGACATTATTTTGCACAGGTTGAATACTATAAAACATATTATGCTTCCTATAATATTTATTGAGGAGCATCTGTTATTCCTACGAATAACAGGTACTTTAGTGATTCAGAATTAAAAATGCGAAATCGACCCTCATCTGCGAACAATATAAGATTAGTGTAAAATATTAGCTTATTTATCATTGGCAGGGAAATCTAAGTCTCAATTTTCTCTATTCCTAGGATTCACATAAAATTATTTTTTGCAGAATTCCCTTTTTGACTAGCGTACTTTATATATAATTCAATTCATGGTTATTTTTTTCATATAATTTATATTATCAAATATTTATCTCAGTTGTTCTTTTTGTATAACGACTTATATTCTTGAACTGTAGGAGTCGTATGGTTATGAACCGAAACTATCAAAGTGTCTATTCTAGATTCTTTTTGAACTGCATTATAAATTAAAAGAATTTTTATTTAAAGGAAATATAAATTCTTCCTTACAAACACACACGAATGTCTCAATTAATCGCACAATTATTGTTTTAGAAAGGACAAGATAACAATTTTTTTTTTTTCATATTTATCATTAAATTTTCAAGAGATTCAGAGTGAGAAGGGGAAACTTCCTTTTTTGAACATTGTTTTAGTGATGTTCGAAGGGACGGGTGCGGTGGAAGGGGTAGAGTGGGATATTTGTGTTTCTACCCGTCTCAGTTTCAAACATGTTGCGATCGAGGCAGCAGGGTGCTTTTGCCATGAAGGTGCATTTCTCGAATGGTTAGCCGTTAGAAGACCTGAAAGTGTGGAATGAGTTCGTGTGTTAGTTTGGACCGTTATGTGACAATGATCCAACAATTCGTTTTACCCGCTGCAAGAGTGATTTTAAAAATGTGTAATTACAACAAAATGGGGCCACAGCCGACACCTCCAGGGCTTGCATGGGTATTTTAAGAGCAGCTTTCCCCGATTGACTCATCCCTTTGCGAAGGGAAATAAACTGACCTGCGCACTTACCTGATTTAGCCCCTCCTGATTACTTTGTCTTGGCGTAATTCAAGTCCCAGTTTTACAAAGATCACTCCAAGACCCTGGAAAACCTACAGAAGAACATCCGAGTCGAAATTGAAAATATTCCGGCCGATATGGTTGAAAAGGTGGATCAAAGTTTTCGAAATCAACTGCATTAGTACATTGATAATGAAGATCTACATTTCACAGACATTGTGTTTAAACTGTAAATTAAAATTTCCATTGTGTATGGTAGGAGGAAAATAACAATAAAGTCGATTGAAATATATAGTATTTTTTATTGCTTTTTTTCAAAATAGGAAGTTCACGCGCTCCGCTCTGTACTACTTTAACATGCAGCTGTATTATCTTTACACGAATTGTAATTTCACCAATTATTTTTTACCAATTTGATAATTGATCCGAAAAGAAACCTAAAAAATTTTATTTGTTGGAGTGCAAATATTTTGACATTTTTTTTTCACGTTTGCATTCAAATATTCTTTAACTTTTCCCGAAGATGTAGACGATGAGACTTCAGAAACTTATGATCACACGCACGCAAGCATACATACATTTTTTTTAATTTAATGGTATTTAAGACATTGAATATTATTATGGCTCCACACTCGATGCACTATGATCAGTTATTCCACTATGCTCCATTAACACTAGTCCACTATGTTCATGTTAATTCATTGTCTAAGTCTAGCAAAATGCTAAATAATTATCGCTATACTTTCACTTATTTTATTAACGCACAAATATTAAGATGAAGTCATTGATGGAAATACTCGTATATTGTTTATTATTGATTTTTTTTCTGTTTAGAGCGTGCCAATAGTGTAATCTACCATGTTGATCTCTCTCTCTTTTCAATTCATTGATTCTTAAACACACATACAACCATTCTAAAAACTCTACTTATTCAGTTAAAAATATTTATAATGGAATATCAAAAAATACTTTACCAAAATAGCAGTGTGCGTGATATTCATTTAGAAATTAGTGATAATTAACGTCAAACTTCACGAAACTACAATATGGCTGTTGGCGTAGAACCGCTTAAATTCCAAACAAAGCTAAGTGATGAGAACGCGCGATGCCTTGATGATACTCCAACCTCTAAACTTCAAGAACACGTCAACGAGAGAACGTAGAGCATCGAGACGTTGAAAGTACCTCAGCTTCTATTGAGGGAAAGGATTCAGAATCATCAGGAACGCGCAAAATTTAAAAGTACCGTTAATGAGTTCATTATTAGAAACATTTGGTTACAAGGCCCAGCTTTATTCTTACTTGACAGAAATATTTAAAAAGTAGTTTTATATTGATAGTAAAAATATTGAGAACTATGTATCCTTTATAAGAGAGTAATAATTAAAAAAACACACACATATATATACGTATGTGTATGTATGTATATATATCATGTATTGGAGTAATTCTTAAAGAATGACAGGAAATTTCAACGTGCAGCCGTTTATCATATTATATTTTATTCCAAGGTACAGCGAAACTATCTGTACTCCAAGCCATGACAATACGAGATCTCTTTCAGCGTTGATCAGCAGTGAGTGAGTCGTTAATACACGTGTCTTTTTTAATTCCGGCAAAAGTAGAAGTCAAAGTTCTAATGCGGGAGGTGGGTTGAGTTGTCCTGGTAGGAAGTTTACACCAACTGACACTTAAAGAGCTAGGGATTCACCACATATACATATTTATTTTAACTCCTAGAACCGTACGATAAATCAATCACAAAAAGCTTACTAATTAACACATTTTCTTTGAGACTTCTTAAACAGTTTGAAGCAATATACAATGAATATTTAACAATTATGGATTTCTTCATTTATTACGAACCACAAAGCAAAATTGTATCAGTATGAATTATTAAAGCCATATTTTGTTTCTATTCCAAGCATATTGTTAAACATAGCGGAACATAGTTAGGAGATCACTTCTTAAACTGTGTGGATGTTTCGTTTTAAGTTCGTTATGAGAAAAATTATTTACGTAATTTCGTTAAATCCATGTACTCTCCTAACATTTTGAGCAGTGCATTTTAAGTATACTTACTTAACAACAATCGCAACCATATTGGCGACATTGAATAAGACCGCACGAATTCTAAAAATGAAATTCGCTGACGGGAGTATAAGTCTTTAGTGGAAAAGTACCATGAGTGATTGAATATTAACGCAGCACTATTCAGCTACACGAGGGCGTTTGGCGACGGACTACGAAATTTCAACCATGGTCAAGTGACGAGGATGACATCTGAGCTGGCACCCTCTCTCCTAACACATACCACAACACAGGAGGACGTTTGAGCTCTCGACAAATTTAACGTGCATCGCTCCCTTACACGTCGGAACTATAGTGGTACTGGGCTCGAACTCATGACATGCCTGCCATGATCCAATACCTTAACCCCTGGGCTATCGCAGCCCTCGAAAGGTATGTGAAAATTAATTAGTAATTATAAAAACAATAATAGAAGAAAAATAATAATTATTTTTTTACTTTATTATTGGCAATTTTATATTACTTTAGCGTTATTTAATAGTTATATAAATAATAAAGTTATATATAATTACATTATTATTAAATTTTATTATTTAAGAATTCGGTGTATCCAAAATTCATATTTTGCATTCGAGCTTGCCATATCCACGAACGCTTAGGCTTAAAATGGCGGAAAGCGGAGAAATATGAAAGGAAGCACGTGGTTCCCAATTCAGCGCCTACGACACGTACGAAATCGAGGTTGTTAATTTGGTGAGTTATCTTGAAATTTCCAAGTGCTTTGGTTCAATTTTATTTAAAACATGCATAGAAGGAAACGCTCATAAGAGTTATTAAAATCTGAATATTTTAAGGAGAAATGAGAGAAAGGTTTTTTTCTAGAGCATATCTGAAAATCGTGAAAATGAGATCCACTGGCAGAATTAAAACATAATTGAATAAAGCATTGCTTGTGTTTGTATACTTCAATTTAAGATTCAAGGATAAAATTAACATTTTATTTTTCTTTTTATTGAGAGCATTTATAACGTGCACTACAAATTATCACATGAGGGCTTACATAGAAATAAGCGTAAATGCTTATCCGGGATTTGAACCCACTCCCTATGGCACCGCAGTCAGCGTCACTAACCACTATCCCGGATGAGCGGCCTTTTTTTCAAGTATGTCCTTGCCTCTGTTCGTATTTGATTCAGAACTATAGGATATTATTACTTCCTATAGTTGAGGAACGTACTTCATATTTTTGAGGTAACAGAAGAGTATGTTAGTAATACTTCACTAGATATGTTACTCTCTAATATCCGCACTACTTGAAAACAATTTTCTATTGATTGTTTATTAATGTTGTTATTCAACTATTAGTGGAGGATCATGTAATTTTCGTTTCTTACTTATTATACACTTCGACCAATTTCACGATTTTAAAAGACGTTGTCAAATATTATCATGTTCTTATTATGTTTGAACATACATAAAAACGGTTTTTCACTATTTTCTGCGCGTCTCAGAATTTGGTGATGTCAATTAATTTAACAAAACTGTTCGTCGGTACGTTACTTAAGTACCTAATTTTGATATGTCAAATGACGAGAACGATGCCTAAGATGGCACTCCAAAATCACCCACCCCGATTAACGTGAGAAATTTTAATAATAACGTATTTCATGCAGATCATCCCTACTTGGCGATTCTTTAATTGTACCATGTTTGAAGCGCATACTATTTCAGGGACAATGCCAACTGCGAGTTCAGTTAGTTACCATGGTCAGTTAGTTTCCACAGTCAACAAATAAAACAGAACGTCATTATTTCATTCATTGCCTAGACATCCTTATTTGGAACTGTTTTAGTGGCATGATATCTATATAAACAAGTACTAAACATCACGCGAAGACGATCGTTTTGGCGTGGTCGATAAAGTACTCGGGTCTAGAAGGAAGGTATTCAGATTGAATCTTCCTCCTTCAGTGGTATCATTTAAGTAAGATTCTCATAGTAAGCTCATGAATGAGAACTCTAGTTAATGATTCTTAAAATTTGGAAAAACGATTGAAACACTAAAATTTCATCAGAGTTGACATCCCGTTTGACTCATCCATGCTAAGCAAATTTTTAACTACAAGAGCATTGATGTGAATCAGTCTTGTTATAACCTGTTCTTAATGTATTCAAGCAGCATTTACGTGGATCAACTTCATTATCACTATATACTTATTTATGAGCTTAAGTCTTCACAGTTAAAATGATTTCTTGATGCAATCAGAGCTTAAATCTTCGGCACAGCTAGAAAATATTATCTGTCAAGAATTGAGTATTTTATTAATGCAATTATGGTAATATGATTTGTTGCTTGAGATATATATATTGCTTCTAAGAACCACCCATTAAGAAATCCTGGTTTCAAATTATCTACAATTTTCCGCAAAATTTTGATACCTCACAATGTATGTATAGCTCAATTATGTTTAATTCCCAATATTAATATCTGTAGGAATCATAGCATACTTTAAAAGTCCACAATAGTTTAAAATATTGTTTAAGTTAAAATTTTCGTAAAATATTATTAAACGAATTTAATTCGTTAATTCATAGAAATTTAATTTCAAAGAAATTCGTTGCTTAGATAACAGTTGGAACTAGTTTGTTTATCGGGGTAATGGCGTCAAGCACTGTTTGGCGCCATAAAGATCACGCCAAGCAGCGCTTCTTGTTGCTGGAATTGAATCCAATATGGCGGCCTAGCGGTAATTTAATGATACACAAAAATATTAAAGAATTGCTTTGAAATACATTGAACATATTTAATATGAAGGATGTAGGAAGAGATTGAGAATAACCTAGATCAATCAATATATAATGAATATAAATATAATATAATAAAAGTACATGTACTAATAATAGTATTATAAGCAGGGTATAATAATCTTATATAATTTTATCGTAATTATATATAATATTCACATAGAACGATTTAATAATAAGCATGTGATGCAATTTAATAGTAAGAATAAAAAAGAATCGTCGTAATATTGAAAAAAGTAAAAAGAATGCATAATACTCGTATAACATAATTATAAATAACAGCATAATTATAAATAAATAGCAATATTAATTATAAATAAATAACAAATTATGTAATATTTATAAATAAGTATTAAAGAAACAATCATAAAGAACGAATATTATATGATAACATATAGAAATAAATGCATTTTTATTTTACATTATTAATAAAATATAATTGCATAATATATGTTAAAATTAATGAATATCAATTAAAAAGTACCGAAAGCTTGCATTATAAAACTTGCAATTTAAGTTCCTTCAACGATTTCATCGAAAAAAGAAAAAAAAAATATTTTTGAAACGTAAAATAAAAAAAATAAACGATTAACAGCGATAATTAAAAGTACAACACTTATTATTTTAAGTAAAAAATATTTTAGCACAAAAATGAAACAAAAGTACACTGATTTTTTTTTACTCTTCATTGGATTCAAAAGTGCACGAGGAGAGTGTTGATTTTGAGTTGAATGCCAGATTACTACATTTAGCTAGATCATTAAGCATCTAATTAGCTTTTCGAGATTGAGAGGATAGCGTTAGGACGTGCTTAACATTACGCTCCTGATCACGATTTTCGCTCTCAGGTCTCAGCACTAGAGTTTTCGATTGCGATTCAGCTCTTTTTAGAGCAACAAGCTTGGGTCGAAGTCCTAAACTACTCACCTTATACGAATTTTTGGAACTGACTACGGACCAGCACCAGGACAACGGAAATGGAATGGACTTATCTCTGCCACCCTCGGCACACAACTCCCGGCCCGGAACACCACGTCTCTACTTGTCAACAGCTTCAGGATCTTGCCTACCGGATAAAAAGGGAAACGATTCTCATGAGCTACCAAGAATGCTCTCCGACACAATGGAATTGACGACGATGAATCCTTGAGCTTACAACTCCAGATTCTAACAGACATCCAAGCAAGACATCAAAAGTGGGGTAAGTGAGTTCTTCTCTACCCTTGTGATACCCCCTGGCTGTACAGAACATAACACCCCACACAACTCCCTATAAAAAAAACTTAATGCAAGACTTCCCACAACTGCCTAAAATTAATTCGATTAAAAGGAAAGAAAAAGACGATATTTTACATCGCCCACAAATAGACGACTTACCAAAATTCTTAGGACAAACTCGAACCCCGAACTAAATTTTTTGAAATTAATTTAAGCAATAAATTCGCTGCCTTAGATAATATGGAAGCTAGCATCGAACCTATTGCGGAAACTTCTTCCGACTCAAATACAACCACAGTCATACAAAACAAAAACACTTCTAATGTCACGCGAATAAATAAAAATATTAATGTAACTGCTAATAAAACCAATACCGCGCGTTAACACAAACCTCCCACCACCCCATCATGCTTAGAATAACGCTCACATTCAGAGAGCAAATGAAAACTTTAAATGACCTAATGCCCAAACTCAGAAGTAAAAAAACCGGCGAGTATATGTAAAACTTTACACCGACACTCTCGAGGAATACCACGAACTAGAAAACCTTGAAAAACTAAAATACGAGTTTTACTCAATTACCCCCAAAGCCCAACGACCAACTCTGTTCACTCTCGACTTAGAATCTATTCTCTAGATCAACAGCAATTTTGTGATCTTTGGCTATTTTAACGCCACACACAATATGTGGAATTGCGCCAATAACAACACTAGAGGCAACCAGCTCAAAAATTTTGCCGATATTACTAATTTAGAAATTGCATTTCCTAACTCTCCTACCAGGTTTAGCTACAATTCTGCTAATACAATAGACTTTGCTCTCATTAGCAACTTCAAAATTTTCCCTATACCATTGATTCAATACCTGAACTTTCCTCTGATCATAACCCGGTTATGCTCAACTTCACTGTCACTTTTCACAAAAATAATCCAAGAGCAATTTCCACCTGTTTGTGGTCTGCCTTTAAAAATATTAATAATACTTATTGACCCATCTCTGACTTTAAAAATATAACAAACCCGACTTTTCTTGAAGAAAAAATTTCCAAGTTCACAGAGCGGTTAGCTCCGTCCACAAGCTCTCGTCTAAGCCAATAGTAAACAAGCATCATAGCTACACATCACAACACATTAAAGATTTGATACGACAAATGAACAGGGCCAGAAAGATTTTTCAACGTACTCTAAATCCACTGCATAAATCCGAGTTCAGTTTGGTGTTTTATGGCGCAATAGCCAGTTTTGGCAGTACTGCGCCAAACATTCATAGGTCTGTGGTCTGGACGGGAAAGAGGGAAGAAGAATTGGATGACAAGATGGAGGGTCGAAAATAGAGAAGGATCCTAGGGTACCCGGGGTCGTGACACCCGTGTTTACCAAAGAGAGTAAACCCTTTGGGAAGGAAAAGATCACTAGGATACCTCGGGATTGTGACACCCGTACCCACCTAAAGAGGTGAGCCCCCTGAGGAGCGCATAAATCCGAAGCCAATAGACTTCAGGCTTTAATTAAAAAAGAACTTCATATTCACACGCAAAATAAATAGAACCTTAAATATGCCTCACTCAACACGCAAGATAACAGTCTCTGGCACACACAGAAATACTTTCGCAAAACTCGCTCATCTATTCCAAATTTAAACTGCTCCTCTGGCATCGCTAGCAACGATGAACAGAAAGCAAATTTAATTGCAAACACTTTCGAAGACAACTACACAGAAAATAAAAGACCAGGGAATTTCACGACCAACATCGACTCTGACGTCACTAGCACTCTCGATAACTTCTCCTCACCACACCCCTCACTCCAATTCCCCCTACTAACTTGGACGAAATCTGCAAATACATTTGGACTCTTAAAAACTCAAAACCACCAGGTTTCGATTCCATTACTAATAAATCCATTAAATTTTCCGATGATTATCATTCTGCTTCTAACTTATCTCATTAATAAAATTCTCCTACTGAGGCATTTTCCAAAAAACTGGAAAATTGCTGTTGTTTTTCCGATTCATAAGCCAGGAAAAAACAAAAATCCTCCAGATTCTTACCGTCCAATTTCTCTTTTATCCGCGCTCAGTAAAATTACTGAGCACGTCATACTGAATAGATTACTTTCGCACACTAATAGTACTAACTTTCTCAACCCTAATCAGTTTGGTTTTACCAAACAGCTATCCACCTATCACCCGTTACTCAGACTTATGGAAAAAATTTCCTCGGGTTTTCAGAGAGGCAGAACCACTGGGGCTGTCTTTCTGGATATCCAAAAGGCATTTGACCGTGTCTGGGTCGACGGATTAATTTACAAACTTATAACTAATCATTTCCCACCTGCTATTATTCATCTACTTTACTCATGCCTCACTAATCGATCTTACAAAGTCAGAGTCAACGACACTCAATTACACACCACACCAACATTGGAGTTACACAAGGTTCTTTACCAGGCCCAGTGCTCTTCAACATTTATATAAACGACATTCCTTCCCATCCTCTCACCATGTTGAACCTTTACGCGGACGCCCAGTTTCAACCAAAAAATCTTATAATTTTTATCGTAATTATATATAATATTCAAAGAACGATTTAATAAAAAGATGTATGCAATTTAAAAAGTAAGAAAAAAAAGAATCGTCGTAATATTGAAAAAGAAAAAAGAATGCATAATACTCTTATAACATAATTAAAAAATAAAAACATAATTATAAATAAAAAACAAAAATTTTAAATTAAAATAAATAAAAAATTTATGAAATTTTATAAATAGTTTTAAAAGGGAAAAATAAAAAGAACAATATTATATGATAACATATAAAATAAATCTTTTTTATTTTACATTATTAATAAAATATAATTGCAAAATTTAATATTTAAAATTAATAATTAAAAAAAGTACCAAAAGCTTGCTTATAAAATTTGGGAATTTTAAGTTCCCCCAACGGATTTTTTTGAAAAAGAAAAAAAAAAAAATTTTTTTTAAAAACGTAAAATAAAAAAAAAAAACGATTAAAAACGAAAATTTAAAAAAGGTACAACACTTATTATTTTAAGAAAAAATTTTTTTAGCAAAAAAATGAAACAAAAGTACACTGTTTTTTTACTCCTAAGGGTTAAAAGGGTGCGAGGAGGTGTTGGTTTTGGGGGTTGAATGCCAGATTCTACATTTAGCTAGATCATTAAGCATTTTAATTGTTTTTCCCCGAGATAAAAAGGATAGCGTTGGGACGTGTTTAAACTTTTCCCGCTCCGGGATAGGGTTTTCGCTCTCAGGTCTCAGCACTAGAGTTTTCGATTCGATTCAGTTTTTAAAAAAGTTTGGGGTCGAAGTCCTAAACTACCCCCTTTATCCAAATTTTTGGAACTAATTACGGACCAGCACCAGGACAACGGAAATGGAATGGACTTATTTTGCCCCCCCTCGGCACACAACCCCCGGGCCCCAAACCCCCGTCTCTACTTGTCAAAAATTTGGGATCTTCCCTACCGGAAAAAAAGGGGTTTAGGGAGCTCCAAGAATGCTCTCCGACACAAGGGAAATTTGGGCGAGTGAATTTTTTGAGTTTACCTCCAAAATTCCCCAACAGAATCCGGAAGACATAAAAAGTGCGGAAAAGTGAGTTTTTCCCCCCAATCCCCCCTGGTTTGTACAGAACTTTAACCCCCCACACAACCCCCTAAAAAAAAAAACTTAAATGCAAGACCCCAAAATTTTCCAAAAATTAATTCGATTAAAAGGAAAAAAAAAGACGATAGTTTTACACCCCAACAAATAGACGACCCCCCAAAAAATTTGGGAAAAACTCAAACCCCGAACTAAATTTTAAAATTTAAATTTTAAAGCAATAAATTCGCTTTTTAGATAATATGGAAGCAAACATCGAAACCCTATTGGGAAACTTCTTCCAACTAAAAATAAAAACCACAGTCATACAAAACAAAAACACTTCTAATGCCGCGAATAAATAAAAAATTTTAATGAATTTTGCTAAAAAAAACCAATACCGCGCTAACACAAACCCCCCCACCACCCCATCATGCTTAGAATAACCCCTACATTCAGAGAGCAAATAAAAACTTTAAATGACCTAACCCCAAAACTCGGGAAAAAAAAAAAACCGGCGAGTATATGTACGGTAACTTTACACCGACACTCTCGGGGAATACCACGAATTTAAAAAAACCTTTAAAAAACTAAAATACGATTTTTTACCTTTTACCCCAAAGCCCAAGGGGCCAAACCCGGGTACCCCGATTTTGAAACCCTGGTACAGCAATTTTTGTGATCTTTGGGTTTTAACGCCACACAAAAATTTTGGAATTGCCAAAAACCTAGAGGCAACCAGCTAAAAAATTTTCCCGATTTTAAATAATTTAGAAATTGCTTTTCCCCAAACCTCCTACGAGGTTTAGCTACAATTTGTTAATACAATAGATTTTTGCTCTCATTAGCAATTTTAATTTTCCCTATACCATTGATTCAATACCTGAACTTTCCTCAAATAAACCCGGTTATGCTCAATTTTTTACTCTGTATTTTTCACAAAAAATAATCCTAAAAACAATTTCCACCTTTTGGGTTTTTCCTTTTTAAAAAATAATATTAATAAATCTTATTAACCCATTCTGATTTTTTAAAAAATATAAAAACCCGACTTTTCGTGAAAAAAAAATTTCTAAGTTCGGAGCGGTTAGCTCCGCCCAAACCCCGTCTAAAATAGTAAACAAGCAACATAGCTACACATCACAACAAAATTAAAAAAGATTTGATACGACAAATGAACGGGGCCCAAAAATTTTTCAACGTCCTAAACCCCACTGCATAAATTCCAGTTTACGGTGTTTTATGGCGCAATAGCCGTTTGGGGCGTCTGCCCCAAAACATTCATAAGGTCTGTGGTCGGGAGGGAAAAAGAAAAAATTGGATGACAAGATGGGGGGCGAAAATAGAAAGGATCCTGGGGTCCCCCGGGGGTCGGACCCCCCGTGTTTCCCAAAAGATAGTAAACCCTTTGGGGAAAAGGAAAAAGATCCCCAAAAGGAACCTGGGGTTTGGGGACCCCCGGGCCCAAACCCTAAAAAAGGTTTGAGCCCCTGAGGAGGCATAAACCCGAAGCCTAGACTTCAGGTTTTAAATTTAAAAAAGAACTTCATATTCCCCGCAAAATAAATAAAAACCAAATATGCCTCACTCAACATGAAAGATAACAGTCTCTGGCACACAAAATTACTTTTCGCAAAACTCCCATCTTTTCCCAAAATTTTTTCCTGCTCCTCTGGCATGTTTTAGCAACAGAAAGAAAGAAATTTTAAATTTGGGGGGGAACTTTCAAAACAATACACAGAAAATAAAAAGACCGGGGAATTTCACGCCCAAACATCGATTCTGGGCACTAGCACTCTCGATAACTTCTTTTCCCCCCCCACACCCCCCCACTCCAATTTCCCCCCCACTAACTCCCGGGCGAAATCTGCAAAAAACATTTTGGGCTCTTAAAAAAAAGCACCAGGTTTCGATTCCTTACTAATAAATCTATTAAAAAAATTTTTTATGATTATCATTCTGCTCCAACTTATCTCATTAATTTCTCCTATGGGAAACATTTTTCCAAAAAATGGGAAATTTATTGTTTTTCCCATTCATAAGCCAGGGAAAAAAAAAAAAATCCTCCAGATTTTTCTAATTTCCCTTTTTTCCCCGCTCAGTAAAAATTTCTGGGCACGTCATACCGAATAGATTACTTTCGCACACTAATAGTACCCAACTTTCTCAACCCCTAATCAGTTTTGGGTTTTTCCCAAAAAGCTATCCCCCACCCCCATTCTCGAAATCCGGAAAACATTTCCCCCAATTTTCAGAGAGGCAGAACCACTGGGACTGTCTTTTTGGATATCCCAAAAGGGATTTGACCGGTTTTGGGTTAATTTTCAAACTTTTAAAATAATCATTTCCCACCTGCTTTTTTATTCATCTATTTTACTCATACCCTCACTAATCGATCTTTCAAAAACAAGTCAACGACACTCTCAATTTTACACCACACCCCCAAAATTGGAGTTAAAAAGGGGTTCTTTTCCAAAGGGCCCCTCTTTAAAAAATTTATATAAACGACATTTTTTCCCTCCTCTCACCATAAATTTAACCTTTACGCGGACGGCCCACAGTTTTTAACCACTTATAAAAACACCCAAATCTGTCACCACTGCACTAAATAAACATCCCGGCCCTTCCGGGGTACATATTTTTTAAAACGTGGAAAAAATTTAAAAACAAGTTTATAAAACTGTTGCGGTTTTATTTTTCTAAAAAAAGGGTCGACCAAAATTAACCCCCCACTCTATTCTCCACACCCACTACACTGGGCTCTAATTTTTAAAAATTTAGGCGTTATTTTTTTGATAAAAGGGCTCCCTTTTGGAAAAAAAATACATGATAAAACGCGTGATAAATTCCGGGTTCTGCATTAAGATCAAAATTTCCCCTAATTAACCGGAATTCCAATGTTTACTTATATAACAAGTTACTTCACCGCCTTTTTCGTCCCCTCCTCAGTTATGCTTGTCCTGTGGATATGCAGCAAAAAAACATTAAAATACCGAAGTAGCACAAAAAATTTCCCTTTTTCAGAAGTATAGTTAAAGCAGGAGATAAACCAAAAAAGTAAAAATTTTTCAAAGATCTAAAAAGGGGCCAAATTTAAAAACCCAGCCAAAAAAATTCTTTTCTACACTTTAACCCAAACAAACATTTCAATCTAGAAAACTACACACGCCATTAAAATCATCTTAAGGGCCCAAGGGGAAATTCCCCCCAGACTCTTAAACCCCCCCAAAATTTTTTTTCCCCGGTCACTCCAAATGAAAGAACCCCAAAACTTGCCAAATTCATTCTTTATTTCTTTTTATTTTAATTTCTTTTTTACATTATTTAAACTTTTTTCCTTCGCTGCACCCCCCCCAGGCACCCGTTTTTATTTTTTATTTCCCCCCATCTACACACCCCCGTACAGCCCATAGAGAGGGGTCTCACTCGACTGCAAAACCAATTTCCCTCACTTCCTTTCAGACCATCTAGTTTCCCCCAAAAAACGGCCAGGCACCGTAAATCACCAGTCACGAAAAGGGTCAGTCATCCGATCCGCTGCCCTTTCCCTCAATTTCCAGTAACAGCCCTAGAACTCCAGCAACGCTGACGTCCCGCCCGACCGACCAATCAGGAAAAGACCCCAATGTTGCTACAGACGCTTGCGTCAATCACTGAATTACTAAAACTTAATGGACTTTTTAAATACTTACACAACTCTCCAGGACTGACACATTCGATATGGGACGGAGGGTTTTTATAAAACCCAGTTTCCCAGTATATAGAAGTACACTGAAAATGGCTAAATTTTTAAAGAAATCGTCCGCGGAGGTTACCGAGGGAAAAAAAACCCCCAAAAGTTATTTCTAATGCATTATCCCCATATCAACCATATCGACAGACAATAAAAATATCAATTTAACCATATTGTGATGTTATCGCCCATCTTGGCTAACATAAACAACTTGCCGCTATTAACCCGGATATCAAACTCGCACCAAATTACTGTGTACCATTAAATTACCGCTAGGCCGCCATATTGGATTCCATTCCAACAAGAAGCGCTGCTGGGCCATTACCCCGGATAACAAACTAGTTCCAAAGCATGTTATCTTGCCATCATTGTCTAATGATACGTGGTAGCGCCAAAACTCGAGAAAAAGTATGACAGGGTATCCTATATTCCTATGAGCAGTTTTTTCTAAAAACAAACTGTTTTTTAAACATCTCTCTAAGCTTGAACTTATACGAAATTCATCAAGTATTTTGGGTGATTTATATACATCCCATGAATAATTTTACATTTATTCAGAAACGATTTTTGCTTTTATTCACGAAATGCCAAAACATTGGCTGTCTAGATATTTGGCAGCCATCGTGTAACTTTATTGATTATTGCTGTAAAGGTTAATAATTAACAGTAATAATAGTACATTTATAACAGTAAAAGATAAGCAAATAATGAAAAAAATTTGATCAAAAACAATAACATCATTTATTAAAGAGAAACATTTAAATCAATACAGAGCTACTTAAATGCAATGTTAGATTAGCACAAAAAATACAAAAAAGGCAATAAATTTCGTCATTTATAGGTTATATATCATTTGGAGCAAAGTCAAAACCATATTCTAAACATTTTTTACATGAAATTTATTACAGTGTTCATGAATTTAGTACCTTTTGCATATTTTAAAACTTTGTGGTGGGTTGAAAAATGCATTTACTTAACTTTACCATTAATATGTTTAATATTAAAAAAGCTATTTCTTAAAAAAACTTATGCATATTCTAATTACTGTATTCAAGTACATAATTGAAAAGTTCAGCTACAGTTCAAACGATATTTCTGGCTACTGTAATGGCCCGCATAAGTTAAAATACTCCAAATTATTATACAGGAAAAAATTAATCCGAGTAATAAATTAAAGCTTTAAAATATATAATGGCAAATAATTAAGAAATATTCACTTTTTTATCATAATTCATAAATTATTAAATAAGAGGTTTTTTCATAAAATTAAACACTTTGGATCCCAGAATATATTTAGAAAATATGGTGTCACAATAAAAAATTCCACCATGTAAATATCATTTTATACATATTTTAAGTTATTCAAAATGTAGTTGTATTGAATCATGTAAAATTCAAAGTGTAAAAATTAATTTTCAGGAATGATTAAAATTTATATACTATTAAAAGTTGCCACAATAATTTTATGTCGTTGTGTATTTAAAATAACTTTAACACGTCAAAAAAATTGAATAGAATAACTAAACTTTTATAAACGTGCATTATCGCATCACCTTGGAAATAATGAATTAGGTTTCTACATTTTTAGATGAAGTAATGGGTGTATTTTTAAAATCTTTGACAATTATTTAAACATGGGAATCTTGTTATATGCCCCAAACATTACGTAGGATAAAATTTAGAAAATACTACGTAAAAAATGAGAAAGTACCTTGTTATAAAAAAGCAGCAATAACATTCAAATATAATTCCATTCCTTTTCTATACCTTCAGTCTTTTTTTTTTTGCAATTTATTCACTTGAATCAATCGTATAATGACCTATACTTCTGTTTCTTGACCTTCCCTAGATCTGATTAGGACAGAACTTCTGGGATTAAGATTAAGATTTTGCATAACCTTCTTTTGCCTTTCCTTTAGTTTGAGACCTCTTTTCGTCTGAAATGTTAGAATTTTGAGCCGATTGTGATCTTTAGTTTATGGATTCATGAAGCCTTAATACATGCGTTTAAAGATGGAGGTAATTGCTTAGGCGTCACAAACAAAGATTTAATTTCTCCAGAGTTAATTTATCTTCTGAAGAACTGAAGCACAGAGGGGATTGTGAACAATTTACCTTTTTCCCGATTCCTTGGAAACTTTCAAGACTTTTGAAAATGTTTTCAGTGGCCATGACCTACTAGTAGGTTAATAAGGTTACATATATTTAGCATAACTTTTTTTAGCGTTTCATTTAAGGGGATGTTTCATTCCTGAAATTTGTAGAACTCTGAAGGGATTACGCGTGGCTTGATTCACCACAGAACTTAAAACCTGTGAAAGATTTTGGCGATTTTATGACGTTGACTCTTACAAATCTGGGATAATTGTCAGATATTTCTCCTTCGGCCTGGGGAAACTCCTCTTTATGTGAAATGTCAGGTATCGTTGTATAAACGACGTTTCTTGAAGAACCCTCATTTGATTTTTTGAAAGGAGATACAGGCTTTGGTGAAGCAAACGTCGAAGATTTCGGAGAATCATATTTTTCCGATTTGATTTCAAGAGAATTTGTTTTAATTGTAGCATCACATAAATAAGGTGATTGAGCAATATTTACGGGGACAGGGTTTGACCTTTACTACTGGGGGAAAAAATGTGGCTTTGGTGATGCATTTACGAGATGACTGGAAAGTTGCGGCGGTTGGATTCCTTACAATTCCGGGAGAATTAGTATGGGTTCCAGTGTTGTATATCCGAGATGATAGATCAAGATTTATGGCGGATGGAATCACTAAGCTTCCTGAGGAACCAGAAAAAAAGCGAGTGCTATACATCTGAGGTACATGAAACAGATTTATGGGCCCCAGATTCATTACTCTTCTTGAGGATTCATCCTTATGGGTATGGGAACACGGAATAGAACGCGCAGTTGTATCAAATGTAGGATATTTAGTATCGACTGTGTTGAGTACTTCAACTTCAGGAGGTCTTCCTGTACTTACAATGCAAGAGTTTCTTGGGGACTGCAAGATATTAGATTCTTTTGATGTAGTAACACTTCTTGAAGGTTCAACTGTAATATTTTGGGGAGATGAAAAGGATCGTTGCTTAGGTGTCGCAAGTGTCAGCGATTGTACAGAATTTTTCTAATACATTCAGATGGAAGGGAGCTATATCCGATCGCAGTGCAAGGTCTTTTACATTTTTCAAAGAGATTTTCAACAGCCGAATCCCTTACGCTTAAGGAATTGTCTTTAAGTGCTTGGAAAGACTCAATAGATTGTGGAGGTGTCACATACATAGGAGAATTAGTATAAACTATCTTGGGTTCTTCTTCAGAACTCTTCGTTGTGATTGCAGGTAATGATATCTTAGATGATTTCAATTTATGTGATGCAACAGAACTAGTTAGACTTCTTGAAGCATCATATTGAAGTGTTTTTATAGACGGTGAGGATAGTTGCTTAGATGTCGCAAGAGACAGCGATTGAGAATAATCTTTTTAGAAAATTTGTGCACAGGGAAATATTTTTAGATGTTGAGCTTACTAAATGTTTTCGTTAACAAAAGTTTCTGCTGCAATTTGACTTCTTTTTTTCCGGGATAAAACTTTGGATATTGAAACGAATTTTTTTAATGTCTTTAAAAAGGGGAAATTTACAAAATTTTCAAAATCCTTGAAATCTTCCCCAAATTTTTTAAAACCTTTTTCCCCTTTTTTTCTTCGGTTTAAACAGATGTCATTTTCTTCGCGGCAAATTGTTTGAAATATCCTTCTTTCGTGGATGATTTTTTGGATAACTTGGGGTTACTTGTTGAACCCGGAAATTTCAGCTTTTCGAATGGAGGTTTGATCCCTTTTTTTAAAATTTTTAACTTCACTGTGCCCAAGTTGCCGAATTTTGTCCGAATCTTCAGTTTCGGCCGATTCTTTAAACATGTTTAAAAAAATAGTAACGAAAAAGAAGAATACTAAATTTTGTATAAAATTTTCCGGGTTTCACGTTTAAATAATCGGTTTTCTTAACGTTGGGATATTACTGAGGTATTTTGCCCCTATGAAATTAACCCCACAGTCTACAGAGCTTCTAAGAATGGGAAATATTCCTTGTTTTTTTGAGGAAAATGGGTTCTTTTATGTTTCAAAAAAAATTCATAAAAACTTGGGTGTCAATCTACAAGTTTTCAAAAGGGTGTCGAATTTGAAGATCGCGGGTTTTCGCTTATTTTAACACGACTTTACCTTATACTATTCATTAATTATAAATGGTTTTAAAATCAAATGACAATCTGCTCCATGTACAATGCGATATTTCAATCGATTTAAAAAAAAAAACGAAAGAGGGAAAAGTTATTGCAGTCAAAAACCCCTTTTTAAGTCAATGATTCCAAAACGTTACTTTTCCCCAAATTTTAAGAAAAATCGTAACACTTTTGAGATAGCCACGGTAGCCTTGTAGTCAAAGGGGTCGGTTTGCCAGGTGTCTGTTCGGCCTACCACGACTGAAGATACGTCGTACAGGGGTGTGGTGTATGTTAAATCTGTCGAAAGCTCAAACGTCCTCCCGTTGGTGTGGTGTGGTAGTTACGGAAAGAGGCGCCAGCTCAGATGTCATTCTCGTCACTTGACCGTGGTTTAAAGTACGATTTTTGGCTCCAAAAGCCCTCGGGTAGCTGAACATTGCGGCATTGATATTCACTCACTCACTCGACGATTTTTGAGAAAGGCATGGCATTTCACTCTAAAAGGTTGGGGCTTTTACTTTAAATGAAAATTTGTTTTATTTTAAATTATCAAGAAGATATACATATATTTTCACCTACATATAAAATAACTGTAGTATAGTGTGGATAATTTTTGTTGAACATATATACAAATCCTCATACCAGACATCATTTTTGCCCTACTAATTTTTACTTACTTATAAACAATATTCTAAATTAATTGGATTTTTTTAAAATTCTACTTAAATATCTTCGAACTTTATTTTATTTTATACGAATAATTTAAATTTTGATACCTAGTTGGAAAGATAGAAATATGATATTCCAAAAAAAAAATTGGATTTTAATTTTGGATCGTTGGATCTATCTTTTCAGATATGTTGAACACATTTGAATATACTTTGACGATTACAACTGTACATGTTTATTTTTCGAGAGAATCAGACATTTAGAGGTTGTTGTTACCAATGCCACCTGATCGGTAAAGGCCAGATCAAGGCCCACGAAATTCATCATGGTAAAGGGCTAAGTGACGCCTGTCGTTAGCTGTAGATTTGAGCGCCATACAGGTGACAGAACGATTTAGCTCGGTTTCATCCCAATTTAGAAGGAGAAGACCTTGGGGGTGGTCAGGGGTCTCCCACCTCACTTCCCCTTCCACCAACCTCACGAGAGGTCTTGCGGCTCGACGGCTATTTAAAGTACCCCCATGCCGCGAAGGCACTATACATTTACAAGCATCCATGTCTTCTCCAGGACTCAAACCCAGTCCCAACGGCACAGCAGTCAGCGGACATTTAGAGATTCATGATCTATTGCTCTATGGATTTCTGTTTATATTTTGAATAAGTTGATTTAGTTTTCAAATATTTTCTGTATTCGTATTTAAATGTTTGGGATTTTTGTCAATTTTATTTATTGAAAGTGTATGCAATTTTTTTTCATTAAAATGAAAACATTTTCTTTTAAATTCGCAATTGTTTTTATTAAATATAGCAAAAATTTTGTACTCCATTTTCAAATATTATCAATGACAGTAAATTGTAAGCTTTAGCGTATTTGATTGCATTTAAAACTTTATACGAATTTTATAGGAAATAAGGCTTGGCAGGGAAATTCGACCAATCCCGTGCGTGCGTATCCTCTCCGAATATACGGGCCTGGGAAAGCGCTTCGTTTCCTTCCGCTGGTACTGAAGGGGTTAACCCGAATATCACCATGAAAAAATGAAACTAACACAGAAAACGTTCTTGTGTGAAGCATTCAAAAGGTAGATCATTCATGCAGAATACAAATTTTTACCTTTTCAGAATACCAGATTTCCATATTAATGGATAAGAAGCCTGCATCTAATTTGTGGATTTACTAAAATTTTAGCCACGTAAACAAGAAAATCAAGAGGATAGCGGCAGTAGCCTAGCGGTCACGGACTCGTGATCAGCGTCTCATGAGTTCTAGCCCCAGTACCACAGAAAACCCAGTGTGTAGACGGTTTGATGCAAGTTAAATCTCTCGAAGGTATGTCCTCCCATTGCCATAGCGTGGTGACCGTGGTAGAGTAGTGATCAAGGTATCAGATCGTGGCTGGCTTCTCACGAGTGTGAGCCCAGTACCGCTAAAGACCCGCCGTGTAGGGAAGTTAATCTGTCGAGTCTGGAATAAAATCTGAATTCCGTTTTAAGCCTATTTGCCGTAATTTCAATCGCGCGTAATAGGCCTACAGCGGAATACAAATAAACTGGCGTAGATTTAGAATAATTAAATGTTGCATTTTAAAAAATGCATGTATACTTGAAATTAACGAAATATCTAATAACTACAATATTTCGATGGCCAAAACGCAGTAGCGTTCAAAATTGTGACAAATGAGAGTTTTACTTATGTAGACGCCATCACATGAATTGGAATAAGTACGAATCTATATGTTGCCCCATTTCGTTACGTTCTTATTTCCAACTCCATGTTTTGGTTGTTTTGTATTGATTTTTTGGAAATCTACCTGCTTTTCTTGTAAAAAGTATGGGTGCAGTAGCGATTGGTCGGGGTTGGGTTTTTTCGACGGCGTGTCATGAATTTGACCTTTCTTAAACCCCCCCTTGCATGGGGCAATCCCGTTAAATCTTTCGAGCTCGCGTCCTCTTTGTTGATGTTGTGTGTGTTAAAGAGGGTCCCGAAAAAATGTCGCCCTCCCCCCAGGGTTTCCCAAAATTAAGAGGCCCGAAAAAAGACCTCTGATCTAACAGTGCGACGTTAATATTCCCTCACTCCCCAAAAGATACCAATTTTAACCCTTTTGTTATTGAGAAAACCTTAAAACGTCCGTCGACGTAGTTTGGGGCATAAGGAATGGGTCCCCAATAAATTCAGTTGATTCAAAAGTTCAATACACGGTGGCCGCGGTGCCGGTGGATAGGTATCGGACCGTGGCTTGCCTTTTCACAGTTCGACCCAGTACCACTAAAACCCGCCTTAGGGCGGGGATGCACGTTAAAACGGGCGGGCTGAAACGTCCTCCCCTTGGTGTTGTGCGATGGTTAGGGGCTGCCAGCTCAGGTGTCGTCCCCTCCTTTTACCATGGTTAAATTTCGTGGTCCGTCGCCCAAAAACCCTCGGGAGCTGAACAGTGCAACGTTAATATTCAATCAATCAATTTAAACAAATTAAAGATACATTCTAACATGCCCGTGTGCTTTTGTGCTACGTTAATAAATAACCTCCGGGATCACAAAGTCGATGTGTTTTACTCTAATATTTTATGACTGGACTTTTCCATTCTGAATTGTACCTCTATTTTTAATACGCATCCATGTTACGTGGGTTCAACATCATAAATCTTGAAACGAATAATTTTTCCCTTAGAAGGGTCTGTTACGTGTAAGCGATGTTAGTCTTGTGGAAACAATTTACGCTAATAATCATCTAACAGCCTGTTGCATTGAAATGTGTCCCTATTTCTCAGGTTAATTGAAGTGAAATGTAAGAGAAGGATGTAACTAAATAGATTTCCCTTTCTCTGACTGCAATTTTTGGTCTTTAAGAAGGAAAGAAATTTAATAATAACAGCTGTTTAGTGTTTTTTTTTCCTAACTAGGCAAAAAATTTTCCTTTTAACACTAGAACGTCCGGAATTTCGATTACCGGCCGCCGGCGTCGTTTCGTCACACCACGATATAAGATATATAAAGTAATTAAAATAACTAAATAATTGCAAGACTATTGTTCAGTAGGGTTTAGTTTTAAAAATTTTTAATATTATTTTTTAATGATATATTATGAAATTTTTTATATCATAAAAAAAACTCATAACAAATTTTCATTATGTTTCGTGAAGCTTGAGGGGACCACTCTCTTTTTCAAAAAAATTTCAAGTCGCAAATCTGCCCAAAAATTTCCCCTTATGTCGTATCCCAAAATTTTGTTCCATTCCTGGCCAAAAAAAGTCAGGTTTACGAATTCCCTCAATTTCATCTGCCTTTTTTCAGCTTCTTTAGACTTTAAAAACTTGTGTATTTATCGGAATCTAAATTAGAATAAAACAGCTCACCGCCATTCGATTCATACTCAGAAAAGTCTCGCAACAAATTAGCAATTTAATTAGGTTTTAAACTTTTTCTATCAGCCATCATTTCCGGGTGTCTGATCTGCACTAGGTTCGAAAATATAATGAATTTTTTTTATGCGCAAATAGGAAAATGCATTGTAAAGAAAACCTTAAGACACAACAGTTTTATTATAATTGTTCATTTGAAAGTGAACCCAAAACCTAACGCAAATATAAATTGGATACTACTTTAATTATTAATTGGCACTTTTCCCCTTTTCTAAAAGTCCTTTAAACTGACGTCCCAATTAAAATTAAAAGAAAAGGCTATTATTAAAAAATATAAAAATAATTTAAAAAAAAAAAAAAAGTAATTTAATAATAAAAAGTTAAATTTTAATTTTATTTTAATTTAAAATTAAAAAAAAAAATATAATATTTTTTTATTTAAATTTTAAATAATATAATATTTAAATATAAAATATCTATTATTAAAAATAACGTATTAAAAACCATTATTAAAGAAATATTTAAAAATTTAATACTTATTTTGATAATTTGAGTGGTTTATAATTAAGATTGTATCGTAACTTTATCGTTAAAGTACATAATTATTGCATTTAATACATGGTTATAGTATGGGGGGTGCGATGAAAATTATGATTGAAAATTGGGTCGCCAATATTAAAAGTTTGAGAAGCACTGACTTAGTGAAATATCCTTTGTTGAACGAAAGTCAATTTATAAAGATGAAGTTCGAAACGACACCAGTGGACGTTCCAGGTATATGTAGTTGTAAAATCTCTCCTAATTAATTTACAACCACCAAACCTTTTTGGTGTAATCACCAAGAAAAATGATTAAAAGTCCCAAAAAATTTTCTTTTCTGTAAAAAACGGAAAGAAGAAATATAAAACATCCCCGGTGCCCGATACGCGGACGTTTTTGGGAAACCGGTTATGTATAACTTTTTTTTACGAAAACGGCATTTTATTCTGGTTTATTAATTTCTGATATTTGACTAACGTTCGGAACCGTTTTTTTTTGGGTTTAAATAAATTTTTAAAATATTTTTATGATATTTAGATCACTTAGATTGAAAATTATATATAAAATTTTTTAGGAAATTTCAAAAAAAATTTTTGTTTTTTTTGGGCGTTTTTTTTTTTTTTTTTTTTGTGTTTTTTGTTTTTGTGTGTGTGTGGTGTGTGTTACCGGGACCTCTGTAAGATGCTGAACTAGAATTTTTGAAATATATAACTTAGAAGTGGAATCCATATTTTACCACAGCAGAGGGGAGAAATTTTAAGATAAACACGCCGATAGTTATTTCAGTTGGTGGTAACTATGAAAATAATGTGAATTTTTGAAAAATCTTAGATCAGATTATCTGGAGAAGTCTTTATTTTATCTAAGCACACACACACAATAATATTATTATAGAAGCATTTTTTATAAAAGGAGAATGTTTTGAAAAAAGGTTATTCTAAGTTAATTATTTTGCCAAAATAAGTTTTTTTGTCATAATATCCTTAAAACAATTTTATACATGTATTCTAATCTAAATGACACTAAATTTCATGAAAATTATCCATTTATGCACTTTTTAAAAAAATCTCGGTTCCGAAAGTAGTTGGATACCTCAAGTTTAATTTTTAAAATGTATAATTCGCGCGCGATTTGTGTTTTGTGCGCTTTGAATAAACACAAATCCTATTCGTACGAAACACTTAATTTTAATCCATGATCAAATAATACAAGAACCCCTTCAATACACAGACAACATTAGGACTATGAGTCCCGAAAGATTTATCGTGCATCAATACCTCTACACGAAGGGGTTTCAGAAGAATTAGAACTTGAACCCATGACCCAACAGCATCGATCTCAAATTGAATTGTGACCACTACTGTGTGTGTGATGCCACGCATTCGTTTGGTTCCATTTGATTTAAATTTTATATCACCTTCTGAAGCACCATGGTGGCCTAGTTTTTATCCACTCTTAAACAATCTGGTTTCTTGTCCGTCTTCATATTTATCAAATTATTGATTAAATCACTGATATTGAAAGTTTCGTCTTCAATCAAGCGCGAGCTGCTGGAGCGTTGAGAGAAAGCAACTGAATACCTTTTGGAGACTGTTTAAACAAATAATGAGCGCCTTGGTGTTTACAATTTCAGTGGGTAATTTCCCCCCCTGCATCACGGGCCTAGGCCCAACCCACTTACCAAAAGTATTTCCCCAATTTTTAAAATATTTAAAAACGAAAAACCGACTTTTAGGGTAGGGGGGGCCAAATTCTCCGTTGCCACTAGTAAAAGATAGAAAACATTTAGTGGGCCAAAGCCATTGAAATTCATACAACAAAAATGTGGTGTACTTTTGTACGCACGTAAAAAGTTTATTTTTGGGCGTAACAAGATTTAAAATTTTCTAAAACCTTTTGCATGGTAAGCTGGGAGAAGGACGAAAGGGGGCACAGGTTTAACGATACAATCTTCCTCAATCGGGGGAGCCC
>BMAV01021778.1:5653-36462 GCA_019973955.1 Trichonephila inaurata madagascariensis
CTGTTTACTGGTTGACGCGTCCAACTCCGCAGTTGGAGGTGCATTAAATTACTTGACGGAAAATGGTCCTCAACCTATCGCGTTTTTCTCACGTAAACTGAGTGCAACAGAAACAAAATACAGCACGTATGACAGGGAACTTCTTGCTATATACTTAGCAATAAAGGCACCAGCAGGAAGGACATAATTTTATAATATTTACAGATCATCGCCCTTTAACTTTTGCGTTTAATAAAATCTCGGACTCGTGTTCTCCCCGTCAACTCAGGCATCTTGATTTCATATTGCAGTTCAGCACAGATATCAGACAAGTTTCAGGATCTGATAACTCCGTGGCAGATGCCTTCTCAAGAATTAATGCTCTTAATATTTCAACCATTGATCTCCAACACTTAGCCGATAGGCAAACCAAAGATGAGGAACTTAAAACCTTATATAATTTCTTCCAATGACTTATCCATTAAATTAAAACCTTTAAAAATGAGAAATGCTCTTGAAATCTTCTGTGATGTCAGTAGAGAAAACATACGGCCTTATGTGCTAGAGGAACTTCGCTTTGAAGTATTTCGCTCTCTCCATAATCTCTCCCATCCAGGTATTCGTGCCACAAAGCGCCTCATCCAAGACCGCTTCGTCTGGCCGTCCATGTTGAAGGACATTGCTAAATGGACACGATGCTGCATTCCATGCCAACGATGCAAAGTCCAGAGGCATACCGTGAGTCCCATACAACCATTTGCTCCAACCGTTGAGAGATTTCAGCACGTCCATATCGATCTAGTTGGACCATTTCCACCATCTGATGGCTTCACCTTCCCGTTGACATGCATTGATCGCTACACCCGATGGCCGGAGGTCATTCCCATCAGTGATATCTCCGCTGAAGCCGTGGCAAAAAGCTTCATCACTAACTGGATATCGCGCTTTGGTGTACCTGCCATCATAACCACAGACCAAGGAGGCCAGTTCCAGTCTCGTCTTCTCTACAGCCTGAAACAAATGTTGGGAATACAACGAATTCGAACCACTCCCTACCACCCTTCTTCGAATGGTATGGTTGAACGTCTTCATCGTACCCTCAAGCAAGCTATTCGGTGTCACGATACAAAATGGACAGAGTCGCTACCAGTGGTCCTGCTGGGTCTGCGAGCGTACATCAAGGAGGACCTCAATACATTCTGCGCTGAAATGGTATTTGGAAAAACCATTGTGCTTCCAGGAGAATTCTTTGAACCTTCAAGTCAGACTCCAACTGATCCCTCCGAGTTTCTCTTAGGGCCGAGAGAAACATTCCGGACTCTTAAGCCAACTCCTGCTTCCTGTCATTCATCTACCTCATGTTTCGTGCACACAGCCCTCAAAACCTGCTCTCATGTCTTTGTTAGGGTCGAGGGATTGAAACCATCATTGGCAGCACCCTATCAAGGACCATTTGAAGTTTTGAGTAGGACCGACAAGCACTTTACAATCAAAATAAATGACAAGACCTCCACGATCAGCATTGATCGACTTAAGCCAGCTTTTCTGTTGAATGACACAGACTCAACAAAGGAGCCCTTCCCAGTACAGAAAAGTAACCATCCGGTTGTACTTCCTCCTAGACTTGATCAAAATGTGCCCATACCAGTGACGACTCGCTCTGGTAGAAAGATCAGATTCAACCCGAAGAACTTGTGAAGTTTCATAGACTGTGAATCAAAGGACTTTTCATCATATGAAAAAATCTTTAAGACTTTCGTACCTTCGGTACTTGGGGGAGTACTGTGGCGTGCCTCGGCACCCACCTAATTCCTCTTAACTGGAACCAACCGGCGAGCAGGAGAAGTGAGCTGATATGAACGGACACTTGCTCTAACTTCTCTCTCTGACTCGAACGAGGAAAGACGTGTTTTCCCGTTTATTCAATTTCCATGTTTCAACCTAAGTAATTAGTAATTCTTATAATATTTTATAATGCTGTAAATTAAAAATATGTTTAAACTTTTTTATCATTCATTTTTACTATTTATATAGCGTGTAATAAACCTTAAATATATTCTCACTTCACGCCATACGCTCCTCCCTCCACAATTTTTGGAGCACTTCTCACCTTCAGACCTTAAATTGCCAGTTTTAGTTTGGGAGGGATTTTCCCTTAACTTTCTTACTCTTTTCCTTTTCTTTGTTTTTGCTGTTTGAAGATTCTTGGGAGGAGGAGGGGACAGTGGCATGATTTAGACACTCTTGTTCATTTCTTACCTTACTACACCATGGTTCACCTACCATTTTGTAAATTAGTACAGCAAATTAAGGAAATCATTTGCAATTACATTACATTATTGTATGAACTGTTTCAACTTGTTAGTCATCATCTTTTTCATCGCTTATCGCTTTACTGTCTTTTACTTTAAGACGAATTATGTAGCTACCGCCGTATCAATGATACAGGGTCCTTAAGATAAAGGAGCCCCAACATGTGTTAGAAAAACAATCCTAAAATGTTAAGGGTCACCATAAGGAATTTTGATACAGGGCCCACTCAGGACTAGCTACGCCAATGTTTTAGACATCCTATTCTTTTTTAGGCACTGTGATTGCATTGATACAAAAAAAGATTTTCTTCGAGTTTTAATCATTGTAAAATCATTAATAGCATCACTATAATCAATTTCTAGGGTAATGTTATATTGAGTGCATAGCAACATCGAAATGTTAAGCATTTTATTTTCTATAGTAGATCTCATTTCAGTCTTTACTCTCTTAGGTGCAGAAATGCTTCTCTTATGACTCGGTAGGCAGTAATTTTATTTGTTTCCCTCGTTCTTATCCGTCTAATTTTTTTGCGCCCTAGGCACGTGCCCAGTGTGCTTAAGAAAAAAATGTGGCCCTGACTGGCATCTCTGTTCACCCGCGAAGAACTAATCTCAATCTCTTTTTGAATGTGACTTATGTGACTGAACGTGAATCCTGCACCAGGTTCCCATTTTCTCCCTTTATCTCAATCTCTCTTGGTGCCTAAGCCTGACATGATTGATAAATTATGAAAAATGCCCAGTACCACACACTATTGTTTATTCTCACATCAAATACTTTTAAAATCTCTAATATGATATAGAAACATGAAGTGAGACTGCGTCTGCATGAGATACTTTAATTGGCTTTCTAATTATGGGAATTCCCGAGCAATGCCCCGTCTCTGACCGGGGACTTCCTGCGATAGCAGCTTAATTTCAGCTAATGTTGTCAGACTAAATATGAGAGAAAACGACAAAGTTGAGAAATTTTATTAAAAGAAAATGGAAAACAATATTTTCACGAATTATTTATTCATATACTTTTATGCGCCGATAAATAGAATATCTTTTTGAAAAAAAAAGTCGATTTATCGATTTTTCGATATCTTATGGCGAAAAACAGAAATCCTAATTTAATAATTATAAAATCTTTGTAGAGTGCACTTACTTTTTCTCCTTACATTTCGTTTAATTTATTCCGGCTCTGAGGCGCGAGGCCCTATGCACCGCGAGGCCGTGGCCCACACCTTACGCTGAATCTGCTTTGAAGATAAATAATATAACTTGATTTGAATCCAAACTTAAAATATAAAGAAATCAATTATAAATAAGGAAAATTGATGCTTTTTTATAATATATTGTTACGAATTTTGTGTAAATAGTGTAAATAATTTGTATTTGAGTGTTTAATGCATTTATATTACTCTATGTTATATTTATTTCATGTTAAAAATGTGCTACTCACAAGCAATGCCGCCCCTTACGTTATAATGGCGATTCAATGAGAACTTGGCGAAATATTAGTGGTAGAGCCAAGTTCGCATCATTTTTGGTGACCAAGTTGGCGACTTTGCCGACCATTTTGGCGTCATTGGCGACCATGTTGGCGAGTTCGGAACCCTCTGGAATCTTCTAGAAAGTAGTAGATCTCTCCACTAGTGTCACGTTCAATTACACGAGCTGTTATATTCCTGGAAGTTTCTGTCGCGCCCATAAAAAGATCCTCGCCTGAACTGCGATGAGTCTGGATTAAGCCAGCGAGTAGTGAGGATTGTTTTGACTAGCGATTAGCTCGGCTGTGTTTGTGAATAATCTTTACTTACGTGTATTTTTAAACACTGGTTATATATTGTGTTTGATTGCTGTTGAAGGTGTGAAGACCTTCGGATATTTACTCTGTGAATATTACTGCTGAATCCTGTATTTAAAGGATTGCATTTTTGATAATAAATTCGCATCGCTCTTAAAGAACTGTTTATTTTCTTTGTGATTGTTTTGCATAAAATCCACGAACCCTGGGATCTACGTAACAATATATTTATTGGTAATATTAATACACATTTTAAAGGTGAATGAATTCGTACTTATATCGGATTGAATTTGTACATACAAGTGATACTTTAAAATGTGAAAATATTATCTTAATTTCTGTTATGTAGTTAGGTGATTTACTTTTTTATACGTAAAAGACTTATTTATTCACATTTTAAACTAATTCCTCCAATAATCAGAATAAAATTTGCTATAAAGTTTTTAGTTACTATAAACTAAGTTATATACATAAAGCCTCATGCTTAAATTTTAATCTTCTTTCTTTAGTAAAATACTATAAATAAAAAGATTCCTGACATTTGCATAAAAAACATATAATGATACTTTTTTGTACATTTTTAATGCATTTTAATGTATTTTCCCTTCTTTTCTTATATGAATAATCAGACAATCTCTGATCATACTTTTAATCAGAAATCCCATTATAAGAGGAGTACAGAAGGATGGGGTCAAACCCCACCCGTAGACGAATAAATTTTTAATTTTAGCATGAAGATTACGTCTTGATGTTTTCGGTTATGTTTTTAAAGTGAAAACTTCTATAGCCACGTTGGGCACTTTTTGGTAGGGGGTATTTTATGGGTTCGCGTCACCGACATGCTCATGTGTTATGTTAAACAATTAGATGAACCAATAATGGTAAACTATGCATCAAATCCTCAAAATATTCTTCCACGTGATGATGAAATAATTGAAAGTACAAAAAGTCTAAGTATTGTTGAAATTAATGATGACAATGATGTAAACAATTAAAATAATGTTAAAAATCAAGTACATTAAAATTTAAGGTATCCGACTACGTTCGGAACCGTGATTTTGCAAAAGCGTAAAAACGAATATTTTTTTTAAGTATTCAGTGTCACTTAGATTGGAATACACGTATGAAATTGTTTTAAGCATAGTGTTACAATAAGTTTATTGAATGCAATTTTTCGGCCAAAAATGAATCTAGAATTATTTATTTTCAAGACAGTCTCCTTTTATGGAAAATGCTTCTATAATAATTATATTTTGCCTATATATAGCTCATGCCTCTGTACAGAGACCGGACTAGGATGCTTGAAATATTTAACTTAGAAGTGGATTTATTCATAATTTAATACATCCAAGTGGAGAATTTTTAACACAAAAAAAAAACACTGATAATTATTTCAATTGGTAGTAACTCTGAAAATAATGTGAATTTTTTTTAAATCCTAGTTCAGGCTCTCTGGAGAAGTCTTAGCCATATATATGCAAAATATTATTTTTACAGAGGCATTTTTCATAAAAGGAGAACATTTTGAAAATAAATAATTCTAAGTTCATTTTTTGCCAAAATATTGCATTTAAATAATTTTTATTGTAATAATATTTTTAAAACAATTTTATACACGTATTCTGATGTAAAAAACACTAAATATTTAAAAAAAAATATTCGTTTGTACGATTTTACAAAACTATAATTCCGAACGTAGCCGGATATACCTTAAGTAAATACAAATACTATCCATAAATAATATGACTGTATATTAATAATTATTTCAATTGAATTGTATTTATATTTTGTCAGGATCTTGTACAGCCCGTAATATATTTGAATAATAAAAAATCATATAAAAACATGCATATAATTGTTGCTGAGTATCAATAGATGTGAAAACCGGATCGATGTTGATAATTTTAATTCAAGCATTATGAAATTTCGAAGTTTAATACTAAAAGTTCTCTAAGTTTTCACTTCTATCGGCAGTCTCTATAACTGCCAATTTATTTTAAGAATATAACGTCTGTCATAAAAATAGTCTGTGTACATTATTTCCCATTACTATATATATGTAGGGCGGGCTGGTCAGTGATGGCACAATATTCGTCTTTGATTAATTATAATTTAATTATTCGTAATTATTTACATTCTATTTGCATACAGATAATCATACAGTTTCACGTCTTCAATGTCCTTCAGTCTTAAATAGTTCCTAACAAAACACGCGGTGTTATCGTCTTGCTTCTCGTCATTCCAATATGGCATCGTCTTTGGTTCAGCGTCGTAGTGCGTCTATCAACTGACAGGCTCCCAAAACACTGAGAAAGTTCGTGAGCATGCGCATAAGAGTTCGTGGTGTGGCTTGGGAAATAGCGGCCAGCACCACACGGCCATCCTGGAATCGGCTGGTCCTCCAGACGACACTGCAAATATTACAAAAAAAATAATAAAAAATAAGGACTGAAATAAAATATCTGAAAAGTAAATATTTAGAGTTTATGAGCTTTTTTTTTTTTTTGCCTGCAACAAAGTTCTCAGAAGGGTTATGGCTCATTTCTTTCGTATTTCTTCTATCTTCAATGTCTTTCTCTTCTTATTTTCTTCGATTTTGAACGTCTTTCTTTCGTCATTTTTTTGTTTATTCGTCTTATTTTTGCTTCTTCTCCGTTTTTCGTCTTATTTTTATTTGTTCGTCATTTGTCGTGTCTTTTTGTCTTCTGCGTCTTTCGTCGTTTATTATTGAAGATCTTGCACTAATCGGACAGTTTGTTCCATGACTCCTTCTTTAATTTCAGTTATCCTGTGCGGTCCAAGGTGTTTAGCATGGTATATTTTCAATGACACGTCTTTTTTCTGTAATGGATTGAAAATGCCTTCTTTCTTCTTTTGTGATTCACCAATACACGATGATCACAACCGGCAATGGAATTTTCTATCTTCTGTTTGAGTTTGAGAATGAAGTAATAATCTTTGTTCTCTTTAATTCCTGGGCGTCTTTTCTCATGGGCACGTCTTTTGATTTTCTTTGGCATACTTTCAGGAAGAACTACTACTGGGTCAGTTTTCTTTAAAGAAAGGCACAAGCATAGTTTTCTTTCAAGCAAATCTCAAGATGAAGTTCTTCAGTACTAGCAACAATATACTCATCAGGCTCTTCAATAATACATTGAATCATAGGGTCAGGTTTTTCTAAATGTTTCAAACCGTCTTCCAATTTAGGCAAATTAGATGGATGTTGAAGAGTTTAACATGAAATATCTCAACAGGACTTACGGTCACAATTCTTTGATCATCTTTCACATGCAAACCGTCTTTCTTTACAGGCACAAAATTTAGAGTTATAGTCTTGTTCCTTGACTCGTACATTTGAAGAATGTCCGGTGCAATATTGATTTCAAAATCATTAGGAGATAAATTATTTGGCAAAACAGATAAAGTGGCAACTTCTTTAGCACATTTAGGCTTATTTTTAATTGTAATGCCCTTTTAATTAATTTTAGTCTCACTTTGTATTAATTCCTTTAATCCAATTATAGCATTATAAAACATAGCATCATCGTCTACTACACACATATCTCTACATTACACTTAAGTTCGTCAATTTTAATATCATCTTTAAAATAACCAAACAGTCCTTATTTTACTTTTACCAAATCCACTTAAAGTAGAATTTAATGGAAAGAATTGAACATGATTTAATTTATCAAAAACAGACTTTCGAATCAAGGTCACTTGACTACCACTATCAATCAATGCAACTAAAACTAAGTTATCAATTAACACTTTCTTAGTTAATGCTTTTTCTTTATTAACAATTAAATGAGCAACGTCTAGTTTAGTATCATTTTTATCTGGGCATTCCAAAGCCTTGTGTCCAAAAACTTCACACTGAAAATATTTTAATCCCTTATTTTTGTGCATACAGTTTCTGGAAATGTGATTCTCCGACCCACACAATTGAAACACATTCTATTGTTATAACTTTCATGACCAATATTTTTCCTACTTTCTCATAAAAATTATCAAACTTCATTTTATTCTTATTAACAGCATCTTTTCTAAAATTAAATTTTTCATCATACTTTGTTTTAATTTTATCACAAGAATTATATCTATCCTTAAAATTATATTTTGGTTTTGTTTTATCAAAATTACCTTTACACTTAACATAATCATTTTTCATTACTTCATAAATTTTGAATTTTTCTTTAAATTCGCGGCTAAAATTTTACTTGTTTTCTTGCCTGTCATTTATACCGTTGATTACGCAATGCATTAAAGCGGAATCTTCAATTTTACCCAAGTTGCAAAATTCTTTCATCTTTAAAAAATATTGCGAAGCGGTTTCGCAATTTCTGATCCTTCTTTTGCGTAAGAGCTCATGTAATTTAGCTGAGTTAACTTCGAAAGAGAACTTGTCAACCAGCGCT
Source organism: Trichonephila inaurata madagascariensis (assembly GCA_019973955.1). NCBI lineage: Eukaryota > Metazoa > Arthropoda > Arachnida > Araneae > Nephilidae > Trichonephila > Trichonephila inaurata. Next base: position 14,155 of record BMAV01021778.1, read on the forward strand.
CGTTTTAATTTTTACCATGAATTTATTTCTAATTCCGTCTGTATAAATAATAGGATATTCCACCTAAAGCTCTTTTTGTAAATACCAATTTTTGTAAGTCTGATAGACAAAGCAGCTCGGTAATGTTTTCAAAATGCTTAATCCAATTAATTATATTTTCATGTGGCTCTGCATTAAATTTATAGAAATAGTGTTTTCAATATCCGAATAGTTTATATTAACATTAAAATTGACATAGCTTCTTTTACTTTGACTTCCATTGTCACAAAATGCATTCCATTTATTTCAAATCAAAAAATTTTCCCACACCATCAGCTTGAGTGTGTGTGTGTGCATCGAAGAATAACTTTTATTTTTTTCATTCATTTCATCTTCTGATTCAGAAAGGCTGGCACCCGCTGACATTAATAACTCATTCATATCCGTCAATAAAGATAGAATACTATTACACTATTCGGATTTATTTCCTTCAATGGAAATATTAAGAATGTTTGAAATCGTTATTATCTCATTATGTGAGAATTTTTTCTGTACATCTTTTAATTTATTTGAGAATTCCTCGCTGTCAATCGTGAAAGGAAAACCACAAAAGTTACGCCCTTTTTTACGATTGAACTCGTCATCATCAAATATTAGTTCGTAGAGCAATTTCACTTTTTCTGTTAGTAAGTTCTTTAGTGCAATGCTGATAGGCTTTATATCATTTAAAATCATTTTCAAAAGAATGTACGTACATTTAATGTTGATGTAGTTACAGGTAGCAAAACGTCGTAATATCTCGTCTTTTATCCCTTAAGTTTATCGTACATTGTTCATCGTTCATACCATGAACATCGTTCATCATACATCCTCGATACCTCTTCTGATTATTTGTAAGGCGGGCTGGTCAGTGATGGCACAACATTCGTCTTTGAGTAATTATAATTTAATTATTCGTAACTATTTATATTTTATCTACATACAGATAATCATACAGTTTCACGTCTTCAATGTCCTTCAACGTTTTATATAGTTCCTTACAAAACACGCGGTGTTATTGTCTTGCTTCTCGTCATTCCAATATGGCGTCATCTCTGGTTCAGCGTCGTAGTGCGTCTATCAACTGGCACAGGCTCCCAAAACACTGAGAAAGTTCGTGTTCATGCGCATAAGAGTTAGTGGTGTGGTTTGAAAATAGCGGCCGGCACCACATATATATGTATAAAAGAGTTGATTCTACTTTTCTTTCTCATAGAAATTAACATTCCCAATCAATGAATACCATGGTGTTGCATTCAGATTATGAAATTCCTAATAAAGCCATGCTAAGTGAAATCTTGACCTTATTGATAGAAAGTGAAAATATTTTTATTAACACTTAGTGGGAAAATTGGAAGGAGTTATATGCAAATAAAAGAATACATATTTATGCATTTCTTCTATTTGTAAATTGGAATGGAGATGCTATTATTTTTTTTCTTACCTAAGAGGGACCAAGATAACCCAACAAAAATTTAAAGCTCACTGGCGTAGCTTCTCCTGAGTAGGCCCTGTATTAAAATTCCTTGGAAACCCTTTTTTTAGGAGTCCCTTAACATGTTACGCTTTTTTGTTGGGGCCCCTGTATTACTACGCCCCTGTTAAAGCTTCAAAACCAGATTCCTATAATTTTATTAGTTATTATTAATCTTACTCAATTGATACATAGTTTGCATTACTAATAAATGATTGAAAGATTATATTTATCACATTTAAAAGCAACACAAAGCCTCTTAAATTTGAACCATAGGTTGATTACAAGAACGGCATCTGAGCTAACACTTCCTTGTTCTAGCTTTCACACCAAATCCAAATTAATCCTTTAAGAGGACTTGGTACCCCCAAAATGACCGAAATATCGGTTTTTTTTTTTTTAATTTTTATTTAATCTTATTCTTTGCATTATAATATTTTAATTGATATATTACTTGTGCATGTCGGAAAGTTAGAAGTTGGATAAAACTTCTTTTGAAAAATGTAAATTAACAAATTAGACAATTAGACGCGCCCCCCCCCCTCCCGCTTTTAAGAAAAAAAATTTTTAAAAAAAGCATTTTGATAAAAAAAACCTATTTTAAAAAGAAATAATAAATATAAAAAACGAATGTGTAATATATAAACAGGATATTACCGAGACATTACAATGATGTAATTTTTTTCTTTGTGAAATGTGTGCTCTAAATTTTTGAATTAAGGCATTTTATATTAATAATTTCCAAGTTTCCGTTTTTATTCCTCATATGTTTTTCATACAAATATAATACTTCAATATTATGTGAAGAAAAAAACTAAAATTTCTGCCTTGAGAGAAAAAAAAAATTTTTTTAAAAAAAAATTTTGCGTTATTAATACTAGCTAAAAATTAATCCTTTATAAAAATGCATGGGTTGAAAAATACGAAAAAGCAATTTTATTTTAAAGAAAAATACATAACAAATATCTTAAAGTGGTATTTTAAGTTTATTTAAGCTTATTATAATTATTTTTTCAGAATTATAAGCTTTAAAGTGGTTTTTCTCAGTTTGTGTTCTTCGAAACATTAGTGCATTAAAAATGCTACTCCTTACACAATTATATACCAATCACCTCCATTTTTTTCCTGTGTGTTATATATAAAGCATGTAACAAAATTAAGGATCCATTTTGCAGTAGAATGAAAACTTTTTTTTAAAAAAATTAAAATGTTGGATATATTGGCTTTTACATTGAATTTTAGCATGCATATCAACATTTTATTTTTTTTCTCCAAAACTACTTAAGCTATTGTAAAATCCATCGCTAAAGTTGTTCAAAACATCCATAAGAATATTATTAAATTTCAGGTCAAAAAATTAATAATATGTGAAAAATTTCATCTCGTATCATTTTTTTCATAAAATTAAATGCTAAAATATAATTTTTATAAACATAGATGCAGAGTTTAAATCTTCCGATTTCGCAAAGCCGACCATAAATGTGTTGTTAGAAACTTGTTACTTTCCGAAAGAAAAATAAAACGCTAGAAAGCATTGTAAATTTCGACATTCTTATTGTAAGCATGTCGATAGCACGTATGCTGCCAAAACATTCTCTCACCCCGAGATCTTTTCGGCTTGTCATTTTGCTCATTAAAACTGTAAACCTCCCCATCCCGCAGGAGAGGAGGGGGGGGGGAGAATGCGATGTCCTTTACCCAGACATTTTGGAACTTTGAACAATAGTAAAGAAACACGACCTTATATTGAAGAGATAAAATCTGTTTTTCCTCTAATAAGTAGAGGCAGAGGGTTTTATGTTTATTGACAATGTGCATTATAATTATTGACAATGTGCACGTTGCTTATGATTGTTTTTATTTGGATATTTTTTTTTTTTTTTTTTTTTTTTGCATATTTTCAAAAAAACAGTAAAACTTTCTCTCTGTTAACCAAAAAACAAAATTCATTAAATTCTTTAAAATCAGTCCTTTGTTTTAAAAATAAAAGTAGCTTTATGGGGTACGCTAAAGCAGAGTTACCTTTTGGAAACAAGAATCAATATGACTATTATTTACGTAACGGATTTTGATAGCATAGAAAATATGTTTTTCCCGATAGTATGTGTAGTTGTAACAATTTTTTCACTAAGAAAACAAATTTCATATACAGGGCCGATCCTAGCAGGTGTGCACGCGGGCGGGCGGCCAAGCCAAGGGGCGGCCACAGGCCGTATATGGTTCTATCAATCAAACAAAATTTTTTACGAGTTTCTCAAAATAAAACTTATAATAAATCGAATAGAGATATGCTGAATTTGAATAGTTATAGAAAAATCATGTCCTGATTTTCCGATAATACAGCATACTTTAAGAAAAATAGAATGTGGTGCATAGTGTGTAGTCCGATTGTCCATAAATGTCTACTCCTTGCAAACATCTTTCATCTGATAGCAAAATTCGTGTTGAATCCGACAATACCGCATTAAAAAAGGATTTTCTTTGTTTTATTTAATAACGACACTGGTAGCACACTGTGGATCGATGCTTAATAAAGGGCGTCTCAAAAAGCATTTTTGCGTATATATAAGTTGCTTTATGAAATTATCTAGTACAGTTAATCTAATAATGTTAAAATTCAATATGAATTTGGGGAAATTAAAAGCTTTCAATTTAATAATAACTTTACAATTTAGAAAAACAAAATAGGGAAAAAAAGTGATTTTTGCAAATGGTTTTACAGCGCTTATAAACAATGCTCGTTTTCCTTTTTAGTGAGTTATACCTATATCAAAAGGTAATATCTTGCAGTTTTATTTGGTATAAAGTTAAAAGAGAGAAAAAGTCTCGCAGCTTCTTTTGACTTTCGAGTAAATAATTTTCATTACAAAATCTGTTTGAAAAACACTTCAGTATTCACATAGTATTATTAAAGTTGGCGAAGTTCTAATTTTCATTTTATGTTGTAGGAACTTGATGGTACTTTAGTACTATGTTAAAAAAAATGCTAGTTTTATATGTTTTTTTTAAAGTTCTAATTGTAATCAGAGGCCATATAATCAAACAGGCGAATCAAGTGATTCACAATATAGTACTAAAAAACAGAACTAAAAGAAATCAAAAATTAAAAGCTAATCCTGATCTATATATATCTTCTCACTTACATGTATACTCTTAGTTGGAGAGTAATTTCGTATTATCTAATTGACTAATCCCCTCATCGTGTTTACTATTGTCTCTATGTTAGCAGCAGGGGTGGCTCTAAGGCCGGGGAAACTAGACCCATGTCCGAGGCGACATTTGGACCCAATTTGAAAAATACTTTATTTTTTATTACGAAACAAGAAACACATAAAAAAATTTGTTTTAATAAATTCCTACTTAGGTCAACAAAGAATTTTTTTATTTTAATTACTTTTTATATTAAACAGTTACAATTGATATAAAACTATGTATTTACATATAACATTATTACAATATTAAGTGCCAAAATAGAAAGCGATTTTTCTTGCAATTTTCCATTTTCCTTTCTATATAAGGTATTCGACTGTTATTTTTGTTTATTACTATTCATTAATTAAATTTAATTATTCTAATAAAATAGTATAGTAATGCAGAAAACACATTCACAGATATTAGGCCATCCCAGGTGGAATTCGAACCCAAGACCTTCGGATTAGAAAACCAATGCTTTATCCATGGCAATGCAGGAACTCAGCAAACGAGTTTCCTTTCTATATGTGCTGTTGGACTATTATTCTTGTTTACTTCTTTTTATTCATTTTTTTAAATTTATTTAATGAACTAATATTTGAAAAAACTGTATTAACATCAAGTGCCATCCACTACAAGTTTTAAAAAATATATTTTATATGGATTGAATGAATAGAAAGTATTTTATTATCGATTGAAAATATTTGAACAAGATATATAAAGAAATATATTCCATAAATATATTGTTACGTAGATCCGAGGGTTCGGAGATTTTATGCAAAACAATCACAAGGATAATAAACAGCTCTTCAAGAGCGATGCGAATTTATTAACAAAAATCCAATCCTTTAAATACAGGATTCAGCAGCAATATTCACAGGGTAAATATCCGAAGGTCTTCACACCTTCAACAGCAATCAAACACAATCATAAGTGTTTAAAAATACATGTAAGTAGAGATTATTCACAAGCACATCCTCACTACTCGCTGGTTTAATCCAGACTCCTCGCCGTGCCGGCGAGCATCTTATTTATAGGTGCGACAGAAACTTCCAGAAATATGCCGCTCGTGACATTAGTGGAGAGATCCACTACTTTCTAGAAAATTCCAGAGGGTTCCGAACTCGTCAACATGGTCGCCAAATGGGCCGCCAACTTGGTCGCCAAAAATGATGTCAACTTGGCTCTACCGCCAAGATTTCGCCAAGCTCTCATTGAATCGCCATTATAACGTAAGGGGCGGCATTGCTTGTGAATGGTACAATTTTAACATGCAATAAACATAACATTGTAACGAATGGTAATAGAGCGCCCTCTCCTGGCCGTATGAACAAGTAACAAGTCTGACTGCTACCTCGGTGAAGGAAGGACGTGCGAGAGTCAGCCTGCCTCCTCGGTGAAGAAAGGACATGCCAATGTCTGCCCTCACCAACCCCTTAGTATTTGTATAAAGGTTAACTGGGTTTTATTTTATGTATTTGTAACTGTGTGCTCAATTAGAAAGTATAACCAATTAAAATTATTTGAGCTAGCCGCCGGTGTTATTTTTGAGTACACGTTATAAAATGGCACCCAGCGAGTGGCCAAATATTCAGTTAATAGTCCAGCTAGTCTAACGAAATTATCCTCAATATTCTGAACTGCTAGTTCATAAAGAATTTCTAAAAGTATTTTCTGAAGTTGTAGCTACCAGCTACGAAGTTGGATTGTTTATTTCCTACCGGGAAATTAGAAATTTTGGATTGCATTCGTTTTCACGGATCGTCAGTTAAGTTTCTTTCGTTTTGTTTTCTTATTCATTTTGACTTTTTGTTGAATTTTACTTGTGTATTTGTATTTTATGGCATACATATATAATAACCATAATAATTTATTAGTCTATTTTATTTGAGTAATTCCTTTCTCTAGTAAGAAAACTCTTTTTACTTTGTTCAATTTTTCTCCCTGCCTGTGATTTATGACTATTAGTGTAGTTGATTGTGTGTGGGGGGGATTGCTTACCCCCCACTTCTGACCTTGAGTTTTCACTGCCTGTTTTCTTTAAAAACTATTCGTTTTGTTACTAAGGGTTTCCCCCCTCCCGATTTTCTGTCTCTCACCCCTTGCCTGGTGAAAATCATATGTTCTTTTTTTTCTTGTTCATTTTACTTTCATGGATATTTTTCACTTTTTCTGCTGACTCATTAATTCACTTATGACGCAAGAGTGTCACTGAGATTGATATTTCCTGTTTAGTATCTTTTTCTTATTGAATTTAAGTGTTGTTTACTGTGTTTTATTTCTAACTATATTGAAGAATTTTGATCACATATTAGATTTTTGTGAATTTAAAAGAAAGAAATTGTTATTATGTTTTGTTAAAAAAAAAGTATTATAGAAAAGTATTTTTATTCCTTCAAAAGATTCATTCATGGGTTTTGTTTCGATTTTGAATTTCATCAGAATTTCTTTTATATGTGAATTATTTTTATTTTCAAAGCTAAGATTTTGCCTTCTGCAAAATATCTACAATATTTTTAAGCAGTATTTTTATTCCTTCAAAGGATTTATTTTTATGTTGTTTTGACTCTAAGTTCATCAAAATTTCTTTTTACTTGAATTTTCATTTTGTTTTCAAACTTTAGATTTTTGTTTCCTGTAAGATATTTATAATATATTTTTGAACAGTATTGTGTTCGAATATACAATTCTTGTTCTTCTAATGACTAGTTGGTGCTCAATTATAAAGGGTAACTATTTTAAAATTAAATTAACTGCATTTAATTTGTGGCTGTCGGACTTTATTATTGACCCTTTTTTTCTAAAGTTAAAACAATGGCGTATCTTGCTAAAGCGCGCAAAGATGACTTAAAAACACTAGCTACAGAATTAGGCCTCGAAATAGGAGAAATGATGAGAGTAATAGACTTTAAAAATTTAATCCTAACTTCGAAAGACTATGATGAACAGTTTACTAAAACTCTTTTAGAAACAATAATTGAAACTAGGGTTCAGGCCGAACGTGACGAAAAGGAGGAAAATGATTACAAACGAAAACAAGAGGGACTGATTTTAGAACTAGAACGCTTGAAGTTAAGCATGACTGCTACTTCAACTAACACTAGTGCTGCTGCCGCAGAGAATAAATATCCAACACCTCATACCCAGATTTGTGGAAAATTCTGATATTTCCACCTATCTTAAAATATTTGAAAGGCAGTGTGAGCAAGTTAACATAGGTGAAGTCGATTATGTAACACACCTTCTACCTATGTTACCTATCGACATTTCTCATATTATCTTGCGTGAACCCAAAGACAAATTAGAAAATTACCAGCACATTAAGCAAGTACTACTCCAACGATTCAAGTTGAGTGCTGAATCGTTTCGAATGAAGTTCAGCACTTATCAAAAACAACCCGACGCTTTGTGGAAGGACTTCGCGTACGAGCTAAATAATTATTTGGAAGGATGGCTACATAGCCTAGAAGTGAAAGACTTTAACTCCCTTAAGGATTTGGTTCTTACCGATCAGCTTAAGAAAAGTTTCGAAGGAAGTTAAAGAACACTTCGTGGATATCTGGGGAGATATTAAAAGCTCCTCTGAGTTAATACAAAAATTAGACGATTATGAAATTGCTCGAGGTAAGACGTCGAACCATAAAGTTTTACCAGACGTAAGAAGAACTTCTTTCCCCTCAAAAATAAATAAACAAATGAGTACAAGAACGGTGGATAAGGCAAAGAAAGAACCAAGAAAATCATTTAGAGGACATTCTCAATTCGAAAGCCGAAATCCTCTGTCCTGTTATGGATGTGGAAAGCCCGGCTACATCAAGTCAAAATGCCCTGATTGCAATCCTTCAAAGGGTGATCCAGCGCATTTTGGAATTCTGAAAGTTAACAGTCTCTCTCCTTCGAACAGAAATGCTGTACTCAAAATCAGCATAAACGGAGTTTCAGGAACTGCATTTGCGGATAGTGGTGCAAGTCATTCGATTGCAGGAGCAACTCTTTACACTATTCTTCTCCAACAAGGAGCTGCTTTTGAGAAGACATCCATATCTCTATCCTTTGCTGATGGACTCGTTACTCAGAAAGAAGTTCTACGTACCTTTCAAACCGTCCTACTGGAAAGCAAAAAGTTTAAAAACCCCTTTATAATATTGCCTGATACCAAAAACAACTCCACTCTACTTGAAGTTGACTTTCTTGAGAATGCTGGGATAGTACTGAATTTCCGAAAGAACTGTTGGACTTTTTGTGACGATTCCCGAAAATCGTACAATTTCGTAACGCCTTATCAGAGTACTTCTGTTAATGTACGGCCTATGGCGATAAATAACTGTCAACTACGGGAAGATGAAGGACAAGAACTCTTTGGTTCTCAGCGTGCGGAACTAAACAGCTTACTTAAAAATCACTCTATCTTCGAAGTAGGGGAGAAGCTACTCCATTTATCGAACATATCATCAACACTGAAAACAATCCACCAATTTCAGTGCCTCCCTACCGGATGAATCCAGCCAGGAAAGAGCTGTTGAAGAAAGAGCTAGATTCTCTGCTACAGCAAGGCATCATATTAGAATGTGAATCTCCGTACGCCTCTCCCGTTGTTTTGATTCCAAAACCAAATGGCAGCATGCGTCTCTGCATAGACTACCGGAAGCTGAACGCTCAAACCGTCCCAGATAGTTATTCCTTGCCTCGGATGGATGACTTGCTTAACGAAGCTAATTCAACACCTTATATGTCGACTATTGACTTGCGTTCAGGATACCACCAAGTAAAAGTGGCGGCAGAGGATCAAGATAAAATTGCTTTCACATGCCCTTTTGGTATTTATAAGTTCACTCGTATGCCATTTGGATTACGAAATGCACCTGCAACCTTCCAAAGGTTGATAGACAAGTTCCGTTCAGGATTAAACAATGTGCTAGCACTGTCATAACTAGATGATATCATAATATTGTCTCCAACTTTCCAGAAACATCTCTCTGACCTAGAGCAAGTTTTTAAACGTCTTTCATTGTTTAAATTAAATGCAAATAGAGAGAAGTGCAACTTCTGTTGTAAAAAGGTGAAATACTTAGGACATTACGTTACTAAGGAAGGCATCTCAGTTGATCCACAAAAGACCGCTGCTATTGCAGATATGACGTCCCCAACCTCTATTAAACAAGTGCAAAGCTTTGTACAAACCTGTTCCTGGTATCGGCGATACATTCCAAACTTTTCTCAAATTGCAAAACCACTAACAGACTTAACTAAGAAAAATGCAATGTGGAAGTGGGGCTCTGAACAAGAAGAAGTTTTCAGAGATCTAAAATCAAAACTAACGTCTCCTCCTATCCTTAAGCCAGCTGACGGTACCAAGCCGTTTGCCATCCGAACAGATGCCAGTAGCGTGGCCCTCGGAGCAGTTTTACTCCAAGGAGAAAAAGACGAGGAACACCCAATAGAATACGCAAGCCGACTACTTTCGTCCTCTGAGCGAAATTATTCTACCACAGAAAGGCCTTAGGAACCAAGATTGTAGGTTTAAACAAGTTTTAGGGCTAGCCAACCTTCACCTGTAATTTGTCTATACAATGTGCCAAGGGGAAAGGAAAGAATAATGTTAGGAGAACTTTAAATATTACAAATAAAATCACTATACTATTGAAATGTAACGATGAAATTATAGCCTACTAGTATTCACAGTATAGATTTAAAAAGTCGATGCAATAAGGTGAATAGTAAGACTTACTTCGTGAGTATATTAACTGGTTATGTGTATCCCGCCAAATACAACAGAGGAATATCAGTACCGCATAAAGTTAAAAATTATGATAGAATAATATAAAGTCTATATATATATATGTCAGGCCCCAGGCCTGCTGGTAAAATGAGGGAGGCATCCTTCTATATAACTTCTTTATTTCGCTTCAATCACATAAAATCCAACATGGCGGCCCTTTGCCGCGCAACCGAGTAGAACATTAACAACACTTCGGACAAGAATCACCAGCTAAGCCTTTTCGAGTATGCGTTCTTCTTCGTCAGCGCTCGTTCTACCTTTAAATAGGCTTATTTACCCACAAATCCTTAAGCGATGGTAAAGAGTTCGCTCTATTTTTATTTATTACTTACTTAATTTTGAACCTAAACTTTTCAAACCTGACATATATATATATGTATGTTTAAAAATCCATAAATATATATAGAAATTAATATTTGTAGAAAATAAATGATTATAAGAAATACTTAAATAATAATATTATGAATTTATTAAACAAGTGGCACCATCTATTGAATAATTGTATAATTAATTAAAAATAATAATAAAGCATAATGTCAATAATATATATTGTATTATCACTGAGAACTATTAGAAATATAATTGTAAAGAAAGTTAGCAGGATATCCATGTTCAATACACACACATTGTTTAATAAAGTTATTAAAATTTAAATATATATTAGCTTTATCGCTAACTTATACATTATTACCATAAATATAGTTAAAAATAATATTTCTATATATAGATATAGATAAATTTGAATTCCAGTAAGGCACTTTAAGAATGTTAAAATTAAAGGCATCTCTTTTATCATAAATATTACTTCGTAATTTAAAATCCCTAATATACAATGTTACATCTAAGTAATTAGTTTTAATTGGATTATGATTAATTTTAACTAAGTTTAAGTAATCCGGATAAAAATTAATATTGGGATTAAAATTATTATTTTTATCAAAAATAATTAAATCATCAATATATCTCTAAAAATGTAATAGTCATTATTAATAATATAATTATATTCATAAAAGTGTAAATATAAATTAGCCAAACTATTGCTAGCAGGGTCTCCTTGTGGCAAGCCTTTATTTCGTTTATATAATGGACCATTAAAATTAATGTAATTTTCTTTTAAGACTAAATCTATGAGTTTTAAATTTGTTAAAATTAATATTAAGATTATATAATTACTGTGGTTTTCTAAAATTACTTTAATAATATCATTGATATCAAGGGAGTTGAAAGGATCTTCAAAGTTATAACTATAAACTGAATAAATATTTTAATTTTTTAAAAAATCTATATCTTTACTATTTTTAATTATAGCTTTATTACATTGCTGATTAATAAAGTTTTGTATAATATTATGAAGTAATTTGCCTGCAGTAGTAATATATGTATTAAAACCATTTGTCACAGTTCTAAATTTAACAGGACTTTCATGGAATTTTGGTGTTAAAAATATATATGGAAACTTAATTTTAGGAACGCAAAAACCCAATTTTTTATAAATAGCAATAATACGATTACTAATTTTGTGACAAATCCAATTTTTTAAAAGATTCATTGTTTAAAAAGTGTTCTTTAATCATATTATAATAAAAATACTTACAAATCACAGCATAGTTTACAGGTACTTTATCTATGTAAACTATGATAAAATTCTTTTGTAATTCATAAATTTTCAGTTTTATATCTTTAAAAGTAAATTCATTATGAGAATAATAGCTAAATTTCATAAGGTCTTTTAAAATATTGTACTTATATTCATCAAATGTCTCTATAGGTAGTCCATATTTAATTGCAGATTTTGTAATAAAATTATCTATATACTTATTAATTTGTGTTTTAACAGTATTGTTGTTATTAGAAACAGTAAATCTGAAACTAGTGCCTTTACTCATGATATCCTTTAAAATTTTGTCTCATTGATTATACCTAAGTTGCCAGTAACTACATGTTTATGATCGATAAAATCATTATAGTTTTTACATATACAATCTTTTATGTTAATAGAAGGCAAATTATTATTGTAATTAAAGATAAATCTGCCCATCGTTTTATTATATTTAAATGCTTTCTTAACAACCACATTTCTAACAGGAAAAAGTGACAAATGTCTATTAAATGCATTAGAAAAATTAATTTTATCAAAAGTTTTATTCATGAATAATAAAGTGCAGTACTCTGTAATAGGCTCATTAATTTTCTCAATATTTATTTTGAATTTATTAACTAGAAAATTATTAATATCTTTAATAATGTGTACTGCATGACAAACTTTTAAGGATTATTACTCTCTTTACTTAAGATTTCATTTAACAATACAATTTCATTTTTATTAAGACCAAGCATGAAGTATTTAAGCTTCTTGATATTAGAGTTTTTCTCAAAATCATCAATAATAACTTTAATATTATCTGTTAATGATTTTTTATCTCTATTTTTCCTTTTAGTTTTTTTACTTCTAGAATTTCTTTTAGACTTATTTAAATTGTTAACATTATAAAAAAAATCTTTATTATTACCTTGTAACAAAACTTGCATTGTATTTTTAGCAAAATACATAACATTAAGACCATATGGATATATATATATATACATTGTATTAAAACTCCTAATAAAGTGATTTTCCCACCATAATCTGTGCTTAGTATTTGGAATAATTTTAATGATAGACAATTCAACATTTTTGAAATCATGCAAATGAAAGTATCTGAGTTCAATTTTATTGGAATTATTAAACATTATGTCTATGTTGATTAATCCTGATGTTAATAGTATTTGAGGTCAGTCCAATATATTTATACTGACAAACTTTACAATTTAAAAGGTAAATACAATTAAAAGTTTTACATAGGTTAAATTTAGATTCACAATTATATGTATATACAGGGAGAGAGTGAACTAATAGTAAGAATTGAAAAATTGGTATGAAAAAATATTATTTATACTTTGGAAACCTGGTACCTTGTATAAATACCTGGAGTTTTATTTTAGACTGAATTGAAAAACTGACTACTTCTAGTAAAATTTGTGACTATATCTTTTTCTAAAAAATAAAAATTGCGCTGCTTGACGATTTGTTGTAGCAAGTATATGGGCCCCCGACTTCGGGATATAGGTACAAACGAGAGAGAGATTATCTTTTGCATATGGTATTACTACGTTAAAGGCGACAAATGTGCACAAAACAATATTTTGCTTAGAGCAGCGTTCGGAAAATTGCAGTACTACAAAATTCTGCTTCTATTTAGAATTAAAAAATTATGCTTGTTAAAAAGTTATTGTTCACTTATCAAATTTATAATTATCTCTATAAAAAAATTGCTTGCCTTTACATGCTTTTTTAAATATTTGACTGGCTTTCTGACAATTTATTTTTAAATATATATTTGATTTATCTTTTTTTCGCAATTTTCAGTTATATATTTGTATCTAGAAATGTGAATTTGGTACTTCATTTCATGTATCTTATTTTCTTATTCTGTACTGTGTATGTTTAAAGTCAGTTTCCTTATGTGTTGAAACTTGAAGGGTTCGAGGCTGGTGTGTACGTTAAATCATGAAATTTGATTTTTTTTTCTGTAACTTTCTCCCCATCCCGAGTGGGTCACAAAGGACATTCTTTCCCCTCACAGGGTGTCCAGTTTCGGCTAACTTAAAGGGGACAGATGCAATAAGAGTTTTTAGAAGAGCCACATGAAATATTTTATTTTAGTCTTGAATGTTCTTATTTGAAGTTAAAATAAACGCTTGTGATCTCTACCATCAACACACTCGTTTTCAAAAAAATGGCCTGCTTAAATTGGCACAATTCAATCTCCTTTTTTTTTTTTTTTAGCACATTTGAAATAGCAGAGGTAATTATGTTTTTAATTTCGAATTAATTTGTTTTTTTTATAAGACTTTAAGAGTAATATATACACACACACAAATTCCACCTGTAAGGTACACCTTCGAATAAAGCATAATTAATGTTTCTACCTGTCTCTTTGAATATGGATCTTATATATTTCTTATTAAGGGACATTCTTTATGAGTGACACTGAAAAAAGTTTATTTCTTTTTTGTAAATTTTTAAGATTTCAAAGACAAGTTTGTGTTTCTCTTTAAATAAATTAAATATAGTGCTCTCCTAATAAATCAATGTAATTTAACAGAGGAAAAGAGCAGAGAAAAAAAAAATTGCAAGGTTGTCTGTTCCTGATTTAAAGACAAAACAAAATATGTAATAAACGATTGCAACTCGTGGGGGGGGGGGCGTTTTCTTTGGGTTTACATAAGAAATAAAAATGATAGCTTAGGTAAACACAATGCACAGGCTTTCAAAAAGATCTGTACAACGGAATACTTTCAATAAATTTCTGTAAGTACACGATTTTATTGCTCATTTCAAACATTTATACAGTAATTAAACTTTTTTTATTAAAAATTTTCATTTTTCATGAATTTCAAATTTAAAAAAAACTTTTGACTGATGTATTTATTTATGTATTATTTACTTAAGGATTAATACGACTTGAATTTCTAATTTAACTAATTTGTTTAGCATTAAATGATAAAATACCCAATGTCTGGTGTCGTGGGCTTAAACTTCTGGCTCTAGTACATATTGTGTCAAACCCAATGTTCCTTATTAGAAGGTACTACCATATTTTTACTTAATTAAGATAAAGTATTAAGGAATATTTTATTGTATTTGCCATCATGAAAAAGTGGACTATAGAAATAATATATTTAGTTTTAAAAAATTTCTTTCGTTAATATATGCGTGTACATTTTGCTCTCTTTTTGTAGTGTACTCTGTGGTACCAGAACTCGAACCCATGACTTAAACATCGCCACGCCGACCCCGAGTTCATGACCATGACCCTCTTGGATATTGTGATCAACTATATCCTCTTGAGCAGGATATCGTAAGAGCTGCACACGATATATTACGTAGTGTATTTTCTGGATTCCTGCATAAAATGAAACTAATATTTTGTTACCAAATATGCGTAAAAATTAAATTCGTTGATGGTTTTCCAGCGATATAAATGTCAAATTCATGTTGTTATACTAAAATCAATATTTTTTTCCTTAAAATGTATTTTAATCTATATATATATGTGTAGCATAAAATATATTATGTCTGTTATTATGCAACACTTTAACGTTGATATATTTCAGAACTCGTACTGTGAAAAACATTTGTAATATTCATACACTTATGTTTACTTTCTTCATTTAAAAATTGTCGGAATATATTTGAAATATATGTGTTAATATTGATACTGCTATTCACAATTAAAAGTAATGGAATGAAATTATATTTGCGTAATTGTTTGAAAAATATTTGTTTTATTTTTATAGATAAGTATTTGTCTAAGAAAATTGAGACAACTAGTACTGCATTTAAAATATTAAAATTTAAAAGAAGAAATTTGAACTAATAAAATGAAGTGCATTGAAGAAGAATTAAAATTAAGTGCATTCAAAGTAAATTAAGTGCTTTAAAATAAACTATAAAAAAATATTATGAAGGGAAAATATAAAAAATAATTTCTGGAAGAGTTTGAAAAATAAGGTTTTTCTGTGTCCAACACAGTGCATCTCAGGAAACCGAAATGCTTGCGTAAGGGAACTTGTCTAACTTAATTTTTTTTTTCATATTACTTGTTGTTACTGTTAGAATAAAGAGTTTTATTTGTTAGCTTATAATTCTTTACTGGCTAACGAAATAAACTCATTACAAACTAAATATAGCATATCTAATCCAAAAATAATCCCTTTTTTTTAAAAAAAAAAAATTCTACTGTTTTGATAAATATTTCAATTAAAAATTTCCAACTAAGGAATATTTAGATTAAAACTATTCTTGCAGTTATATTAAAAAAGAAAAGACATTGCAAATTAAGTACATGAAAAGTTTTAATGGATCACGATTTTTTCTTTAGTTTCAAATTTTACAATGAAGTTAAAGTTGGAAAACAAATTTTTGCTGGTCCTTTATGTATAATACCGTATATTTCCGTGAACAAGTCAGGATTATTGGGAACATTTTTAAATTTTTATTTTACAAAAAACACTTTTGATTTTATAACATTTTGGGTGTTTTGGATGCAATGTTTACTAAAAAAAAGTCACATAAATCCTTAGAAGTCCGTATCACAGAATCCGATCATTTCGTAAAATTCATCTTTACTCATTGGGATGTCTGAAATATATGATTATCATGTGACGAAGTTTTCCTCCAGGGTATGAAACCTAGGCCGAAGATAAAATGATGCTATTTTTTTTTTTTTAATTTAGCTTATCATCTAATTTAAGATCTTTTTTTTGCTCAACTCTATCATTTACAATGTCCCGAGCTACCATACTTGAAATGGAATTTTTAGCATATGTGATCCCTCATAGTTTGAAATTAGCTGCAAATGAATTTATCTTCCTGTTAATTTGCGCCCCCCCCCCCTCCCCAAAAAATAGGTGTGCAAGCTTCAGATGCAGTTATCAGAAATAAAAATATTGCTCATGGAATCTGATGTTTTATATTTTACAGCAACTTGATTGGAAAATATTCCATCCATTTTACTCGCTTAGGAAAGTTTTGTCTACATGATGACATGTTTGAAAACTATGGGATTTCACCCTTCTAATATAGCTTATGTACAAACTTCGTGTTTTAAGTAAAAAAAAATATTATTTGAAGAGGGAGGGGGAACACACTCATCTTATATTTGGAAATATACGGTAATAAAACATAACATATTTCAGTCTTCGCCATTATTTGAAATACAAAAAGGAAGAAAATAATCTTCCTTGAGTAATTCATTTGTAGCAGCCGTCAGTGGCAAAGGCTGTGAATATTGATTACCAAGTTCTAATGCCATACACAAATTCTTCCGTTGCAATTCAAGTGAACTTTCAGTGCAAAAGTTATTGGCAATAAAGCTTTGGCTTTTATCAGCAACAAGAGGACAACTTCGAGGACTTTTAGCAATAAGATTCGTGAAAAGTTCCTTCGAAAAATTCATTTTTTGGGTTAATGCCAATCCTTCAACCATGCCAGCATGCATAGCACACATTAGCGTACTAAGAAGAACATTCATTTTTGCACTCTTTCCAACATCACAACCTATGTAATATGAATCTTTAGATATGGCTCTGAAGCAGCTTAAACAGCTTGTAAAAAGACCATGATCCCCAGCAGCAAGAATCAATGGTGGGTCTTCAGCATTAACTTTTAAAATATTGATAGGAGCTTCGAGATATTTCGAACCTTTTTGGGTGATAGCTTCAGCAATTTTTTGGGAAGTATTAGGATCAATAGTTGACATTTCGATAAACCCTTTTGACTCAGGTTTACATAACCTAAGACTCTCCAGAATACACTTCTTTCCAAAAAATATGGAATTTGAAGCCTCTGATCCAGAAAGGCAAGAAAAGATGAAATCACAATTCAAAACAAGTTCAGAAATTGTCATGAACTGCTTAACTCCTATATCAACAAATTGCTTGCATTTTTCTGGTGTTCGATTCCATACTGAAACATCATGCCCGGAATTCAACAGCACTCTCACAATTTTTTGTCCCATCTCTCCCAAACCAATAAACCCGAACCTCTTATTGGTTGGTCCAATTTTAAATTCAGTAGTGCTGGAGCTTGCAATGTCAGAAGAGGATCCAGTAGGAGGTTCAACATATTGTTTTACAGGTTTTTTAGTCAGAGATTGGAATTGAGGAATATTATCACCCATCTGGATATCCTTGACAACTTCAACCTGTTCGAAAGAAGCATTAGAACTGTTGGAACTATTCTGAAAGTCATCATCAGAATCATCATCTGACATTCGAGATGACTTATCTCTTTTTTTGTCAGATGCTTCTTCAGTCATCCTTTTTTGAGGAGATATTTCGGTCTCCTCAGATTTCTGCTCGGGTGTCTTATCTCTTTTTACAAACTGGACTGTAGAAGATTTTTTGAGTAATTTATCACCTTTAATAGATGGAATCTTGGTAATTTTTTCTGGATTCTGAACAGCTGTAGAATTTTTGCTTGTTTTATCTTCTTCAACAGAATCCTCCTTCACAGGTATGGATTTGCTGACAACTGAACCACTTGCTTTAACAATTTCATCTATTGCTTTTACATATGAAGTAGACTTTTTTTTAGTAACTTTACTTAACATTTCTTCAGAATGAGGAACAATGTTTTCATCTAATATCCAAGCATGATTTTGACTTCCAAAGAAAAATACATAATGTTGGGCTTTTCTAGGTGTAGAGGGCTTTTTCTTTTGCAAACCTTTGGCAGTGTTTTCTTCTTCAGTTGGAGGATTTACTATTTTTGCAGGCCAGAAGGGAAAATTCTTCATCTTCGCCCATACCAAATCTCCTACTTCAAAATTTTCAGCCGCCATCTTCAAATAATTATCTTTTGTCTTGCTTCTAAAACCTATGGTTGAAATAAAAGAAAATATACTAAGCATAGTTAAAATAAAATGTTCACAATGAAGCTATGGTTGAAATAAAAGAAAATATACTAAGCATATTTAAAAGAAAATGTTCACAATGAGGTAAAGAGGCATGCTTTCAGCATTGGGGACCATAGCTACAATAATTTTGCTTGTATTCTCTAGAAAGAATACAAGCAAAAATCTCTCTTGGAAGTCATATAGAGAATTATCTCTATTATAAAAAAAATCTTGGAATTCATATAGAAACAAATTAAAAAACATTTTTAAAGAAAAAGTTAGCTGAAGCAGGGCATTATGTTATACGATATGGCTTAATTAATTTCCCATTCAATATTCCCTAAATCCCTTAACATTTCAAACAAAAATAAGCACTGATATTTTTCATTTTTTGGTGAAATAGGAAGGAGAAAAGAAATTATACATAGTATGAATGCCATTGAAGTCTAGTGGCTGAATGGTTAGTGCATTGCGCTTCCACACCACAGGTCCGAGGTTCAAATCCCGGGCTGGGCAAGGTCGACTTAGCCTTTCATCCCTTTGGTGGGTCAATAAGTAAGTACCAAGCTTGCTTGGGAACTTAACACAGGGGTTTTCACGTCAGACTGACCACCTAACCGAAACATCTGCTCAAGCACCTCAGGGCCCAAGGTAGCGTATACTGAGTTGGGCACAGTAGGTCTTGGCCCTAATAGGCTGTTGAAACCACTGAGTTAAGTTATGAATGTCATTAAAAAATATTTCTATCTTCAAGTACCTAGATGTTTATGTTAAATAACATCATGCAAAAAAATAATAACTTAAAAAGCAGATGCTCATTATATCAGTTTTTGCAATTTTTGAATTCAAAAGTGCAAATTTTGTCCCCCTCAAATAATAATGTTTACTTAAAGTCTCCTTTGCTGCAGGTATGTCAAAATGAAAAATCAAGCTTACCTCTGAAATTATCACTGTATGCTGCAACTAGATATATAAATTCTTTTGAAAGAGAATGTCTTCCTGAAAAGAAATTAAAATAAATCAAAACTTTCAAACTGGATAGAAAGAACAGTAATTACATATTCAAAATTAATATAAAAATACAAATGAAAGTTACAAATTTTATATTGATGACTTTTTAAAATAAAAATTTCATACATTTTGACTCCTGCAAGAAATAAAAGGGGGGGATATATAGATTTGGTTTTGACATACTTGCAAGAAAGTAACAGGTCTAAAATACACACAAAGCTAATTAATAATATTATTATAAGGATTTTGAAATACAGTAAATATACTCAAAAGACGAGAAGACTTACAAAAAGAGTACTTATTGTTAATATAGAATAAATTATTCATAATTTCAATCACTAACATAGAGTATTAATTTGCAAAAAAAACGGTTAACACTTAAGAACTTTCCAGTAAGATTTTTAATAATATTGAAACTTAATTTCGAACTTGAATACTCGTTAAGCATTCAAGCACACTCAACTTTTAAAATTTAAATCCAGTTCAATTTTGAATACATTACAAATTTGATACTGTAACTAACATTCAAAATGGAAGGGGTAGGAAAGTTCAATCATCACAAAATTTAAATTTAAAATGAACTTGAATAATCAAGATTAAATACACTTGAAGTGACTTGAGACAAATCAAAAAGCATAATCATGCAAATGACTTTTGAAAAGTATAAGATAAATCTCATTACATTACCTAGTATACTAGAAAAAATTCCGAGAGTAAAAGTATCTCATCACCAGGAAAATATATAGTATAAGAATGACAGAATTTTAAAAGTGCGGATAAATATATTTAAATATAAAAATTTCTCCCTATAACTTTAAAGTAAATAAATATTTTGCTAAACATGCAATAAACAAATAGTGCCTCAGAAAGTCAGCTGTTGAGAGAATTTTCGCTTTAGAGACTTGCAGTACTGCCTCTTACTGGAGTTTGGTTTCGCAGTGAATCCATAAATTTTAATTTCCTTTTTCTACTCTTCTGTTTACTTATCAAAATAATTGAAAGTTGTAATTAATAACTAGAACTATTCAAAGTAAGATCCCGTGCTATAATTTAAAATAACTTTTTTTTAAAAATATTTTTAGAGTTATTGGAATTTATTTAAGTTAAAGAGACGTCAATATTTTTCTTTTAGAAGGTCTCAATTGTTAACTATAGCCATTGTGCTGCCATTTAGAACTAGGAAGAAGAACAAAAATTCAAAAACAGCTCTTATTGGGATAAAAAAATTTTAAATGTTTAATGTGTGGTTTCGGAGTGAAACCAATGAGAACGTCAAAGGGTTAAGGCATGCATGAAGTAGTAGCGGACCGTTAGGTCTGTGGCTTAAATAAACAATCCTGCCAAAAATTCTTCCGTGGTTACCCAGGAATTGAACACTAGATGGCAGCACAGACTGATGCTACTGATTGATTCCCATGGAGAATCCAACAAAGAAATTCCCCAAAAAATCATGACTAGATTCAAAAACTGCAACGGCACACGAGTCAACTAAATACATCTCAGAAAAAAGAGAGACTGCCCGCAATGTCAACGAAAAAATAAAACCTTTCAACAACACTCAAACCTACTGGAGATATATAATCAATTTTGCAATAATGTAGGGCTTGCAGCCGCGGGATCCGGGTGTTTTTTCCAATCCCGGGATTTAATTTTTGCCTGAATTATATCTTAGTTTTTTTTTTTATTTTTATTTCCATCAAAATTTTCCAGGAATTTAATTTTTAGAAAATTTATATTTTGTTTATGAAATATGTACATAGAATTTTTTGTGCAGTTACAAGTGCTATGAGTAAAAAAATATATGTAGCTCTCATTTCTTGTATGGGAGAACGTTGTACAGATCTAAGTGGCTCATTGCAATACTAACACATTAATATAAGCAATATCTCAAGAATAGATTTTTTCAGTTTCATTTTCAATAAAATGCCGTGAATTAATGACAGACCTGCTTTAAAGACTCGAGGCACTTCAAATCCCATTGCATTACTAAGAGCTCGTGCAACTGGATTTTCTATTTCAAATAAGGCAACACACTTGAAATTGATTCACATTCTGATTGAATAACTGGATCAATTTATACACAAAAACCTTTAAGTGTAGCAGAACTAGATAACGGAAATATGGTCATTGCATTGTATTTATGCATTCTCATTTGCTCTTTCTTTTACTTATTTTTTTTTTACATATTTTAAAAAAAACTAAAATAAAACACCCAATATTCTAGAATCCGTTATTTGTTGCACAAATCAAAATACAAGCACATCATTCTAGTTTTATATGTTATACTAATGCCTGAAAGATGATATCAAGGCTTTATTATTATAACTGACTCAAATTTAAAATTAAGTAATTCATGCTGTAATCTTTTTCTTAACTAATGGGGGGGGGGGGGG
>BMAV01021779.1:0-25459 GCA_019973955.1 Trichonephila inaurata madagascariensis
AAAAAGCGAAAAGAGGGTTTGGACGTTGAGTTCGACAGATTTGACATCCGTGTGTTAAAATTCTCACACCCAAAGAAAAAAAGTTGTTTTAAAAAAAACTTTCTGTGTTTTCAAATACTATTATATATTTTATTATTTTTTTCTGAGGTTTAAGCAATATCACTATTTGAAAGTGCTATCTTAAGGTATCGGACTACGTTCGGAACCTTGGTTTTCAAAAAGTATAAATAGATAATATTTATGATTTTAGTGTCCTTAGATTAGAAAACGTATAAAAAAATTGTTTTAGAATATTATTACGGAAAAAAAAATTTTTTAAATTTTAAAGAAAAAAAAGGACTTTAGAATGCCCATTTCAAAACATTTCCTTTTTTTTAAAAAATTTCTTTATAAAAATTTTTTACCTGTGTATACTCGATCTCTGTCAAACTGAGCTAAAAATTTAAAATATATAATTTAAAAAGTGGGTTTACCCATGTTTTACGACAACAGAGGAAAAATTTTTAAAAAAAAACGTCGATAATTAAAATGGATGTAATTCTGAAAAATAAAGTAAATTTTTTAAAATCGTAGTTGAGCCTCTGACAGAGATCTGAGCTATATACAGGCAAAATATTATTATAATAGAATCTTTTTTTCAAAAAAGGAGAACTTTTTTGAAAAAGGTTATTCTAAGTTAATTTTTGCCAAAATATTGTATTTAAATTTTTTTTTTTGTCATAATTCCTTAAAAAAAATTTTTATATATGTATTCTAATCTAAGTCACACTAAATATGGAAGATTATCCATTTATGCGCTTTTAAAATCAGGGTTTTTGAATTATCGGTCCTAATAATAAAAAAAAAATTCAGAATTTTAGTACAAATACATTGGTTTTCAAACATAAAATGTTCTAAAAATTCTCTAAAAGCTCCATATTTTTTTTAAGGGGAAACATGAAACATTTCTTAGAAGGAACTGATTTGGTAAGAAGATGAAAGTCTTCACAACACAATATCAGACAAAAGTGTTAGAAAAAACATTACTGAAAAAATTTTTTTTTTTTGAAAAAAATTTTTCCGCCTGTCAAATCAATGGAAGGAATGTTTTTAACCCCAATTGACATCTTTCATTTCCTCGCCATCTTTTTTTAAATTTGTCTTTTGTTATTTTTATGAAACGCGTTTTTATTTTTCCTGCCTTTTATTATCTTCGACTCCGAGATTTCTTTTTTTGATTAAATCAATCATTCTCGAACACATTCTTCCTAAATTCCTTTTTTCATGACAGTGCACTTTATTCCAGGCCAAACACAGAAACGCATCCGACCTCAAATCAGTAAATTTAATTGCATCGATTTGCTGTCATAGTTTGTTCTATTTTTCTTGTTCAATGAATGTTTAGTAGTAATTATTGAAATGGAAAGGTATTGCAGATACCATCTGTTACTTCAGAGCACTTATTTACCCCGTCATGCTTTTCAAAATAACTATAATGAGATTTTTTTTTCTAAAAAAAAATTAACTGTATCAATATTTAAAAGAAAATCCTTTGATATTACATTAAAAACCATTTCTTTTTTCTAATTATTATTATTTAAGATGTTTTTCAAGTCTAATATTCACAATTTTCGTTAAAAATTCTCATCGGAAAAACTCTTCAATAAATTATATGCTTTTTTTTCGGAAATAATACAATTTCAGGAAATCATTTCATTAAAAAAGCTGCAAAATAGACCTCATAAATGATAATATTGTACTTTAGATTACTTATTACAACACTCCTTTATTAAATAACAAAATAAAAATAAAATTATTGAATTATATTTTATCTCAAATAATTATTTCTTTACGATTTTAACATTTAAATTTGTAAACTTACTTGTTTATTTCATTTTAAATTCTTGTGAATGTTATTAAATTCATGAATTTGCATTACATACTTAAAAAGAAATTTCTTAGAATAAACGATTTAAAAGATTTGTATATATGGGTGATTAAATAATAAACTAAAATTTTTTTGACGGAAATTTAAAGCTCGGAACTAGATAATTGAAAAATTAATTTAGTGTTCATCGAGATTGAGAATTTAACAAAAGAAACAAAATTCTGCTTAATTGCGTTTCTATCTCGGGATACATTTATACAACTTGGAATGTTAACAGTGTGGTTCAAAAGTAATAAATATTCATTAAAAAAAACTTGAATTGCTGTTGAACTTATAGCAAAATAGTAAGGTATATATTGCAGATTCATAAAAATAGCAAAATTTAGTGATAAAATTTTTTTTAAGTCCAGTAACACAGATTCAAACTGGTAACTGGAGTGTAGATTTATTTCCGAGTTAGATATATTCTCAAATTTAAATATGTCAAAAACTTTTACCCTATTTTTTGTTCTTAAAAATAGTATAAAGAAGTTACGAAATGGAATTTAATGGTTACTCCTGCGAGTTGTCTGTGACTAAATTTTGTTACGCAGTGATAAAGAAATACAATGCATTGCTTCATATTGTACAGCACGCAATATAAAATATTCACAAGAGAACAAGCGTAAGACGAACGCATACTTTGTATTATTTAAAAGAATATTTTGCAATTCTCTCCGTTATTTACAAGTACGTTTGTTGATCTTTACTAATAATGTATGCACCAAAATACACTGATCATTCAAAAATAAGATAAAGTCTACAAAGGAACATACTACAGGAATAACTATATTCATCCAATTAAAAAGTCACGGAATTATAAATACACGAATACGAGCCTCAAATCTGACTGGGTAACCCATTAACAGCGTGTATTAAGCATTTCGTTGTACCACGGCGTTTAACGGACTGTATCATTTGGGCCAAACACGACAGCCCTCTTGATATTGGAACATGGGAAAATCTATCCGTGTAATTGTAGTAGCTTAGAATTCACTAATTCTACAACAATACTACCTCATGCGATTACTTAATGCTTATGAAATGGCCATTTTTTGGAAGTTAAGAACAGTCCAGCCTAGTTTTTTTTTTTCTCAAACTTTGTATCAGTTTTGCTCGAATTATTCTTAATCATCATGTTGATGATAGAAAAACTATTGTGCAATTTCGAAGAGAAAGTATTCTAGAGGATTAAGGAAAGTGAGGAATATAATCATTTTTTTTTTCTTTTCTTTTCTTTTAAAGAAATAAATTAAAAAGCTAAATGTAGGATATCGATCTCAATACTGGAATTCCGGACACAGATATTGAAAACCGTTTTTTTAAAGAATAGTTTACTTAAATCGGTCAAAAATGTAATGTTATTTAGTCTCTGTGTTTAATTTTTTAGAAATATTTGGATTTTTTTTTATTTTTATGGGGAAGTATTTTAAGTAGTTTATTTTACTAATTTAAGATTGTAGAAATTCAGGTAATGAAAGTAGAAATTCCTTATTTGAATTTCTACATTTTTGTCCATTGTTTTGAGAAGATATGGCGAAATAGATTATTTTTGTAGCCTCTTTCTACGATGTTTGTCTTGAATAATAATGATTTAATTTCTTCCAAAAATTACTTTCTTCTAGAATGAGATAAAAAGAACTTTTTCTTTCTAAGAAAATATTTACCTAGATATTAATGAAGGAAATAATCTTTATTTTTGTACTTTTGTGGAATACATTTTCATTAATAGTTTTTGATTCATTGTATTATTTTATATAACTCCTTTACTAAAAACTATAATAACTAACGATTTTTCTTCGACTGAATTTGATTGAATTCTTCTTCTGTTTTAAAATATAACATGAATATAAAAATTAAAAACGTCTGTAAACTTATTTATTTTAATATTTGTGAAACTTATATCAAAACTCGAAAAAGAAATCCTTTAGGACTTTGCTACGCCAAACTTATGTACTTATTAAATACCCTTACATACGTTCTAATGTTTTCATACTGTATCATTTACTTTACAATTTCATAAGTTCTGTTTGCCGCATCATAGTTAATATATTTACTTATATTTGTGCGATTATTCCTCGTCACATAGCATTTAATTCATTTTGTTTACATTTTACTCAACATGCACTTTTTAAGTAATTAAATTTAAAATATTATCAATAAATATATATTAAAATAATTTACATACATTCATAAAAAAAAGTATTGTGTACGTTTTAAACAAATAGCTTTTATTTGAGAATTCGTGTACTTCTTTTAAGTGATTTACATCACTATTTTTATTTAAGACTTATACCATGAAATTAAGATAAAGTAAACTATAGTTTTTACATATTGTGGATCCGAGACTTTCCAGTGGTCGAATTTGAGTTTGGAGACATCGTGGTGAGAGGCTACTGAACTGCTGTGTTATACATCGCCAAATTGATTCTGCCCCGGTATCATGGTTTGGGGTGGTATTGGATTTCACTGCCGCTCCCTTCTAGTACGCTTTGCCGGTACACTGAACAGCCAGCACTACATCTCTGAGATGTTGGAGCCCATACATTAAGCACTTGCCATCAGCCATATTCTAACAGGATAATGCACAACCACACGTGGCACGCAATGTTCAAGAGTTCTTCACCCATAAGATTGAACTGCTTCTTTGGAATGTTTGTTCTCCGGATCTATAGCCAATCTAAAACGTGTGGTGCATGCTTGCACAAAGAACTGGCCCGTTGCTACACCAGATCAACTTTGGAAATATGAGAAAGCCGCATAGACTGCTGCACCCCAAGGATACATACAAAACCTCTTCGACTCTATGCCTATGTGGTAGTGGTTACAATGGCCGCTACACTTACTACTGATTTTGTCATCATCCACTTCTCACAAGAGGTTGTAACTTTAATCGTTTCATGTTTGTGCAACATATTATATACCAAATAATTTAAGCTGTGATACCTCTGGTATTTTTAGTATTACTTTTGTGTAGCCAGCAGTGTATTTTTGGGTCCTTTTAAGGTACCCGACTACGTTAAAAACCCTTTGATTTTCCAAAAGCGTTTATAACTTTTTATAGATAAAAATTTATGATATTTAGTGTCACTTAGAATAAAAAAATTTTTTATAAAATTTTTTTTTAAGAAAAAGTAAAAAGCAATAAAAATTATTTATGTACACTATTTTGACAAAAAAATGAAAAAAAAGAATGACCCATTTTAAAAAAATATTCTCCTTTTTGTGAAAAATCTTTTATTATAATAATTTTTTGTTTGAAAATAGCTCAGACCTTTTTGTACAGAGGTTGAACTAAATTTTTGAAGTCTATAATTTTTGAAGGGGGTTTTTTATCCATGTTTTACGACAACAGAGGAGAAAAATTTTAAGGAGAAAACGCCGATAATTATTTAAATTTGGGTTTTGTAACTCTGAAAAATAAAGTGAATTTTTTAAAAACCTCATATTTTTAGCCTTTGTACAGGGCCCGGGGCTTTTAACAGGCAAAATATTATTAAAATGGGCTTTTTTTTCACAAAAAAATAGGAAAAAAGGGAATTAGGTTAATTTTTGCCGAAATAGTTTTTTAAAAAAATTTTTTTGTCCACCTTTAAAAAAAATTTTTTATACTTTATTCTAATCAAATGACCCCTTTCGAAAAATTATACATTTATGCCCCCTTTTTGAAAAATCACGGTTCCAAGGTTTTTGGAACCTTTTAATTTATTTTTACTTATTTGCAAATATAATTTAATATTTACTTCAGTTTATGTTATGAATTCTATTCATATGCCAATATAACTTAGAATTTAATAACTTTATGAGTTATTTTAAATTTAACAGTTTACATATCGCTTTAATGTAACTATGTCGAAATTATAACTTTCTCTTTTCGCAACAGTAAACTAATATATCCAAAAAATTTCATATTTTTTTTTCCCTAATTCAGTACTAATTTTTATAACGGGGTAATTTTATTGGCTTTCTCATGATGAGATTTTCCTAATGATCACTGAGTAATCGCATCATTAGTCATCCAAAGTGAGTAACGAAAGTGTTATTGCTTTTTAAGGGACCCTTCCAAGTTTGGTAGGTCATTCACCCCAAAATTTTCCCAACTAGTAATTCCTTTATTTGTAATAGATAATTAAAATTTTAATAACAGAAGGAAGTTATAAATCAAAATTAAAAGTCGGATTAATCGAAAAACATAAGAATATTGAAATGCGGGTTAAAGTAATTATATGTATATATATATATACTCATCGGAAGTGAAAGTACAACACCGTGAAGAAGTAAGCTTAATTTTGTGAAAATACCTGGAACGGTAGAGATAACACTCGTATGCAAAATATTAACTAAACTAATAAAATATGCATTATAACTGTTACTGGCCTTTCGACTTTTAAGAGGCCCTGTTATCATAAAGGTCATTAAGTCATTAATAGTATTTTTAAATATTTGTGAAATTTGAATTCACTGCAGATCTCAACCCCTTAGGTATTTTGGAGGGGGTTTCCCCGGCGTTCAGTACGTCCGATAAGGACCCACGCATGATTGATGGAGGGGAGATCGAGTGAGGCTGCCTGCAAGAGAAAGATGTGAAATTTATTCAATTTCATTCAGTAACAAGAGATCAGCATTGGAATGTCAATTAATGAACATACCTGCTCTAATGGTCGAACTACAGAAAAAATTCTTTACTTTGTGTAGCATACTGGTTTGATGTTAAATTGCAGGTAACAACCACAAGAGATGCCTCTGTCCAAACACACATGATGCCATTCAAACTTGGAAGTAAGGTATGAGACAGAAGTTGCGCTGAACGATACAGGTTGGCAATTGATATTCTCTTGAAAGACACCGTAACTTTTAAGACATTAACTTTTTCATAAATAAAATAATTCATCTTAAAAAAACGGGGTTTTTTGAAAAATGTCCCCTTTTGGGAAAATGGTTGCGGGTTTTTTAGCATCATCTGCCATGGGGGAAAGGTTTCCCCCCAAACTAAATTTAGCGAATCTGCCAGGGAGAGCGATCTGTTGAGCATTTGGGGTCCCCAGCTTTTGCTTTTGTAGTGTTCTTAAATGATCCCACGTCCATTTTGCTATACATCCCTCAATTGTAATCTCACATCTTTTCCAACATGATTGTCAATGGCGCATCGTCAAAACGAGGTCCCAGGCCGCTAGCATCTAGCTCGTTTGTGTCTCTGAGTCTTCCATAGCTGCGATGCTGCAATCTGTCATTGATAGCATGTGCAAAATGAACAAGCATCTAGATTTTATATTTAGAAAATGAGTATAATGTGCTTCACTACACAGATGAATATAACACTATTTTCATTCCATTGCTGTATTTCATGGTATACGCCACATGAAAACATGAGACCCCCTCATGATCACACAGTATGTGGGTGTATGTATTTGTATGTATATATGTATGTATGTATGTATGTATGTATGTATGTATGTATGTATGTATGTATGTATGTATGTATGTATGTATGTATGTATGTTGTATGTATGTATGTATGTATGTATGTATGTAAAGGAGATGTATGTATGTATGCATATGTATGTATGTATGTATGTTTTGATGGAAAAAATTTTGTATGTATGTATGTATGTATATTTTGTATGTTTTATGTATGTATGTTTATGTATGATGTATGCATATGTATGTATTATATGTATTTTTATATGTATTTTATTAAAATGTATGTATGTATAAAAATTTTGTATGTATATGCATGTATGTATATATATGTATGTGTATGTATGAATGTATATGTATGAATATGTATGTATATATGTATGGATATGAACGTTTTATTATATATGTTCGGTGTGTCTTTTATAATCCCCAAAATCCCCCTTTTTTTTTATTGGGTTTTTTTATGATTTTTTTCCTGCCAACCCATTCCATTTTTTTCCCTGCCTGCTAAAACGTTTGATTTTTGGAATTTTTGGCAAAAATACAAGAACTAAAACGAACTGCGTCTTTTTTCGTCTGCATATTCTTCTTTGGGCAATCTAAAACAGGCATGATAAAATAGAATAGACTAAATAGAAAATGGCAATTTAAGTAATTACAAGGAAGGATCATTAGAATTAAGGCCAGGTGCTGTAAATGTATTGAAGTTCATTTGAATAAGTTCTGATACTCACATCGATATGCGGAATCTTGATTTAGAATCAGACATTCATTAACGATTATTCAGAATTTGCGTTTTGATTCTCTCTGTCATATTTTGATAACTCTTGTATCCCTCAAATATAACACTGTTGTTTTGGAATTCAAATCAGAAGATGAAATAAAAGAAGTTTTTTTTTAAGAAAACTGTGCTGCAATCCCTAGAAATTTATTTGAAATGTAATTAAATATAATACGGAACTTTGTACATTTTTGTATCAAAGTATTCGTAAGCCGTTTTTTTATTTTTATGTTATACGAGAATTACTTCGAAAATTTTGAGCCTGGTATTAGCGATGAACGTTAAAGAACCATTATTAGTCAGGTATAGGAATGTTAAAATTTTCTTTCTCTCAAATGATAATTTAAAAATCAAAAAAATACAATTTTATAATCATAAGAAAATTTTTTTGTGTAAAACAAGAAAATCTGGCTATAAAGAAAGCTTTACTTTTCTATGTCTTTTTTTTTATGATTTTAAGGTGAAATTTAATACAAATAATTGAATTCATTTGGCATATGGAGAAGAAACTCCGTCTCGCACTAGTGTATTCAGATGTTTTACAAAGGTCAAAACTGGCTTTAATGAAAAACACACAAGAGCAACTTTGTCGGCAACTAAACTAAACTAAATTAAACTCAATGGCGAAGCAGTCCATAGAGAGTCAAGGCCTCTGTGCACATCTCAGTTTTCCTGACCTTGGGCATTGAGGTACATGAGCAGATATTCTGGTCAGGTAGTCGTTCTGACTAGAAACCCCCAGTGTTTAGTTCCCAAGCAAGCTTGGTGCTCATTTATCTACTTCCCCAAAGGGTTGGGAAAAGGTTTAGTCAAAATTTAACCCGGAGTTAAGGCCGGGATCTTCTGCATGGAAGCACAACTTTGTCGGCTATAATCCCATAAGATGTATCGACTGTACAAAAAACTTTGTGTGATTTGTACTATGAGTGACTTGTGGCTATTTTTAATCTTAAAAAGCTATATGGATATCGTTTTCATTACGAAGATGAGATTGATAATGTTACAAAAGCAAATTTTCATCGATTTTAAGAAATAAAGGTTTTCCCAAATTAATTTTTTATAAATTTGACTTGGAGGTAATTCACAATTCTAAAATTTCGTAAGTTAAGCTTAGAACATTTAGCTGTATTTTAAAAACATCAATGTCCTTCGTAAATAGCAAGAGACGTATGGTAGTCAAAGCAAGTAACGTAATAATTGAAATCACTGTAGTTTTCTTCAACTTTCAAATTTTCATTTGATTGATCAGTTTTGCTTTAATTTTTGTCAGTCACTTTTATTTAACTATACTTTTTTCCTTAACAAACCCTACAGAATAATATTCACAATCGTTTCCCCCAAAGGCTAATAATTACTCACGAGTATTGTAAGAGACATTTACAAAGAATCAGACTCGACTTCTATTCGTAAACTTAATCTTATTTATGATTCATTAAGAAGTATATTTTAAAATAAAAACATGATACATTATATCAAGAAAATAAATATTTTGAACATATATTGCGTGATTTTTGTGGCATGTATACAGTTTGGAAATGTTGAAGAGGAAATGAGAAATATAAGTTACAAACGAAAAATGCGTATAAAACGATAGTTCCAAAAATTAACGTAAACACTGTACGATGTTAGCATTCCATCTGGAAACAATTTATTATCCTCCATTACACGGCGTTGACAATATTCTCGATAGGGAAAGAAAACAAAAAACGGATTGCTGGTGATTAGAATGTACGGTTGAGTGGAAACACATCCAAAGCATGCCTTCAAAAAATACGCAACGAGTTTGTTTTGTTTTTTAAATTTTATAATAAAGCTTTCATTTTCTTTTTGCAACTTATACGAATTCTAATATTAACTTAGGTTAACGAACTATATTTTAATTTATTAATTTATAATTCATAACTTATGAATATCATTGGCGCAGACTCACATTCTGATTGCCAAGTTAGAACGGCTGGCCGCCGATCCCGTCAGGAAGAATCACAGCATTCAATGGGTACGTCATGAATTTTGAGTAGGGATACACCCTCATACTTTGTTGTGGATCATAACCAAATTTTTCAATATTCAGAATTTTAAGCAACACTTACTTTACATACTGTTTGTTGTTTTGAGAAAAATAAATAAAGCAACGCCGTCTGTCTTTGTGGTCTGCAGATTCTTTTCGTTCTCGTTGTACGCAGTACAATATATTCTCAAGTTAAATATACTAGCTTTGAGATACTTATGTAAATAATTCCGTGAATAAAAATTTATTTCAATATCGTATTTAAAGAAAAAATTTTCATCGCGTAACAAGAGTATTTTGATTAAGAATTCAGGTAATTATGTTGAATGCAAACTCTCAACGTTTTCTACTCAATGAGAAGTTTTATTGCTCTAAATTCTCAGAACACTAAATATGATGCTCTACTCTTTGATTTTCCAATAGTAATTCCATTTATTAAATTTTTTTTTTTTTATTTTGTGTAATTTTAATGGATTATATGTATGATGTTTCTTAATATTCATGGAGAGGATTTGTCTCTTTTAAGGCATAAGGACTCCGCGTAACTTGTACACTTTTGCTTTCATCCAAATACAATTTATATTCTTAGAATTATTCAGTTTTAAACTGTTAAATAGGTTAATTTTTCCTTTATTCTACTTTTTTCAAACATTAAATAAAAAATGTAGGAATATATTCTTTTACAAATAAAATTTTGGGTACTTTCTCTCATCCGCTTTTCTTTAACTTTTGTCCATTCGAATTATGAATCTTCGTTTGCCACGTTTGTCATAAATATGCGACTGGACGATCGGCACATTTTCCGAGTAATTGAAACCTGGAAAATGATTTAGAGTTTCTTTTGCGCACACCAAATAAATATTCTTGAAAGCTTAGTAAGTGTATTTAAGCAAAAACACACATTTTTCTTTCATACAATGTCTGTGTCATATATATTAAAAAAAGAATTAAATTACTGCATCTACGATATTAAAGGTTTACATAGATAAATGATCTAAGAAAAATAACTCAAGAAAGTGGTGCAAAGAACACCGTCGCATCACGGGGTGGGGCAGGATTCAAGGGGGCCCAAAGCCTGACTGATACTAAGTAAGTGTTTAACCAATTTATAAAATATTCAAGGCAAAAACAGACTTTTCAAGGGGGTCCTGATATTCTTCGTTACGCCACAGCCAAAATATATCAATGTTTAATCACTATATATTCCAATAAATATGTTCAATTACTCTTCATGTACATTAGAGTGAATCGTGGTTATATGGTAAAAAAAAAACTATTATTAATCAGGACCGAGAGACATTGCGGAAAACATGTTCTAGAGAATGGAGACCAGGAGAAAAATAATTTTAAAAAAAATAATAGTTTCAAAATTTAACTTCGTCACAAAGGGGTTGAATTCCTGAAAAAACGGTAAAATAATCTTAGATGATTTTAGATTCAAAATAAAACTATTTTTCTACAATTTAAATAAACAAAACCGATGATTATTGGTAAAGGAGTTCTGAGTAGTGAGTAGAGCAACAAGGGAGACCCAAAATAAGCGGAATCGAACTGTTACGACTTGTGCTGTTGCTTGTGACATGTTAATTGGGGATCTCTCGAGACCATTAGTGAGCTGGCAACAATATGAGGTACGTGGATTGCTTGTGGTGCTATGTTGTTTGTGTTCCTGTTTCAACCATTTAGCGATTAGTGAGATGGTCGACCACAAAGAGAGCAAATAGTGTTTGTGAAATTTTGCTTTCTGTTGGGGAAAACGGCCAACGAGACCGTTGGGATGTTTCGACAAGTCTAATGATGATGCTTTGGAAAAATATCCGGTCTACAAGTGGATGGCCCGTTTCAAATCTGGTCAAAGTCAGCTGAAGGCATGTCACTTCCTTTGTCCTTTGACAGGAAGAAATGACAAAATCAATCGTATCTTTGGATAAGATCGTCGAAAGACCATTGACCAAGTTTTTAAGGAAACGAACGTGCCATGGAGTACGGCCGAGCGAAATTCAACCAAAGTTTTGAACATGAGACAGGTGTCTGTAAAATTTGTTTTTTTTGCATGCTCAAAAATAGTAAGAAAATTTGCTCAGGGAAGATCAAAGGAAAAAAACACGCGAATGAGTGCCACGACTTGAAGAGTGTGAAGTACAAAACGATCCGAATTTTCTTAAGATATCCGAACACGTTCGGAGTACTTTTAAAAAATTTACTTATTAAAACATAAAAAAAACGCTTTTTTAGGAATAAATACCAATAAATACTAATATTTAACCAGAAATGTTTGAAAAAATGTTTTATAAAATTCACAATTATAAGTGTAATTTTAGCAATATTTTGGAAAAACTTCAAAGCAGTTAACATAAAAGTAATTAACGTATATGAGTAAAAATATTGCTAAAACAAATAAGATGCATTTATCTAGATAATGCACTAAAATTGTAATGTTTCATTAAAATTTAAATATTTTACAGCTGCTCAAGTAAATATTATAAGATGTGTGACATTCTTTACGAGACCATTATTTAAATAACATACGCCATTTCTCAAAAAATATTTATACAGTGAAAAGTATTTTAGTACATTCTCTAGAAAATAATATAAATATCAGGTTCAGAAAGTTTTATTGAGATACATTAAAAAAAATGGTGAGTCACCAGATTTTTACCGTGATAAATTCTGAACAATTTAAAAATGCCCACTTCCAATTTTTCCCAATTTTCTGAAATTGATTGTTACTTGGCCTCCAGGTAACGTAGAGATAAAACAAAAATGTTTTTTTCTCCTGTGTTTTGGATCAAATTTGGTCTTTTCAATGTGTTCAGATATCTTAAATTGAGACTGGGGATGAGTCTGGATGCTACAAGTACGATCCAAAATCGAAGCATGCATTGAGCCAAAGTGGAAACTCCAAATTGCCACTCCTCAAGGATTCCTGAATTGTTTCGAGCTGTGGTAAAAGCGTTGGAACAAGTGCCTTGACGTACATAGACAATATTTTGAGAGAAGAGCTATTATAGAGTTCTATAAAAATGCAAAAAAAAAAAAATTCAGTTACTTTTGGGTTCTCCCTCGAACGTTGCAACATTTCATAACCACATCTCTCTTCCCCCGCACCATCGAATAAGATGAAATTGTTTTCCGTCTCCCTCTTTTTTGACCCCTGCCATTTCTACAACATATTTTCTGAAAAATTTAATACTAAAGGAACTGTTACATGTACCTGGTGTTTTTTTCTTTTTAACTATTTAGTAGATGTCCTTTCATCGCAATAAATGTTAAAAAGTAGTAAAATACTTGTTTTTTTTAACAAAAATTTCTTTGACTTTTTACCATAATAAAGCTAAATTACCTAAACTCCTTCCCCTTGAGGTAGTACTTAAAATTAATTTTATATTTTTACTTCATATATATACCAGAAAACATCTTTTATGCATAGGTATTTCTTAAAATTCAGAAAAAATATAATTCGATTAACTCTAATGTATAAGTTTTTAAGATAAGGAATTTGTGTGAAGGACACGGATGAGAGAAAATATTCTGCTTAAGTGTTGAAAAGTTCAAAATCCTATTTTGTGCGCTTGAAGTGGAAATTAAATTGCTCTTAGCGCGGCAAGAATTACTGTCAATCTCTAAGGTTAGATGAATACTCGAGACGAATTGCAAAATAGAATACTGACAAGAAAGAGAAAAAGATTACTTTTACAATTGTAACAATAATGTTGTCAAAGCTTTGCTTTCATTTTTATTGATATTTCAAAATATCTCACTTAAATAATAAAAACTACATTTATGGAATAATTTTGCTCTCTCTTGACTGATATTAACCTTGAAAAAGTTGGAAAATGGTGCTTTCTTTTCCCGAAGTTTATTCAAACTATTTTGAAAACTAATCATTTTGAATAATATCCTCAAAGAACATTTTATTATTTTAGAGAGAAAAATAATTTTGATGAAAAAAGAGAAATTAAAATTTTTTAATTTGGTCAAAACCACAATAATAAACGTGACAGAGTTAATTGAATTATAACAGAAACGAAAGTAAAGTAAGCTTGATATGATGGCACATTTAAAATGTCTTTCAAACAAACATAATAAAGCATAATATAAAGTTAATCTATTAACTTTATATTATGCTTTTCCGTTGAGTATTATTTTGTTGCACATACTGTCATTGTCTTGAAATGTGATTAAAAATAATGTTCCTTAAATTTTTTAATATTTGAAACGTGTTACAAGTTGAATTTATAAATTCAGTAAATCATTGTCTCTTTTATATATTTGATACAGTATTAAACTAAAATGCATATTCATTAAGCAAATCTTTATGCGAGGGGAGCAAAGATTAAATACAGAGCTGAGAAATTATTATTTTAGCAGAATGAGGGGGCAGGGTGGATAGAGCAAAAGACAAAGCAGGAGACTGATTAGGATCTGGGATAGTAAACCATGTGTTAGGAAAGTGTAACATATAAGTGGTGTGGATACAATATTTCTGACAAAACCATTGCATGATATAGATCAGTTCAGATGACATCAAATAGCAGGCTCATTGTGATAAATCCACCAGGCAATCTTATAACCACAGCCGACATTTGGGTGACCTTACCCGAGGTTTAGTCATTGTTAACAGTGGTCGCCAAATTTTTTGAACTCACGGACGGACCAGTTAATTCATAATTAAAATCCCACGGACCACTAATAGGATGTTATGAATGCTAAATATATTTATAAAGAATAATTGTGATCGAAGAACGCAATCATGCTTCTTAACCCTTTGACCGGAACATCCGTCTCTCAGACGGAGATGATTTGCTTTGATGCCTGTAGATAACGTTGTGGTGTGATTTTTGGGGTGGGCTGCCTTAACGTCTTCAGTTGGATTCTACCCAGCAAGAGGATCACGTGATGGTTCTTGGCGATTTTTTTCGACTCGTGATACGAGCGATTTTTCTTATCTATCACCGTCTATCACACGGATATTCCTATAGTTTTTTTGTGTTTTGTATTTTTATTTTTAATTACTTTTACATGATTATAAATAATTTTTAATCAGTTTTTATAAAAATACTAGTCACAATTCTAGTGATAAAAATATATTGCTGTGCTTGATGTAATCCCACACATCTTATTTGAGCCATAGTCAATTTCATGAGATATAAGGACATTTAAAACGGTCCTTAAGGTAATAAAATTAAAAAAAAAAAATGTCTGTCAGACGGATGTTTCTCAGTGTGGCAAAAAATTGATGATCCAGCCAGAGGGTTAAAAAGTAACGTGATAAGTGAGTATATTCTACATTTTTCTGGGGAACAGCGAAATTTTCTCGCGGACCACCACTTTAGCGACCTCTGATTGGTAAGAGGAAGACTAGTCTGGTTGCGAAGCTTGGAACCCTTCACATCATCGATTTATGAGTTTAAAGAGTTTTTTAGATTGCAAAAATAATTGCTCGAAGGCTCAGTAGAGTCCCTCTCGTCCCTGAGACGTCCTCATAATGACGTACGATTCGTTCCCTGCCCTACAAATGAGAAAGGATGGACAGCAGATAGTGGGAAAAATTGCAAAACATAATTCCTGGATAATCAATCAAAAGGGAAAATTCTTTTAACTGAACCTCAGTGCATGAATAAGGTGAAAAGAATAAAGAAATAAAATATGGTATCTCTGTAAAAATCTTAAAATCAGAAGACCAAGCTCTAGGCTCGACTACATGAACGTTACGACATTTGGATACAGTTACAGAAACTTTAAAGAATGCAGTTTGGTACTAAAACAGCGTTTCTCAAATTGTAGGGCACGCCCCCTTAGGGGGCATGATGACTCTACGAGGGGGGCGCGAGCATGCTGAAAAGTCAAAAACAAAAGATTATTTAAAAAAAAATTACTAATTTACTGAAAGTAAGCGAAATACATTTTGATATAATAAAAAAATGAAATTAACCTTTACACTGGTATAATACACTTATTAAATGTATCATTACTGCACAATGTATTTTATAATTAATCTAACAATATTAAGTTAAGAGCAAATTTAAAAATTGCCAGTGACTCCATGGGTTGTTACAAATCAAAAATTATATACAAAAATTAACACTTATCTTTATAATTTGTATGGAATTATAAAGATAACTCCCTTAATTATAAGATATGTCCCTTAACTTCTGATTAAAAGTTACGCGATTCGCTTCTCAATGCGAACCATTTACTACGTAGGCACACGTATGTGATGAGTTAAGGGAGGGAAGAAATAATGAAGCAAAAATATTCTGAAATAAGTAAATTCTTCGCAAGCATTCTCAAGGTCCTTTTATTGCATTTCAAAGCCTTCGGAATAATTTTATAGATAGCAGTGCAGAGAAAAGATCGTACTTTGTGGAAAGACGTACACAAACGTCCGGGGAAATTAACGCTTCGACTGAGTGAGATATTTATATATGCCGGTAGCACTTAAGAGGTTAAGGTCGTATTATAGTTTTAACGTCGAAGTATAGTATTATCGAATTCAATACATTGTTATTGTATGAGGGGTGCGTGATGAAAATCATGATTGAATATTGGGCTGCTAATACTGAAACTTTGAGAAGCACTGTACTAAAAGAATGAAAACCAGTTATATGGATGGTTAATAATCAAAAATATTTTTTAACTATATATTCCATGCTTATTTTTCTTCGTTCATACATTTTTCCACCTTGATATTTAAAGCAATTTAGAATAGCTATAAGCAGAAAATTCTGGAAAGTGATGTCAGAAAAAAAAGCTAATAGATAAAAAAAAGACAATTTCTATCTACATATAATGATATATAGATAGACGAAATTTAACAATATTGTTTACATCAGTGGTTTTCAAATCTGTTCAATTTCCAACGTTCTTTTTGATTACCTAGTTTTTCCATGCCACGTTGTCCTAAGTCGAATCATATCTAACCATTAATAAAATAAAAGCCTTTGAAAAATTCTGCTGCACCTTTCTGAAGACCTCCTCAAGTTGTGAATATTGTAGAAAGATAACTTTGTGAGAAAATGTAGTGAAATACTTCAGATTTTACAACATTATTTATATTGGTTTCGTAATGTTTTCAAGAACTCTTATGCAGTACTCATGCGGTCACATTGCAATTATACTCATCACCAATCGAAAGATAAAAGCAAAAATTCTAGACAAATACATTGTTTCACTTTGCTCATGAACTGACCTTGTAACAGATGATATCCATCGATACGTTTATGTAATTCTCAATGTTCTAAATTTTCCAAGTTCAAGACTTTAACCAGGCGTCTTAAGAGAAAGGTAGAAGAAAAAAATCTTTTAAGTCCTAGAACAAATAACAAACAGCAAAGAAACATAATAATAATTCTAAAATCATATTAATCTAGGGGCTGTGTCCCACTTTTCAGATAAAGATGTCGAGAATGTGTCCTTGAACATTTTCACATTCAAAACATAACTTTTTTTTCTTTTTTGCACGAACTCAAAATCTGGGTGATATTCAGTAATCCTTATGTCATAATTACGTATTTGATTTTCGACCTCCATTTTTAATTTTGCGCAATGATTTGAGATGCTGGACGAGGAGGAGAAAGTTCAAGGCAAATTAAGCGGGTCAACTATATGTTTGGGTCATGGAGGGTCAGCAGAAACATAGATGACCCTCCGGCCAGAATAAGGGTCAGATGAATCGTCTACAAAAAATGGTGTAATCAAGCAAAGTTTTATGTAATAGTCAACAAAGCGATTGGCCTTGGCTCTCATATACGGTGGTAAATAATGTCAAGTCTCAATTTTTTTTAAAAAAAGGAATATGTTTTCATTGAGAAAATGTAATAGAACTGATCGGACACGTGTACTCAATTATGTGTCACCGAGGTTTTTCAGGAGACGAAGAAGTATCTACAGTTTAAATACATTTCCATGATTGGATATCTTAAGATACTAAATGGTTATTGAATAATCTAAATGGTAATCAATGAACTTCTTATGCAATACAATAATTAAGAATAGATTTTACCCAACTTACTTAAAAACTTATGAAGCTTAATATGTTTAAAATAAAAAAGGAAACTTTTTTAAATAATTATTTTATAACATTGCCACGCCTTATATTCTAATTTACTTGTTTATTTCATTGTTTTTATAAACAATGCACATTTCCGGTTTTTTTTATGACAATTGAAGCAGAATTTAACAAAAATTTATAGAGTTTTCAAACAATTCATTATTAATAACGTAAAATTAATTTTGCCATAATTGTTTTAAGTATGCGGAATAAATTAAATAAACTTTAGCATTAAAGAAAATTAATTAATAGTAAAAAGATGTATCAAATTTAAGTTTCTGATTTAACTTAAGTGTACAACTGTTAAAAATAAATTAAATGTTCTAATTATTAATGTATATCTCTGTGGATCTACTCCAGAGCAGAGGAGATGTCACACTTTGTAACTTTGAACTTGAGTTAAGCAACGAGAATAAAATCTGAGCTGTTATCTAACTCTTCTAACTTGCATATCATTATCATAAAGAAATTTGAAGCTCAGCTGTTTTTGTTAACTACATCGAGCTCCATTTTTTTCTTACTACCAGACTTTGTGTGTGTGAGAATAAAAACTCAAACCCGCGGCATTCTTTAAATATACCATCCAGTAATCTTGCGAATATACATGCTTTCACAATCATACAGAAATGAGAAATTTTTTTTAAATAAATATTTTTATGGCGATAATTTTTATTTAGAAGACTGTCCTTTGAATGTTTTGGGTTGTATAATTCTAAGCAACTTAAAGTCCACTAAACACAGCAAGTAAACCTCATTATTCTAAATTTTGGTTAAATTACGTAGTAAACAGCTGAGTCTCTTCATAATACTACCCCAATAACGTGTGTGTGTGAGGACTTATGCTCCGTCAAATTTAACTTGCGAGTGAGTGTGTGAATGAGTGAATGAATATTAACTTCGCCCTGTTCAGCTACACTAGGGCTTTTGACAACGGACCACGTAATTTTGAACCATGGTCAAGTGACGTGGATGACACCTGAGCTGACATCCTCTCTCCTAACTACCACACCATACCAACGGGAGGAAGTTTCAGCTCTCGACAGATTTAACCCGTGCATCACGGCGGGTCTTTAGTGATACTGGGATAAAACTCATGTCATGCCTGCCATGATCCGATACCTTGACCACTGGGCTACCGCAGCCCTCCAAATTTAACTTCCATCAATCCCACTGAACAATTTTCTCTTTTTTCTCCTTATGCTCTATGTATTCTTCTCTCTTACAATTGTAGAGAAAAACTAAGTCCTCTACAAGGAGTAACACGAGGACTTCGAGCACCGACAAATTTAACTTGAATCAATGCCACTACACACTCTCTTTTTTCCTTTTTTCCCCCTCCTATATATTCTTCAATCTTACAAATATTTAAAAATGTAACTAAGCTGTCTCTATATGATGATGTTACAAAAGTATATAGATAACACAAAAAAATAATAAGGATAAAGAATGCTTTACTTATATTATTTCATAACGCTAAAGATTCTACGTACATATATCATATATATGTATATGTATAAATCATTCCAATGGGGACTTATTTAATATTTTATTGATATTAGTTTTTGGTGTATTAATCTTTGTATAGTAAATATCCAGATTTCTTTTCTATATATAAACTATATATGTAAAGAAATATTGAAGGTTTTTAAAAAAAATTTTAAATGATATTTGTTGAAGGTGAATCGTAAAGTCGTAAAATATTTCTAAACAAAAAATTTCGAGTAATTTTAAATTTTTTGTCTTTTTGAATTTTTTATTAAGACTTACTGACACAGTGTATTAACTCTTTTTTATAACTAAAAAATTAGTAACAATTATAATTGTACAGAAATTCAGTTACATATAACTTGTAGTTAATTCTACAGAAAAAAGTGACTTTTATTGTATTAACCATGCACCTTAAAGAAATAAGTTTTCTTTTATTTAACAGGAATTACTTACGTTAGAAGAACAAAGGGGAAGGGATGAAAAAACTTTTTTTTTTTAAAACTTTCTTATAATTTATTATCAGTTTAAGTATTGTAAAAATCAAAATAATTTTTTTTATTAAGTGTGTTACTATTATAACTTTTAAAACGTATTTCTTAAAATATACGCAAATAATTGTCTAAAAAAATCATTGATATTTAGATTAATAAATATTAAAACCCGTCATTTTTGCTTTCTTTGATTACGGGAGTAATTTACGATTTACAACAAAGGTGATAAATTTAACAGCAATTCAGTGTACAAGCATACCATGACACAAGGTAGTATTTTCCCCCTAATTTAAGTTACGTCTTTAATTTTTTTTATTTCAAAAGTAGCAAATGAAACAGCTTAAGAAAATGAAAAAGTAAGAAGGTCATTTTTACTAACAATGTTTAAATGTAGTGAAGCGAAACATATCATGGTGTAAAAAATTATCTTTTTTTATAATGCATTACAATAATTAGATAGCTTCTTGATATTTTATAAAGGAAAAACACAAATCTAACAATTTCAAAAACTACCCTAGATTATTCGAAATATAGGGCATAAAGAAGTATCAAAATAAACCTGTTGATATTTTAATAAAAAAATAGTTTGCATATTGAGGTCAAGTCGACTCGATTTGAGTGTATGTACTTTATGCGTTTTTAACAAAATGCATACGCATAAAGGAATCTTAGTCAATGGTACAGTGTTCTCATTGGAAAATTTTTCCATTACATTTACAGGTAAACACATTTTTCCAAAGGAAATATTTGGGTTAATTTTGAAGTTGATTAAAAAGGTGAAATACGGAGAGTAAACATTTTTATGAGAATTAGGTTTGATGCATTAAGTGCTTTGGAACTTAATTGAAAAGCAATATTTTTCAATAAAAAGCAACTGCTCTTCAAATTTCAAAATTATATCCTTCATGGAACTTTTTAGTATAGAAATATATTTCTGCTACTTTTTAATGTATTGGATTATTTTTTCGATAAAATCACGCGGTGAATAATATGAAAATATTTTTTTTTCTACTTAAAAGACAATTTTTCTTTTAAAATAAATTAGTTAAGTAGTATAGTACATATATATTCTTTCATAATTTCATGCATAAAACATTTTTTCAGATGGGCGCAAATAGAAAATATATAACTTTTTTTGAGATTCTTATATCAAATCGAAACTAGCTAAACGAGTAATTAGAAATTTCAAAAGAATTTGGATTACATTTTAAAAACTGTTTAAACTGGAATTGATTACAATTAGTTAACACCCAGAAAATGTTTCTCACAAGGTAGAGAAAAAATAATAAATAACATAGATTAAATATTTTAATTAAAAGTGAGCTCAAAATATTTCCAAAAGCTAACAATTTAATTTTTTGAGGAAAAATTATAATTTAGGAAATGATTTTAAAATATTACTCATCTTACACTAACTGAGGCACATACATGAAATCCGATTTACAAGTACGTCTAACTAAGCATAACAGAAAATGGTATGGGTTTTGTTATACTAGGATTCATATTCGTAAAATACTTCTTTTAAAAAATAATTGTTGAAAATTCCTTAAAAAATGTATTAATTCTAAATTCAACTATTTTTTATAAAAAATAAATTTTACTTGAATTCAAAAATGCATTGCAACTTTTGTTGCATGCAATAGCAATAAGTTAGAAAAAATATCAAAGCATTTGGCACATTTAGAAAAAAGCCCTAACATTTTAAGAGTCAAACTAGTTATTTCTTACTTTCTGAGGAAGTTTTGAGTTTGAAATTTCTATTTGTGGACTGGATTGTTCGCGTTTATCATTGGAATGTGAACAAAAATGAACATAAAAGTTATAATAACTTTTTTTTTCAAACTTAGAGGCTTTCAAATTTTGTGATGTTATAGAAAAATATATAAAGAAGAATTTAAGCTAAAAAAAAATAAATTTGTTTTTTTTACCAATTTTTGTCAATTGAATCGTACTGCGTCTCTTTAAATGCTTAAATTAATTTTTATTACAACACAACTTCTTTGGCAGCATCTATTAAAAACATGGCACTGTATACAACTTTATGCAAGAAAATTTGTTAGTGACATATACGACTGTGTACTAATGTATAGCATCAAAACCTTCATTTCGTGATTTTGGGAAAAAATGTGTAAAAAGTATTGTGATCAATTTGAAATAATCGTTCTAGATTGTGAGTTATTTATGTATAAAATAAATATATTTAAAGTAAGGGAAAA
This sequence comes from Trichonephila inaurata madagascariensis, assembly GCA_019973955.1. NCBI lineage: Eukaryota > Metazoa > Arthropoda > Arachnida > Araneae > Nephilidae > Trichonephila > Trichonephila inaurata. The sequence continues at coordinate 22,362 of BMAV01021779.1, forward strand.
CTTGACGAAATAACTAATAGCAAAATTTTCTTCAATGAACTTGAATCTAATAGCGTCTTTTCTCTTTTAAAACACTTTTAACACGTGTAATTTAAATATTGTAAAACAAAACTAATAAAAATAAGTTAATATGATCTAATTTTTTACTAATAAAAAATAAGCAAAAAAATTTACATAATTATAAGGATTATCCCTTGTTATCAGGGGCGTAGCTATCACCGTATCAGCCGTATCAAAGATACCTCAAAGCAACTGTGGCCCCTACATGTTAAAATACAAAATTGTAAGATGTTTTTATAGTCCCATTTACGAGGCTCACATTTCCAAAAGGGGCCTCTAAGAAATTTTGATACAGGGCCCACTCAAGACTAGCTATGCCAGTGCTTGTTACAGTATCTCTTGAACTCAAAAAACCTTACTAGTTTAATCCCTACTTAACTAACAAAATTGTCATGTTTTAACGTACTTTAACGTTTTAAACACGTTATTTTCTCAATAATCTGAAGCGGAATGAAACATTGTCGAATAATTCTAGCAAATAATGCAAAATATTCAACAGGATTAATTTAAAGAATAATTACTGATACTTAAATTCGGTTCCTTTCGGTAGCACTTTTGTTTTTTACTTCTGAAGCGTGACATGTGACTTTTTTTTTATAAAGAAACGTAACCTTCGGAACTTCAAAAGCCTCCTACGCGCTTAGAAAGTGTCCCAAGATATATTCAAATATTTACTTTATATCCAAAACTCGCGGCTTCACACAGGGGAAGAGTATTCATTTTTTTCAGGGTACTTGTCCTGCTTGAGAACATTTTCAAGAATACAGATTCGTCAAGTGAACCATTTTGTTCCGACCTTCATGATATATCAATATTTGCACGTATTGCAGTTTATCTATTTGATGATTCTTAAAGAAGAAATTAAAAAAAGTGAATGTCAAATAAAATGACAAATGGGCTAATATAAACAATATAAAATAGCTCTTTCTCGCCTTGTGTAAATACCTTGTGCGGAACCCCAAGGTTGTACTCCTTCAATAATCTTTATAGCGAAATCAGTAAGGTAAAAAAATAAAAATATTCGTCTTAAATCTTTGAATCTAATTATCTCTATAATCAAGTGAGAAAAAAAAATCAGATTATAGAGCATGATACAATTTAAGGTATCCGACAACGTTCGGAACCGTGATTTTAAAAAAGCGCATAAATAGATAATTTTCATGCTATTTAGTGTCATTTAGATTAGAATACATGTATAAAATTGTTTTAAGGACATTTTGACGAAAAGAAATTATTTAAATACAATATTTTGGCAAGAAAGTAACTTAGAATAACCTTTTTTCAAAATGTTCTCCTTTTGTGAAAAATGCTTCTATTATAATAATATTTTGCTTGTATATAGCTCAGACCTCTCTACAGAGACTCAGCTATGATTTTTGAAAAATTCACATTATTTTCAGAGTTACAACCCATTGAAATAATTATCGGCGTTTTTTTCTTAAAATTTCTCCCCTCTGTTGTCGTACAACATGGATAAATCCACTTCTAAGTTATATATTTCAAAAATTCTAGTTGAGCCTCTGTACAGAGGTCTGGGCTATATACAGGCAAAATATTATTATAATAGAAGCAGTTTTCACAAAAGGAGAATATTTTGAAAATGGGTCATTCTATGTTGAATTTTTGTCAAAATATTGTACTTAAATAAATTTTTGTTGTAATACTATTCTTAAAGTAATTTTATATACATTTTTTAATCTAAGTGACACTAAATATCATAAATATTATCCAGTTCTACGCTTTTGCAAAATCATGATTCCGAACGTAGTCGTATACCTTAAGAAATATATGTACTTCCGTGTCGTTATCTCCATTAATTTGCTCCAAAAATAATTTGTACTTTGAAATAGTTAAAAAATTTGTCATATATGTCATTTCTTTATTATACGAAAACTTAACGATTGAACTTAAAACAATAAATATATTCTAATATTTTATACAATAAATATAGGTGTAATATTTTAGACTAGAAAGATATATTGCTATTTTTTGCAGAACGTTTTATTAAGAAATATATTAGAATTCTTCTGAAATAAAAATTAACAATATTTTGGAACTATAAATTTTTGGAAATGCATTGCTGGCCATAAAAATTACAACACTATTAAGGAAAGCAAGTAATGGAGCTTTACTTATTGTACGCATATAGTATTGTACGAAGAACATGATTAAATTCGCCGACAATTTTGGAGTATATAGGGTCTAAAATCAGTATGCACGGTTGCCGTATCTGGTAGCTAAAATGGCACAAGCCTGGTTAGGCATCGAGTCGAACTGGCATTAGATGTCATATATAGGCAAGTAATTCCATGATGCTTCATGTTTCTACAAAACATCAATAGTAGTAACTTGAGAGTGATCAAGGCCCACTTTCTCAGTAATCTATGACCATGGGTAAGAGATCTGGAGAACGTGCTGACCATGTCAACAATAGAGCTCCTTCTATGTTGAGGTAAGGCAAGATACGAGGTGAAACATGCGTCTTGCATTATCCTGGTTAAAGAAGTCGTATCAGAGGTTTTGAATACCCTCTTTTTCACTGGTCTTAAGATTTGAGAAATGTAAAACTGCTTGTTCAAAATACTAATGATACGAACAAGAGGTGTTCCTGTCGTATATCAATGGCTGCACATAGCTACGGCCCGTTTGGTGATATCTAACGCAAGCAGGTCATATACGTTCTCCTCTGCGTCTCTAGATACGAATACGTCCATCATGATGCTGCTGAACGAAAAACTGGGACTCATCTGAGAAACAGATGAGGTGCGTCACTTTATCCAGTTTTGTCTCTAGGAGTAACATTGTTTTCTCAGGTCTCTCCATGTTGTAGTGTCAAGAAAATCCGCATTAATGGTCTCCATGCAGACAGTCTGTGATGCTCTAGATGTCTTTCAATGTCTGTGTGTGTGCTTGTGCTGCAAAAAAGCATAGTTTATGATTCAAGGCTCGAAGTACGACTGTACAATCTATCAAGGCCGAATTGATCTGTCCTCTCGAGTTTTAATGGTGGGAGATCGTCAGTGGCGTAACGGAGAACA
>BMAV01021779.1:41856-57907 GCA_019973955.1 Trichonephila inaurata madagascariensis
TGAATATAATATAATGTAAAACATTGTGTAGTTAAAAATTAACTGATATACACCTAAAACAGCTTAATTTTGCTAAGTTCCCCCATAACTAATCGTAATATACAATGACTTGGTAAAAAATTACAAATTCAAAAGCCACTTTAAGAAAGTATTGACTGTTTAATAAATTAGAATTAAATGTTTAAAGTTAATTATTTTTTATTTTATATCTAAAAAGTTTATTAACAATAACACCCAAGTATTTATTATATTTTCAAAAAAAAAATTTCCCTACTCAAACTTGCCCTAAGAAATATACTATTTGCGTAAAAATCCCATAAGTCAATATATATATAAGTAACTTTTAAACTCTATGCATTTTTTTTGTTTGTTGGAAAAGTTGGAAGTGCGTGGCACACATAATGATTCATTATCAGGTTGGGGCACTTTTACCAAAAAGGTTAGCCACTCCTGGTCTAGATTACAAAAAAACATCCTTGACAGCTTATTTTTCATTCGAAGTAATTTTCCATTGCAAAATCATTTTCCGTAAAAAGTCACACAAATGAGAGAAATATACACCACAGTAAATAAAATAGATAAAATTTTTAATATTCTTCGCGCAGCCCGGTACTATTTGATGCAAGGACCTGTACCGTGACCGGGGAGTTGGGTACCACTAATATAAAGAACTTGATGCAAGTTAAATCTTTCGGGACAAAATCCTCTCATTGGCTCAGCATGAAGTTAGAGAATGAGCACGATGTGGACTACATCCCCTGACAGTGACGTAAAATTTGAGATGTATAAGCAGCGGTCAGCAGAACTTTGTTCGGACAGAAATAGGGAGCAGGAAACAAGCATTGGGCCGCGCGGTTTCACTTGAGGCAACTTTGCGCCACTCAACTCGTTTCGTGTCATTACAACTCTAGTGTAAAGAAGGGAAAGAATTTCTTTCGCACGCCGACAGAAAGTTACTTGAAAACTGAGTATCCCTGAGCAATGGACACCAATTCGCCGGTCCGTGGATCCCACACACAAATAGCTCCGGAACCCACAAGGGACATTAAATTATTTCGGTTATATTTACTGTGGTGTATGTCTCTCAGGTTTATAAGACATTTTGTGAGGAAATCAATTTATATTCAATGCTAAATCACTTTATTTTCATGTTTTGGTGTAACTACATTTTATTGCAAAGGCATGTTTAAATATAATTTAATTCAGAATATTAAACCAAAACACTCTAAAACATAAACAATCAACGTCCTCATTTAGTGGACCGCTGTAAAATTATCAAGCATTAATCGGTCCGCAAAATGTTGGGGGATACTGCCATAGAGGCAAAGGGAGTGCTGGAATCATCCTTACAATGATTGAGTCCGAAGCAGCAATAAAAAGCTTTTTACATTTTCAGTATACAAATTATCTCGTGTGAAGAGTATAGCTACCGCGCAATATCCCTTACACAGTGGCGTAGCATGGGCTTTCGCCACCTGGGGCCGACCGAAAATTTGCCGTCCCTCTATTTTAATTATTAGTCAAGAAAATTAGTAAAAGTAAAAAAGAAGCAGCTTTAAATTTTTTTTTTATTGATTTAAAATGCACTTTTCGTGTTTTTTTCATAGCAAAATCTTTTATACAATTGTCAATATCAATGTGTATGTGTTATGTTCAATTGCCAGAATAGCTAAATTTGTTTGACTTAACGTGGCCATAATCGATCTGAGATAATTTTTGATTAATCTTAGCTTAGAGAAGCTTCTCTCGCAACTGACATTACTGATGTTAAAAAAAATTCTCAACATTATGACAATGTTTAGTAAATCATCTTCAAGTTTGGACACAATAATATATTTTAATAAACCCAGAGAGCTCTCAAGACCCCATAGCTCTCAAGTTGGAATTCTTTATTAATGTCTTCTGAGGAGCTTGATCTAAGTTAAGTTCGTCCATGCTCAATTTCACTTCATGCAAAAAAAAAGCATATTTTTGCACTAGATTCTGCAACTGTTGGAGTCTTTCTCGAATTTCAGCAGTTATCCTGTTATTAAAGAGAAAACATTGTTCGCCTCAAGTCATCTTCATACGATAACTGAACATCTTTACTTCCGTCACCAAATATATGCTTCCTTCTGATTCGTCTTGGGGGTTCAAAAGAAATTTCAAGCTCTTCACATAAACTTTTAACATATATTGAAACGTCTTCCACGAATTCCTCTCGTTTTGCTTTTAATACGGTCTGTAAAGCACATATTTTTTTAGCACATTGATGAATATTTAGTCTCTCTGTTTGCAAATAATTTTGAGCCTCATTGACTTCTCACCGTACCGTTTGCCAGAAGCCTAAGTAACATAAAAACGAATGCGATTGCATAGCGACTAATAAACTTCCCACATCTGTGCGTGTATCAAAGCTTTCACTTCTTTCCTTCAATTTGTCGCGCGGGCGCGATTTGGAGTTTGAAATATTTTTTGAATTTAAATATCATGGTGCTTTCCACCGCCCTTCGTCGTATGCCACCCGGCGCCATGGTCCCCTCGGCACCCCCTCGCTACGCCACTGATCCTTTTAGTTGAATAACCTAAAGGGGAACACGTGGTTTTTGAATGCTTAAGAGTGACATATCAGAGTGTCAGTTGATCAAGTATGAAGGGACCCAGGAGATTTCTGTTCAAAACTAGCTCTCAATTGTGTTCTTTTTGTTAGGCGTTGCAAAAATTGATTCGTATGAAAGCGCCATGAAGCACAAGCAAAATCCGTGAATTGAAGGAAGAATGCATTATTTTTTTCCCATTTTAACCAATAAAAAAGTAGTACACAAGAATGGCCCGCTTATTAAATGCTTATTCTTTTTGATAAAAAGAATAATAATTTAATGCTTTAAGTAAATTTGTTAAGTGCGGCAAAATTTTATTATTTATTTAATTTTTTTTTTTTTTTTTTTTTTTTTTTGGGGTTTTTTTTGTATTTTAATTTTCCCCCCGGTTTGGGTTCGAATAAACTTGTATTCCTATTATTTTGTAAACTTCATTTGTTTGTTTTTGTAAATTTTGATTCGTAAATTGTCTTTCCTTTCTTTTTCGTTTGTTTTACTTATTTATGTAAGCGCTCTATGATGCATGGGGTTCATAGGCATTATTTTATCTGTTTCCACAATGACAGCAAATTATAATTTCTATAAGCATTTTCTATAATATTCAATCGGGCGGGCCCCGAATGAACTCGAACTCCTGTCATGATACACTGATTTCTTCGAACCGTATACAACACATTTTATCCCATTAATGGAACAAAATGTGTGAAATTCCGTGGTATGTTGGAATACGTGGCCCTCTCTCACTATGCCTATTATCTTGTAATGATCCATATTCACAAATTGCGATCAAAATTAGCAAACATCTAGCAGTTCGTTGCATCTCTCTGTGGTTACCTTTCCTGACACAATTTTTCTGTTCATGCATTTGATTCTGCCAACCCTCAAATCAGGTGCATATTTGCCAGTTCGGTGTTTGTAAAACGTTCCATACTCCACTGCAGGCGATCACAGTTCAAAAGATTTTGGTAAGTTTTGATTTACGTCTTGGGGATATGGATCAAAGCTGATCCTCCTTCCATTATCTAAAACAAATTGACGCCTTCAATGTGGATGGCCTGAGTGAGAAAAGTCTTTTCCTCTGAGAGACGTTGGGTAGCAGGAGTCTGATTGGCTGACTAGGAAGGCAAAGGAGTGACGTCAGAGTTATGGGCGGTTCTTCACGGTTTCGGCCGGAAAAAGTCCAGATTAGTTTTGGCAGGAACTGAGAAATGGAGTAAAAGCACTGGTATTGGATGACAGTAGCGAGTGAGTAAGCTCTCTATTGGCTGCCCTGAAGTTGGGGAGATTTAACAGAAAGAGATAAAAGGGGCTATCCTGGTTTGTGCAGCAGAAATAAGTTTAAGTAAAATATAAGTGAAAAATAATAAAAAGTAAAAAATAATAAATAAATTTAGTATTTAGCGATCATTCAACACCGGTGAATGAACAACAAAATAGTTAGGGAGAATTCTCCTTTTGGCCTTTTAATTTTATCAACCAGAACATAATTTTGAATGTCAATTAAGTTTAAATTATTTGTATGAGGAATATCTGAAGAATTTCTTAGCAAGATTTTGAATGAAAGTTTTATAAAAGGAGGGATTTTTAAATCCCTGTAGATTAGAGCATTTCTGATATATCTGCCAGGTCTTACGATACTTCTTATAAGAGAGTTCTGGGCAATTTCGAGGATTTTTATATTAGAATCTGCTACAAAAGATTGTGGTAATGCTTGTCTGTTTCCTTAAATGCTCTTGTAAACAACGCCCCCATAGCGAAGACGTTCCTGACCATGGGTAGCTGTGCGAATTTGAATCCTTGTGATGTCCCCTACCCAAAGGCATAGCTGGGAATATTAGGGCCCACTGCAAACAGGTTTTGAGCCCCAAGCCCAAATACGTACTTAGCATCAGTCAAGTTTTGGGCCCCCTAAAGTCCCTGCCCCCCCCCGCAATGCAGGGATGTACTTTACGCCACAGCCCCTACCTCCCCTTAAAGTTTCTCCCAATGGTCCCTGAGCACCCTGCTTATAAACTAACATGTTACTATCCTGAATATAATTTTGACAAAAAATGTGAAATAATTATCTAATATTAAAAGAAAAACATTTTGTGAATATAGAGTTATTACGATTTTTGTAATATCAGATTTGATCATAAGATATATTAAAATAAATTATCGTTCTAAATTATGTAATAAAAATTATCTTCTAATAAAAAGAAATAAATGGGATTATTAAAAAAATTTTTTTTTCAATAATCGGAAATTAAAATTTTTGCTCAAAATGATTAAATTTCTATCAAATTAAAATGTATAAATGCTTTAACCTTAAAAATTTTAGTTAATGCATTATTTTTTTTAAAAAAATATTATAAATATAGATTTCAGGCAAAATGTGATGACAGTGCAAGTATTTGTTTGATTTATAATTGGAAGCTTTTTTTGGAAAATGCTGAAATGAGTAGGGAAAAAATCAAAATTTCAACATGCAACAGCTTGCAAACGCCTATTTAAATAAGAGATAAATTTCGTTGTGTAATGATCCAAAAAGAAACTTCGTTATTATACTAATAATAAATCTGATTAAAAGAAAAAGGTTTGCAGGTACATCATTGCTTTCTAATAATGCACCTTTTTCTAAATTGTAATGATGATTCGTTAAAAAATACAAGATATATGAAAACAGTACAGTCAAGTAAAGTTTAGTTTGATAATACGTGTTCTATTTTTACTAATTTATTGCAATATGTTAAGATATAAACTACAAACTTTGGAAATACCTTGAAATTCTTTTTTGTCCGTCATTGAAAATAATTCAGGTTTTTTGTATAAAAACTAAAATAAAAAAAATAATAAAAAGCATCTTTAATTTAGACTATAAATATATTTATTACTAGCTACATGACCCGGCGTTGAAAGGGCTTTCTCTACTTTTATAAATTTTCCCTTCCCTTCACAAAACCAGCAATTCCAACATTCTTTTTCAAAATTTCTTTGTTTTTTTCCCTTCCGTTTAGCCCGGCGTTGTTCGGGGTTTTACCGAGTGTATAACTTAAAATTCCCTGTTACTAAATTTTTTCTCTTCTTTTCTTTGTCAGACAGGCTTATTTCCTCCTGACGTTGCACGAGCACTTTTGAATACATAACATATTTTTTCATGGTAATTTCCCCTTCCCCTCTCGCTATTAGTCCTTCCTGGTGTGTGTGATTTCTATATTAACGTAATTACAAAATTCTCGTGGTAAATTCCCACAATTAATTATTACTGCCCTTTTAAAATTTTGGCTACCTCTGAAGACCCGCTGTTAAGAGGAGCGATGCACGTTGAATCTGTCGAGAGCTTAAACGTCCCAGCGTTGGTGTGGTATAGTAGTTAGGAGAAAAGGATGCCAGCTCAAGTTCCATCCTCGTCACTTGACCACGGTTCAAAATTTTGAAGCTCATCGCCAAAATATCTGGAGTAGGTGAACAGTACGACTTTATATATATAATATTCACTCACTCTCTTTGCAATTTTTTAGCCCCCAGAAACAAAAAAGTACATTTTTTAAAAAAAAAAAGGGTTGGTTGAAAAAAGACAAAAAAAAGTAGAAATTTTTATAATTACAAAGTTTCACAACTATGTTAAATGTTGAATTAAAATTATAAGCATTTTTTGAAATGTTCGAGGGTCCTAGCGTTGGTGTAGTGTGGTAGTTAGGAGAGATGGGTGCCAGCTCACACAGGTCTCATTCTCGTCACTTGATCATGGTCGCTAAAAGCCCTAGAGTAGGTGAATAGTGCGACTTTAATATTCACTCACTCACTTTGCAACTTTTTAGCCCCCGGAAACGAAAATTTACCTTTTTAAAAATACTTGTATGTTGAAAAAAGTCAAAAAGGTAGACATTTTTATAATTACAAAATTTCACAACTGTCTTAACTGTTCAATTAAAATTGTGAGCATTTTTTGAAAGTTTGATACACGTGAAAAACGTTTCTTGCAATTATTTTCATAAATGAAAAAGTTATTAAAAATTTGAATTTGATAAAAAGTTATTAAATATTTAAAATTTGAGTATTTTTTAAAAAAACTCGTAAAAAAAAATTTTTCGGCATAAGAGATCAAAGAATGAATTTTTTTAAAAATAATTTTCATTTAAAAGCATCAGCACTGATTCATTTTAGAAAAAAAATCATAAAATATGCAAAGTATAGTTGTTTTGTTTAAAAAAAACAACCCGTATTGTGGCGAAATAAATTATCTTTCCAATTAAAAAATTTCTGGCACAGTTATTAAATGCTGAATAAAATGTTGAGTATTTTTTTAAAAATCATAAAAATTAAGCGATGATGTTGTTTTAAACCCCTGTAAAATCTGTAGAAATCAAGCACTGTGCCGAACGGGCCACGAACACCTCACGGAAGAAGAATTAAAAGACCTTTAAAATAAAAGGAAGAGATATTCAATTGTGAGTATTTTATAAAAACGTGTAAAAAAAAAGTTTTTGGAATTTAATTTTTTAAATCACTGATTTTAAAAGAGCAAAGGGTGAAATTTTATTCATCATAATCATAAAAATTTAATACATAGCGATTGAAAAATTTTGATTATGATTTACACAAAACAGTACTGCTTTATTTTTTAAAAAATATTATAATTTAAAGTAATACATTTAAATATGTTGCAAATAAACTTGTTTAAAGTAATGATAATGGAGTAGAAGCAATTAAGTATTTCAAAAATATTAGAGAAATTTTTGTTTCTTAAACGGATGTTTAAAATGAATTTTTTGAATTAAGTCATGTACAAAAAATGAAAGTAAAATAAATTTTTTACACGCATTATACATCTACTTGCCAAATTTGGTGATTTTCATTTTATTTATAGGCATTTTCTTTTCTAATGTAAACTTTCATCAAACGTGAAGTGCACAGAGAAAAGATAGCCATTTGGCGCCAAACAGGTTTTCACCGCCAAACCCTTGGCTATTGTAAAATTGGGTTCTTTGTTAGTTTTAATTTTTTTGAGGGCTTCATTTTTTAGTTAATGCCTTTAAACTTCACATATCGATTGCAAACTACGGTAATTTTTAAACAAAAAGTGAAAAAAAATACTACATTGTGAGTGTGTGTGATTAGCTCTCAAAAAGAGGGTAAAAAACGAAAAGCACAAAAATTTTTTAAAAACCGTAATTTTTAAGCAATTTTTTTCAATCTTTTTACAGATTGCGGATAATATTGTTCTACACTCAGGAAAAAAAGTTTCGTGAGTACATTTTTATAAATAAAGGATTTATTAAATATTTAATTACATTTTTCAGTATTTTTTGAAAAATCGTAAAAAAAAGTTTTTGACACTTTATTTTTGAAGTGACTGATTCTAAAAGAGAAAATCATGATCATTTTTAGTGTAGAATATCATTTTATTAACGCGAAGGAAAATTCAAACGGGATGATTTAGAAATCACTTTCATAAAAACGTATCGATTTTGACTCGTTTTAGAAAAAAATCGTAAAAAATAGAAAATATCATTATTTTGTAAATAAAATTATACCGTATCGTGACGAAACAAATGAACTTTCTGATTCTGTAATTATTTTTTGTCTGAGTTATATAGTAGGAATTGGATGGGTTTTTTCAAAACGTGGAGAAAGTCGGAACTTCATTTTCCTGAAATAGTAATGACGCTCAGCGCTATAAAAAGCCAACAGGGGTAAGCCAATTATGAATTTTAAGTCTTTTAATTAATATATATTTAATTAATTTACATACAAAGCGACATAGACAGATACGTTTGTTTACCTACAAATTTTAATAGTGTAGATTATAGATTAAAAATTAGTTTAATAGACTTTTATATAAGACTTGAAATATATTTGGTACTAGACATGTTTAAAATTCGTTATTAAATATAACTTCATTAAAAGAATACAAAACCTAAGATTTTAGCTTTTTTCGATGTCCGGTAATATTAGCTACATTCAAAAATCTAGATTATAATTGTAAATCGCAGCAAGGAAAGTTTTTATCCATGAACTAAAATTTCCATTGTAATATTATATTCTAGAATTTAATTTCTATAAATATATCTTTCTGTATATATTTAAATATAATTACATCAATTCGGATTGCTTTTAAAATTATATGTATATGTGTAATGCTAAATTGGAATTAAAGATTTGATTATTAACAATTTTCATGTTAATGAAGTTATTCGGAAATACTTCCAGTTCTAGAATAAAGGCCAATGAAAAGTGTGCCAACACTGAAGCTTAAACGTTTGTTCAATGCTTAGGAAATATTAAAAACACACACAAACTGAAATATAAGTATTTTTATAACACAATCGAAAATTTAAGCACTTGATACTTCAATGAACAACATGCATTAAAAAACAAATAGGGTTTTCATTTTTTTTTCTAATGATTTGAAAGTTTGTCCGGATCCAATTATTTTCTTATTCAATATTTTAAGGAAACACAAGCAGCTTCCTAAAAAGATAAAATTTACAAGTACTTTTAGCTTGTAAAATTAAAATTTCATTTCAATGCTATTATGACCTTCCCCATTTTATTTGGGTCAGTTAATCACATAAATTTAAATTTCTGAAAACCGAAAACACAAATCTATGAGAATAAAAGAACGCACAGCAAAGATTTAAAAAATAAGTAAATGAGATAAATGCTGATTGAGCTTAATGTATCCTTTATAAATAAAGTATACATTATGTATTATTACATTTTAAAGAAACATGGCATAGGCGTGCAAATTCGGCGTGTTAGGGGGTGGGAGGTGGAAGAAAAGGCACAAATAAGCAAATTTTTCTCTGACTTAAGTAAATTCTTTGTAAATACTGCAAAGTTCATTTTATTACATTCCAAAGCCTTCGGAATAATTTTACTGATAGCCACGCAGAGAAAAGAATCGTATCGGAAGGACGGATATGTCCGTAAGAGGCCCATAACGCACCGGTTGAGCAAGACGGATATATACGGTGTTGGCACTTTCAGCATTAATTAAAAATTAGAGACTGAACAAGCAAAAGTCTTTTTTCCAGCAAAACTTCTCTTCAAGTATATGTTTGGATGGTAGTAAATATTTATTTTAAAAAAACTAAATATTATTCTACACGTTAATTATTGTTAATTATAAATCATTGGAAACACTTCAAGTGATTCATATTTTTTCATGCCTTTGCTTCGATTCTTGTAAATTTAGAAATACTTATATTCCAAATATATGTTTCCAAAACTATATGACAAAAACTAATTTTTGTCAGGATTCGTGTAATATCCAAAGAGTTTTTAGTAGCACTATAGGCGTACGTATGCTTCGGCATGAGATTCACAGTTTGCGTAATGTTTTATTACAATAGTACAATTTGAGAATCATTACAACTTTTGTGAATCCATATCAAGTAATTTTTATCCTTCTGTGATTTGTAAGTATGTAGAATGTCTAGTTAAACTTTATTTTATTGCTCAAGAAGTTGGATTTTAGAAAGAGTGTGACTTTAGGCGACAGCTATAAAATAGAAATACAGAGCGGCAATAAAACTTTGCAGAGTTATCAGGACATAGTTGAACATCATAGTTGCGGTGACGCAAAAATATTGTTTGAACAGGAAGCAATCCAGATTACCATTCTTGTCTGTAAATTCTTTCAGTATGGCCTATCGAAACACAAATGTATTGACTTAGACATATTAATATCCTGAAGCAATATGCATGTCCATTGTTTTAGTGTACAGTCCCATCTATCCCTTCGCAATGCTTGTTATTCCATACTATTTTGTCGAGTTTGATATTTTATAAATATACTGTGGTCACACTTTTATGGTAATATCGTAATGTGATTCGAGCCATCGAGAGATCTACATAGAAAAGAGTTTTTTTATCTTTATATAAAATCACTGAAATATTAGAAAAAAATGTTACGTTACTTTCTGTCGATTGAAAGAAATATGAATCTTATACGAAGTCTTTTTTCCTCTCTCATCTCCTTATTAAACAAGTAAAGGAGTTGAAAAGTAATAACATTGCGAGTGTTACTTTTACTCTGTATTGAAAAAAAAATCTAGTCGCCATTACGCAAATAAAAGGGAATACTTAATATTGAATTATTCATCAAATTCCTTTTTAGTTAAACACTATTTGATGCGTATTTGTGTGTGTGTGTGTAAGTTCTTTTTTTTCTCAATAATATGAAATGTAAATTTTTAGTTATTCTTAGTTAATGCAATAAAAAGCTGCACGTTTTAATTGTTTATACCTTAAATAATTTTTATAATTCTTATTCACTTGATTAGAATTTATTCTTCATAAATATTTGGGCTTAAGTAAATAAAATGTGGAAGATTAAAGCTCAATTTATTTCCGAAAAAAATAAACAAATCAGGCATATAAAAACCATAAAATCATAAAAATTTGTGTATAATAACCACATTTGATAACACTTGTTTGATTGTTTGGATTTAATATTATCTCTCAATTTTATAATTAAATATCGTGAAATGCATCTAAAATAGTAACAGATCTATCTCTAAATTCATAGTTTTTTCTAAATAAAACTGTTATTCATCATTTTTCGTTTAAATATTTGAAAAGACCTTTTTTTCCAAGAAAACCAGAAATAATGTTGTAGACTGCTAACAATTATCTGTTAGCTAACCAGATTGAAAATTTTATAAATATTTTCTTACTGATATCTTTAATTAATGACAGTAATAAACTTGTTCATGGAAAAAGAACAGCACACAAATACTCTATATTAGTTCACCTTAATAGATGAAAATAATGAATTAATGAAAAAAATTCCTTGAATTTAAAAAAAACAAACAAGTAATATAAAAAAAAAACTGTCAATTCCTACTTAGGTCAACAAATTTTTTTTATTTTAGTTACTTTTTATTAAAAAGTTACAATTAATATAAATATGTGTATACATATGACAGAATCACAATATTAAGTGACAGAATATAAGGTGATTTTCCATGCAATTTTCATATTCCTTTCTATATAGGGTATTGGACTACCTTTTTTTGTTTGTTACTGCTTATTCATTAATTAAATTTAATTATTCTAATAAAATAGTAAAAAAGGAATCACATTCTCAGAAATTAGAATATCCCAGGTGCAATTCAAACATACAACCTTTGGATTAGAAGTCCAACGTGCTATCCATAGCCCTACAGGGCACAACGAACGATTTTCCTTTCTACATATGCTGTTGAACTATTATTTTTGTTTGTTACTATTTATTGATTTTTTAATTTAATCAATGAATTTATATTTGAAAAAACTATATTAACATGAAGTGTCATCCACTACAAATTTTAAGAAAATGAACTTGAGATTGAATGGATGAATAGAAAGTATTTTATTAAAGATTGAAAATTTGAACAAGATATATATATATATATATATATATATAATTCAGAAATACCCAATTAATTTTATTAATAGTTATATGAATAAAGCTATTCAAAACAATTACGATAAAAAATTCTGAGATTGATAATAGTTTATTACTATAAACTTGAATATTTCTTAGTTATAGTTATCTCCATAATCTAATATTAGGTAAAATTACTTATTATTATTTTATTCTTATTTACTCTAGTGTTATTAAAGTTATGCTATAATTTGCAACTCTTATTAATTTTATTTCCATTCTTTTTATACTTTTGTTAAGTCATACATTTCAGCCCTTCACATGATTTAAATCTGCATTAGGGTCCAGAATCTGGCAATAACTTATTTATTGCACTCAGATTTATCGCGGGCTTTGCATTTGTAAATGCAATTTTTAGGTAAGTTACTTCTATCTTGTAATGGATTTAGATATTCCTATCCATTATTTTCTATTGGTTTTTGCTCAGTGTTATTTACATAAAGGGGGAAGGTTGGCTGGCCAAAAAACATGTTCAATCCCACTTTTATATAAATTATTTTATATATTAGCTGTTTTAAGTCAGCAACGTTTATAACACTGCAGCATCCATTTTATAATTTTTAATCTCGGTTACTCATATATCCTTCATTGTGTGATTTTCCTACTGTCTATGTGTGTTTCAGATGTGATTGTTGGATGTTATGTGTTGTTTGTAGAGAATAAGCCTATATATATATATATATATATAGGGAGAGAGCGAACTAATAGTAGGAATTGAAAAAGGCAACCGTTTTACTCTATTGCATAACTCTATAATCATATGAAAGTGCTAAATTTTCCCATAATAATAGTTTTGTGAACGTTTCAAAACGTTTACAATCATCGATAATCAACTTCAATCATGAATAGTTAAAAGGATTGACATCCTTGTTATCAATAACTGAAACCTGAAATGCTTGAAAACGTTTAACTGCAATCATCCATCGAAATTGCTCATTTCACATGTGTTACAACAAGCAATTCATCCTTTTTCTCCACGCACGTGCAGTTTCTAGCAAACCTTGACCACATCTTCCATTTACTCAGATGACTGTGATTAACAATACAGAGAGAAAATAGGGTTTCCTCGGTCATTTCGCCGTAGGAATCACGAATACAAATACCAACTGCAAACACGCGCTGAATCAATTGCTTCTGCAACATTTGTGCGAACCAGCTATTGTGTCTGTTGGAAGAAAATAGTTCATTTTAGTTTAAAGAATGCCGTAAAACGATAATATTTTCATTAAAATTGTTGCCTCTGTCTCAATAGGTAGTAAACTATAGTCAATATAACTTAACGAGGGATTAAGAAACAAAATAACTGTTGTGTTATTAGTTTATTCTCTCGTTTCTCTTTTTTTAGTAAAATATAATTGTAAGATAAACTGATACATTAGGACAAAGGCACTAAAATTCGGAAAAAGTGACTATGAAATTGTGTTGTTTTTAAAAGTGAGTATTCAGACTGCACGTAAATAATTAATTGCCTAAAGTATATAATAAATGCAATTTTTAGCTATGTAATTGGTTAAGCATTTCTCAAACAGTAGGGCCCCTTTAGGGGGGCGTGATATCACTGTAAGGGGGGTGCGAGCTTATTGAAAAATCGAAAATAAAAGATTTAAAATAAGTATTCATTTACTGAAAGGAAGTAAAACAAAATTCATTCTGACATAATAGAAATTAAATGCATATTCACACTGATATAATATACTTATAAACGTATCACACAGTATTTCACAAAGAGTTTTGGATAATTTATTTATCAATATTAAATTAAAAACGTTTAATAATTACTAGTGTCTCTCGTAGGCTTGTCATTTACAAAATGTGATACTTATATTTTCATGGTTTGTATAGTTTATAATTAATATTATACTGTAGCTTTAGCGTTTTTATTGTGTTCACAATGCATAATTATTGTATGGGGGGGGGGCGAGCGCGATGAAAATTACGATTGAAAATTGGGTCGCGGTTATTGAAAGTTTGATAAGCACTGGTTTAACTATCACTAATACACAGGATTTATT
Organism: Trichonephila inaurata madagascariensis; assembly: GCA_019973955.1. Classification (NCBI taxonomy): domain Eukaryota; kingdom Metazoa; phylum Arthropoda; class Arachnida; order Araneae; family Nephilidae; genus Trichonephila; species Trichonephila inaurata. The sequence continues at coordinate 55,863 of BMAV01021779.1, forward strand.
TTCATTATTTAACTGTGTTTAACGTACTACAGATTTTACCCTACTTTAACTTAAAATTGCATTTTTAATAAAACACCTAAGGCAGCGATACTCATGGTGGGCCACATGCGGCCCGCGTTCCACATGTGGTCCACCGGACCTTTCTGAGTGGCCCGGTCATGGCCCGTTGCCCTAACCAATTTAATTATTTAAGAACAATGTCTTAGGATTTGAGCGAAAAATTCTATCAATCAAGCAATATCCCATATATCAATTTTGCTATCGATGTGTTGCTGGTAGGAATTGCAGGACAATTTTTTTTCTTTTTTAATTATAACTGTTAGGTTAACAAAAGAAGTGGAACAGTGAGCATTTTATGAGCAAAACTAATTTTTACTTAACCCTCTTGTCTTCCAAGCGAAAAATATCTAAAGAATATCTGTTATTTCAAGACAATTTGGATCTTGACAATCTCTTAAAAAAAATCATGAATCAATCAACATTGTTTAGTTTGTCGTGAAAATACTTTATTTAAAAAATATAATTTTGCTCGTCACTATACCACTAAACACAAGGCTTTCAATGCCTACTTTTTTTCTTTTTTTTTTGAGGGTTCTCTTTCAAGTCGAGATAAATTCGCTTTCTTAAAAAATTCTTTGCAACGGCAACAAAATATGTGAGGATGGGGGACTGGGTACAATAATTGAAAAGAAATCGAAATATCCCCATAACACAGTAAAAAGTGCATAAAACCTGTTTTTTTGTGAGTTAAGTTTGATTGAGTTAAAAATAGTTTGAAAATGAAATTCAAAATTACTACTATTTTAACCCCCCCCCCTTCCCTATTAATCCTCATGTTGTGGCCCGCGTGAAATAGTTGTCATATGCGTGCGGTCTGTTTGAAAAAAAAAGGTTGAGTACCGCTGACTTAAGGCTATAAATGAATAAAATAAAATAAAAATTTCAAAATACACTGTGTTTATAGAACTAACTACTTGTCATCATCGACAGTTTAGAGTAGTTAAAATACTTGTTTAGTCAAGTTCATATTTCTAATAGAAAATATTAAACTGTAATTTAAAAATTTGTTTTTTATCTTTAATAAATTTATCCATGTCTAAGAAAATTATTTTTAAGTAACATTTTTACTATAATGATTTTATTTTAAATTTTTTTGTGAGAAGTGACATTAGCATAAATGCAATGCTTAAAATATGTTTCCCCTTCAGTTTAAGAATGTTATGAAAATAGTAAGAAAAATATAATTAAGAAATTTATATAATATTCATTTTAAAAAGGCGAAAAAGCTTAATAATAATTATTTTTAAAACTTATGAAATATTAAACTAAAAATGACACATGTCTCATTTTGAATTGCTTCTATCGAATGTCTTGCTAAATTTCAAATATTTTTCTTGGAGTATTTTAAATATTAAACTATAAAAAAACAATGGCACTAATAAAATTGAAAGGAACTCAAGTATAAATTAAAATTGTGCAGTCTTGCTTGATTGACTCTACAAAATTATATTAATCGTAAAACATTTCTATCCACATTCATACAAGGTATTAAATGAAATGTATCTCGATTGTTTTAAGTCGCAATTTAAAGCAAGACGAGGGCTATTGGCAAAGGACCTCGTAACTCTAAGCCATGATGAAGTGAAGAGGATGGCACTTGAACTGGTCCCCTTGCCAACGTGGGGACTTCTAACCTTAACAGATTTAATGTGCAGAAAATAATGTACTTCTGAATCCAGGTCTCGAACCTACGATTCAACAGAAGTAAAGCAGACCATGAATTCAAAGCCAGAAAAGGAAATTGTAGAATGGTATCTTTGGAATGTTAGAACTACCTTTCGAATATACCTCACTACTAAAATGAATGAATGAAATAATTCTCCAAGTATAAAATGAATAAAAATATTCAAAATTTTAAGTATCACAAATTGTTAAAGTTTCCAGACCATGTACTGAAAAACTACTATTTTTCAAAATTATATCATTTAGTTACTATATTTACTACCTCAACCAGTGGTGCACACAAAAAAATTTTCAAAGGGGGG
>BMAV01021779.1:69888-123238 GCA_019973955.1 Trichonephila inaurata madagascariensis
TATATATATATATATATATATATATATATATTATAACAATTTATTTTGCATATGCTTTTTCGAATTAACAAGAGTTTCGCTAACTATACCTCTCATCTGATTTTACTAAGACAATCACACAATTGACCTTCAGTCATAAATGATTCATTAAGTAAAGAAGACAAACTAAGGAAATATCAACGAGGTCAAATTTTCTGCTATTTTTTCTGATTATATCTTTACCTTAAGGCAAGATATTTGAAGGGAAAAAGTAGACCTTATTTTAAGGGCCTCCTGTGGTATTTCAGAGGCCCTTCTAGTACAAGGAAGTATTAAGAGCATTGCACTTTCCTATACTATTTGATGTGTTAACCAAATGCAATCACAATTAAAGACACTTCCGACTCCGAAAAGGTAGCGGACGAACAACTTGATCCGTTAAACTCAAATAACAACGCTTGCATTGATTGAATATTTGGTGTAGAGCGATTTGAATTAATCTCTTAGCACTATTCACCTTCAGGTTGAATACCTTTTGACTTTCAGTCCATTTAGTTCATTAGTACTTCGTTAAGGAACTGCGCCCAAACCTCAAGGTCACATAGTAGTTGAAATATCAGCGGGAGATGATAAAAAATGGGAATTTTTTTTCCCTATAACGTTTTTTAAACTTCAACCCGGAAAGAAAGGAAGTGAGGAAATTATTGTATAACATTGGATTCCATGTTTCCTGTCTTGGTCTTTTGTGAAGAGAATATTGTATGTTATTATAGAATCCATGCTTCTCTCTTGCGCTGTATTTTAATTTAAAGTTAACGAAAGGGCTTAGTTATTTTTAAAGAAAGAGAACAGTCTGGAAGTGGTAGTTCAGACTGAAATTCTACAGAACTTTTCCTTTATTTTTATATAAAACTTCTACTTTCTATTTATTTATTTGTTTAAAAAAATCCTTCCTGAATTAACTTTTGCATTAGTGATCCTGAAACACAAAATTCCGTGTGGGCTGATTAGATAATTTTTATGTAAAGAAAGGACTTCGATTTGTCTGATCAAAAACCTGGATTGTCAAAGATTGAAACACTAATTTTATAAGGTAGTAAAGTCTAATATATGTATAATATATAACTATTCCTCATCTAGACTGGTATCATTCATACTTTTAGACATTTACAATTATTCATATAAATTTGTAATAGTATTACATAAAAATAATTTAGAAAAGAAATTTTGGGGTTAGTTTTAAAATGTAACTGTCATTAATATAAATAAGAGAATTGCATCATAATAGTAATTTCATCTACGTATTTTTAAATATCATATTAGAGAAAACGTATTATGACTCTCTTTTCGTCTTACATGGGAAGCAATAACCACTCATTTATAGTTATGTACAGTGGCGAGCAGTGGCGTAACGAAGAATAATAGGGGCCTCCGCAAAGTCAGATTTTAAGACTCAAACTGGATCTTACAAAAGATACATACTTGTCGTCAATCAGGCTTTGGAACCCTAGAATCCTGCCCCCCCCCCTCTGCAATGGGGAGGTACTGGTGGCGTACCCAAGGGGAGGTTGGGAGCTCTATCTCTTTTCCATAGACCACAACAGATTTTTAATTTTTACCATGGAGATTGCCCTTAGTTGTTCTCGTCCTCATATATAATCCTCACAACAAAGATCTGCGTATGTCACTGGTTATATAACCAATGCATTACGAAGTATAAGAAATTATGTATCATAAAGGTGTTAAAATTTTGCTTATAATTTTTCCGAAGGAGGAGAAAATATTCATGCAATAGATGTTTTTCAAGTCCATGGTTTTAAATGCATGTTAAGCGAAGTACACCGATTAGTTTCTTACGTTAATTGGGCATTTTTATAAAACAATATGTACTACTGTGATGTATTTATCACACTTAAAAATTCCTTTTAAAACCTACTTTTCAATGGCCAAAAAAAATCTATCAGAAATAAAAAATAAATACATACAAAACATAATTTTTACTTTAAAATACTTAGAATATCATGAACTTTTCTTAAAATCAAAATGAATACATTTGATTTAATTTAACTTAATAATTGCAGATGATTCAATTTCATTTACTCTTCGATTCAATTAAGTGTAACTAAGTGCTGACACACAAACTAATTAAGTGAAAAATATACATTTTGAAAATTTAAACATCAGTCAAACAGTATTAATGATACATCATTATGTAATAAAAACATTAATTAATTACTAACTACTTACCTCGTGTAATTTACAGAACTATTCTATATATTAAACTCAATAATTTAACGATTTGTTAATCCAGGCGAAAAGAACTTCCTTTAATATTTTTTATTGGGCATTTAGTGGCTCTCAAAATTATTCACCGTAAAATATTCATTAAAAAGGATACCTTTTCTACTAATTATCCATGCGTCATTTCTCTTTGGTTAAGCTCATTGATTAAGAGGGTCAATCGAATGTTTAGTCGTGTTTCGAAGTTTCCACGCCACTAAATATAATGTGGTTTCAAAAAGTGCGGTAAGAACTAGAATTAAAACTGCCATATGTTTAACATATCAAAATTTTTTTCGGTATGTAGAGTGTATGCATGGCTGCTTCCACATTTAATAGAACCACAGTGGTTAAATATGAGGTTATGACTGGTATTCAAACAATAGAATTATATGTAGTCATAGATATTGTGCGCGTGTGCGTTCTAGATAGTAATTGAAAATATTACCTGTATATAACTTTTTTGGGGATTACTTGTAACGTTCAAGTAACCAAGAATTAAGTTATTATGTGTTTACGTAATTTTTTTTTAGGTATATGACTATACCCATTTAATTTATAAACAAGCTACGTAATAATAACAAGACAGGAACTAAAACATTATTTTCTGAGACCTCAATTTAAATTATGTTGTAAAAATGTAATATTGAAATACTCACAAAATTTTAACGTTTAAAGAAGGTTGTAATACTTTCCCTGTCTTTCGAAACTAACTTAATAGGCTCTTTCTGTTGTTTGATTTTTATGTTCTTCTTTTAAAAACTCTGTTAAAAATATTTATGTTATAAATTATTTTCTCTTTCGGTAACTCATTGCTTCGAGGTTTATTTTTGTGTGATACTTAAGGAGAGTTGGAAACCTTTCTCTCTCTCTATACTGACAATGTTAAATTGGCTGTTTTCGATGTACCTTTTCTAAACATTTGTTATATGCACATGCTTGAAATTTTTCATTCAATTAAAGTACACTTTTCTCATTATACTGAAATGAGATTTTAGCTAATTTTTAATTTCTTAATAATTTATGTAGTATTTTATTGACCCATTTTTCGCATGAAAAATTTGTAAAAAATAAATGTTTGAGCTTTTTACAAAAAACTCACTTCAGTATATATTAGCTATTAATATAAATATATCATAAAAATCTACATACCTGTGAACAGTAGTTTCTCAGAAAAGGTACATCGGACATCAAAATTTACATTTTGAGATAAATTGATTTTAATGTATACAGTCTGACTTCTAATCGGCTAGGAAATAAAAAAATTAAAAGGCTCAATTTACAGTAAAAGATTTATGTTTTGATTTATATCAGACGTTAAACTTTTAAGTAAAAACGAAGTACTTTGTTTACATTTTTTGCCATTCAAATGGGCGTGGCTCAGATTCAAAGATTATTTAAAGATAGGTTTTAAGGGTTTCTAATTACCTTAGAGGTTAAAGTAAGGTGTTTTTAAAAAGGTTAAAATCTGTACAATTTAGACATGTAAAAATCTCAAATTGTCAAAAAAATAAGATTTTAGCTTTCCAACACCCCTTAAGATCGTGAGCTCATGGCTGGTGAGACTGGAGTAGAATCTTAGTTTTAAGCAATAGTTGTATTAAAAAATCATAGTTTGGTCTGAGAGTTTATTAAAGTCTCTCTATAAAGCAACATGACGGTTTTTGGTGACGGACCTCGTAATTTTCAACCACGATCAAATGACGAAGACGATACCTGAGCTGGCACAGACTCCTCTCCAAACTATCACACCACGCCAACAGGAGGACTTTGAGCCATGACAGATTTAAAGTGCATTTTTACGGCGGGTCTTCAGTGGCACTAGAGCTTGCATTTATAAACCGGCAACGGGTCCATGGCCACCATGACCACTATGCTACCACGGCTTTATCATAGTTAGAATAATAGGGGCTATTGCACGTAAGTGGAACTGGGATTCTAATTCCCATGACGCTTGTTGTTGAAATTAGATGCGTAAAACATCATATAAGGTGTTGCCAGTCGTTATTTTATCATTTTTCAAAATCATGAGCTTCGTTGCCAAAAACTTTGCGCGAATATAACTTTAACACAAAAGATACAGTCGATACATTTTTTAAAATTAAAAAAACTGTAAAGCTATATCGAAATGAAATCATGATATCAATAAACTTATTCTCGAAATAGGACTGTTTCTTGCGTGTATTGTTTTAATAAAAAAATATATAGAAGAGAGTAAATGAACTAAACTTCAACATCTCAGCGTGTTCTCCCTCAACCGAGCAAAATGGTACTGTCACCTACATTGTGATCAAATCTAAAGCTAACGACATAAATAAAATTCTATCCCTTGGCCGCGATGAATTTTGTGGACCTTGACCTAATGTTACTGTCGATCAGGTGGCACAAGCAACAACAACTACAAGTTCTCAAACATTCTTTCTTAAAAACTTAAGGTATGCGACTTCGTTCGAAATCGTGATTTTGCGAAGCGTATAAATGGATAATATTTCTGATATTTAGTGTCACTTAGATTAGAAAATGTATATAAAATTGTTTTAAGGGTAGTATTACAATAAAAAATTATTTATGTACAAAAAAAAAAACATTTTGACAAAAAATGAACATAGAATGACCCATTTTCAAAATATTCTCCTTTTATGAAAAATGCTTTTATATTACAATAATATTTTGCCTGTATATAGCTCAGACCTCTGTACAGAGGCTCAACTAGAATGTTTGAAACATATAACTTAGAAGTGGGTTTATCCATATTTTACGACAACAGAGGGGAGTAATTTTAAGAAAAAAATGCCGATAATTATTTCAATGGGTGCTAACTCTGAAAATAATGTGAATTTTTCAAAAATCCTAGTTCAGACTCTCTGGAGAAATCTTTACTTTATACAAGTGCGCGCGAAAAATATTATTGTTAAAGAGAGCATTTTTTATAAAAGTAGAACATTTTGAAAAAAAAAAAGATTATTCTAAGTTAATTTTTTGCCAAAATATTGTATTTAAATAATTTTTTTTTGTCAAAATGTCCTTAAAACAATTTTATATATGTATTCTAATCTAAGTGACACTAAATATCATGAAGATTATCCATTTGTGCACTTTTTTTAAAATCACGGCTCCGAACGTAGTCGGATACCTTAAGGATTTAAACACAAATTCTCCGTCACCTCAAACTGTGTTAAGTATACCATACTTTCCTCTACTCTACAATAAAAGGTGATTTTTTCGTTTCTGTTGGTAATATTCAGAGGAAGAAAGATTCTAGGTTAAATCCTGTTCCCGATTTGAAACCGACAAGAGAAAGATGATGGGAAAAAGTCTGACATCTTGTTAATGAGTAACAGAAGGAAAGTAAAGTATCCGGCTTGCGGGAAAATTTAGAAAATAAAAATAATAAAAGGAAGAAGGTTCAGAACATGGTAGGTTCACGAAATAAATTGATTCTAGTGATCCAATTTCATTCATATGTGATTTGGATATTTAAATTTCTTTGATTCTGTATCCTGTTCTTTGAATCCTGATGCTGCGATACAATAGCTCGTTTATGTTGAGGAAATAATTTTATAAATATGCATGATATTATCAGAATGTTTTATTTAAACCTTATGAAACGAACGAGAAAAAAAGAGAAACTAGATTGTTAATTTACATTGTCTGTCATACTCATAATTCATACTAACGGGAAAGATGCTTTAAATATTACAGCACATTTTTTATCTTTAAAATTAGAAAAATGAAAAGATGCAAATTTTAACTATTTTATTAATTATAGATTTTAAATTAATTTAGGTTTCATTTAAAAAAATAATATATTCTTGATAAATATTTCAAGTAAGAATGCTTGTTGTGGAATCAATATTTGAATGTTTTTCACCAATTGAAATGTATTATAAAAACAGTTGAACTGATTAAGTAACCCATTGAATAATTAAAGAGTTATTTAGAAATTGAGACTTTTTTCCCTTATAATTCTATAAAAGTAGTATTTAGTTTAAAGCTTCTTTACATATGTGAATAAAATTTAATTGAATATTTTATTTTACAAGTTGTTATTTTAATTAAGAATTATTATTTTAGCAGTATTATAAGAAATTAATGAATAATTAAACTTTTTATATTGTTTTGTAAATTACGAATACTTTACTGAATATTATTTAAAGAAATAACACATAATTTTGCCATTCATATCTTTAAAAATACTTATTTTTAATGTTTATTCTTTTATTTTTCCAATGTATCATTCCAGTAGCTTGTGTACATGAATTTTATTTCTTAAAGGGATATATGTAGATAGAATTTAATCGAATTATTTATTTTATAAATTATTGTTTTAGCTAAGAATCATCATTGGTAATATTTAAAAATAATAATAAATAATTGAGCTTTTTATGCTGTTTGATACATTAAAAATATTCCACTGAATATTTTTTAAAAAATTGCATAATTTGGTCTTCCACCTCTCTAAAAATATAAATCTTTTTACAGCTTACACTTTACTAATAGTTATTTTCAATGTATCGTATCAGCAGGTTGTGTATGCATTTATTTCTTAGACTTCTATTACGTACTGTTTTATAAAAATAGTATTTGATTTAAAACGTCTTTGCATATATGGATACAATCTAATCGAATAACTTGTTTCATAAGACTTTATTTCAGCTAATTTTTTTGGTTACATTAAAAAATAATAAATAGATTGTTAATATTGTTTTTTAAATTAAAAAATATTTCGCTGAAAATTATTTTAAAAAATGACATAATTTTGTCTCTTGTCTCTTTAAAAGAATTAATTATTTTAAAAAGCTGACTTTTAATTAATAATTATTTTCGATGTATCATATCAGCAGGTTGTGCATGCATTTATTTCTTAAAGACTTCTATTACGTACTGTTTTATAAAAATAGTATTCAATTTAAAACGTCTTTGCATATATGGATACAATCTAATCAAATAACTTGTTTCCTAAGACTTTATTTCAGCTAATTATTATTGGTTATATTAAAAAATAATAAATAAATTGTTTGTATTGATTGTTTTTTTTAAATTCAAAAATATTTCGCTGAAAATCATTTTAAAAAATGACATAATTTTGTCTCTCGTCTCTTTAAAAGTATCAATTATTTTAAAGCTGACTCTTTATTAATAGTTATTTTCAATGTGTGTCAAACCATTAGTCTTAAAGAATAAAAAGTAATAGTTAGTTAATAATAGTTATGTGACTTATACCTAATTAACCACAAGATAAAAGAAAATCATACGAAACTAACTAGTTTGCAAATACAAACTTTTTACTTCAGATGCATCAGTTCATTGACGTTAACCCCCTCCCTCCTCGCCTCTTCTCAAGTGTCGTTCTTTTTTTTTTTTTTTTTTTTTTTCTTTCTTTAGTAATAGCCACTGCTTATGGTCTTCACCCCAAATACTTTTTTTTATACCGGCCAGTTCCAACAGACATATTGACCCACTAAAGCAGAGAAATTGTATTGCGTGCCGAGAAAAGCAAAAGATGCTAAAACAAAACGCAACGTTGGCGTCGATATCATCCACGAAAGAGAAACAACTCAACGCAACTGGAATTTTTCTCTTTATTTCCATATGATTCGACGCCTAAAGATAGGTCGCCAAAAAAGAAAATTATCGCCGCATACCGGATGAAGACTCCTTCGGAGCTCAAAAGTAGGCCAACAATTCTGCAACAGGTGGAATGATGAGTAAAAAGGGGGGTGGGGAATGCTTGACCCGACGCTCGAGTAAGAAAGATGGCCTGCTAACCATGACCCTCAATCAGCTGTGTCCTTTTGCCCCAGCAGACGATTTGGCAGCAAAGCGTATCATACTAAAGTTGACGGTTTCTTCTTTGCTTTTGCCATATTTGGCAGGTTATCTTTAATATTTGAGACAGATGGAAATGTAAACATCGAAATATAACTGAACGGTTATGAAAATAAGAAACGATCAATATTTGGAGACTTGTGTAGATTGTGCAATTAAAAAAATTTGTTTGTTTTTTTTTAAAAGAGTGTGACTTTTTATGGGTCACTGAGTACAGCTTTATAAATGAGGATGGTTCCTAAAAGAAACAAACTAGAGTTTTTTTGAAAAAAAAATTCGAATGTTTTACAACATTGTTGAATGACCCGTAGCATTCTGGAAATATAAGTGTATTTGTTTGTATTAGTGTTTGGATATCCTTCAAAAGATATTAAAAATATTTTTTTAATAAAACATTCGTTATAAATTAACACAACATTCGTCATTCAAAAAACATTTCTCATAAATTTTAAACAAAGATTGTTTGTGAACAGTTTAATGATACTTACATATGTTTACATAATTTTAGGATATCTAAAATATTTTTTATAAAGAAAATAAGGTCTGCGCTTCCTATTTATTTAAATAAAAAAGGATTAATTAAATTTTTCTGCGAAACAATTCATTTTTACATAAAGTATCGTTAGAAAATAATCATTATTAAATAAGAAATTGGAAAAAAAATTAAATAAATATATGAAAAAATTTCTAATTCTATTGCGTTTAAAAAGTTTTTTAAATGGACTTTAATATGTGTGTACTATATTAATCTCTCTCACATGTGTCATATAGATTTCTAAAGAGAGAAAAAAATTAGTGTGATAATTATAATAAACACGTATATACATAAGGAATCTATGAAAAAGTACATGGTTTTATATGAGACAAATTATTTTAATTATATTTTATTGAGAAAAATTTCTAAATTTTCTTAGAAAATGTTTTTAAGAAAAAACATTGATAACTCTGCATGAACATTTACACACAAAAATGATTTTTTTTTTACAATTTGCAGAACATTAAATCAATAACAATATATTAACAACAAAAATAAAATTGAGCAGATCTGCTATCTGATTTAATAAAAAGAAAGAAGCACACTATAATAAATTTTACAAAATTAAAATTTCCCTAAGTATTAAGATTTAACCTGACTTGATTCAGTTATCACAATTTGATAAATAACAATTTTTGGCATAGTATATAAGGAACAAAATCTTTATTACAACATAAATGCAAATAAATAAATGTTACGCTGATATATTTGTGAACATCCTGGATTTACTATTGCTTTTTAAGTACGCCTTATATCTTCATTTTAGCAGCAAAATTTTTGCTAGCATTGTTTTGCCTCTAAAGTAGCAAAAATAAGCAATAGTAATTTAGTTTATCTTTACTTTTTATCTCTATCCACTACAAATAAATCATTGCTATTTAATTGGAAATATTAAAGTGTTATTTAGAACATATGGAGATAATTTCTGAAATATTTCTTATTATGATTGCTATACGTGAATTATACACACACGCACACACACACACACACATATATATATATCAGTGGCGTAACGGAGAGTATTTGGGCCTCCCAACAAAGTCAGGTTTTGGGCCCCTTAGAACCCTGCTTCCCCCGCGGTGCGGGGGTTGAAGGGGGGGGGTACGTTACGCTACTGATATATAGGTATATATAAAATATTTTACATTTTGAAATGCTTAATCTGTTTAACTTGAGCTACACATTTTTTAAACTGTAAAATATTTATAACATATTTTTCATTCAGAGTGATAAATATAAAAAAATATCTTATTGGAGCATTTCTTAAATATTATAATGAAAATCTTTTTATAATGGTGTGAAAACATTTCTCTCTCCCTCTCGATAAGATGCTAACTTATGTTTCGCAAAATGTAGAGGCCATCTTATTATTCACTGCTGCTGCCATCTGTTACTAAAATGCTGTACTAATTTATTCTATAATAGTTACCTTTCAGATTTGCTATTATATGTTAGGAATTCAAAGGAAACGTCTTTATATAAAAATGGAATTAATTACAAAAGCAATAAGACTATAAATATTTTAAACCTATTTAGAGCCAAAATGGCATTTCAATCGTCATAAAGATTTTTACAAATAAAACAAAAAGTGTTTTTTAATAAGAAAAATTTATACAGAAAATTCTTTAGGCAAATTACACGAAAAACTAATGCCCTAAACAATTTTTAATCACTAATATATACCATTAGAAATACGAAATACCTATTATTTTGTTTAAAAATGGGATTCTATTATCTTTACGTTACATTTCAATAATTTACATACTTAATCATTCGATTATCTTTTCTAAGATCCATCAATCGGTCTTGAAACTCTATTTTTTATACTTTTCAAATACGTTATAATTAGTATAAAAATGTCTAATTTCTTTCTATATGTAATAATTTTTTCAAATAAAATTCTTTTTTCTTCCCCTTTAGATCCTCGGGCAAAGGACTGGCCCCTAACTGGCAGCCCTTTCCCCATGCTGACCATCATAGCTTCTTATTTATATTTCGTGAAGATTTTTGGTCCAGCATACATGAAAGATAGAAAGCCGTTTCAGATCAATGGTATTATTGTAGCCTATAATCTTCTTATGGTAGTCCTCAGCGCATTCTTCTTTTTCTATGTAAGTAAAAATTCGATTTAATATTAAAAGCATTTTAATGTTTACTTGCATTCATTATTAATAATTATAGTTTTTCATTGGATTATATCATTCTTTTTTCTCTCTAATTTTAACTGGAGATAATAAATTCGATGTATGTACTATCAGTATATCACACTACCTAAACTGTGATTAAAAAAAGTACCTGGAATGCTACTACATTAAATGAAGTGTTTCAATGTATTGAGAGATTAAAACTTGATGCTTCTTATTCAAAGTAATATCCTTTGACTTCAATGCACTTCTACAACGCTTTTTTTCTTTTTTCAATACTTAAAAAATGCTTTAAAATTATTTTGTGAAACCTTTTTAAAGTTTGTATCAAGTTTTATTTTATTATATCTATGAATTCAAAGCAGTGACCCCAAAGAAACAATTTCAACCATGAAAATAAGAAAAATATCACATGGAGCCATATCAGTTTATAAAAACAAACAAACTAATATTATTTTGGGAAAAGATCATCATTGTGTTGCAAAACCATAACTTTTGACGGATGACGGATTTTTCTCAAATGGAGTAAAATATTCAAATAAAATTTATAGACTATAAGGCCAGTTTGTAGAAATATAGAACTCGTAACACCACGAAAATCAAGTAAAACAGACAACAAAACTCTGACTTTTGAATTTAAACCATGTACTATTGTTATTGACTAATAGTCATCTTTGAAAGCTTTTAAATCATTTCATTTGTGTTTGCAGGAAGAATTCGATTGCAAAAGCAAAACTTAACACATGTTCATTACACAAATATTTTCGACATTTTGGAAAATAAACGAGAGGAAAATTCTTCTCTCTTGAGAAACAAATTTATTTTCAGAACATAATGGAAAATAAATTTATGAGTGTTTCTGTCATAAATATTTAATAAAGCTTCGTAAGTGATGTTACTAAATATGTATTTTAAGGGAAGCATTCAAGATACTATTTTATCACAATAGTTAATATAAAAACAATAGAATTAAAACATTCCTTTTAACCATTTGGTAATTTTTATTCTTAATTATTTACATTTACTTTTCATTTTTATAGGGAGGAAGCAAAACATATTTATTCGGAAAGTACAATTTGATGTGTGAACCCGTAAATTATACCACAGATCCTGAAAGTATGCTGGTAAGTAATATTTTGTTGGTACAACTTTTTAGAAATCATGAAATCGAGGATATCAAATTTCCATACAAAAAATTGTTTAATATATAAAATTTTTATATTTATTTTTGAAATTTACGTATTTAGTCTTGCAAGGTGTGTTTTCGGTGTTATCACAGATAATGAAATAAATACTATAAAAATGTAAAAAAAATATAATTTAAAAAAAAATTTAAAAAAATTTCATTTGAATGAAGAAAGAAACATGGTATACTTTATAAATGAGATTCCTAAAGTTTAATATAAGTTTAATTTGAAAATAATCGTTTGGCAAAATTATTTATTCGTTGATAAGGAATCAAATTTTGAAAAATTTTCGAATAATTTCATTATTGAAGTTCCACAAAAAAATTATTTTAAGTGTCGCTTGTACAAAAGTAATACAATTATTTTATTAGGGTACTATAAGTTTTTAACATTTCTTAAATTAAACATGTTATTTACTATTATTTAATGAATTTATTTTAAAATAATATTTAATTTGTCTCTTATAGTTGGTTAAAATCGGTTGGTGGTACTTAATGTTGAAGATTGCAGAATTCGCCGACACAGTAAGTTACTTATTTTTTTTTATATTCTTAATTACTATTTGTAATAAAAGGATATATGAACTATTGAATAATTTATAACGTTATTTCTTTTCATCACATTATTAGTTTCCCGAAATTTAAAAGTTTCAAGACAGTTAAGTGTTAATGTATTCATTATAAACATCAGAAATATATTTAAAATTATAATTTATTTTCTTATTATCAAAAGTTCCAAATCATATTTAGTTTTAAAAATCTTACTTATCATAATCACAATTTGCGAAATAATTATTGTTTTAAAAAACAATACAGATTTTAAATTTAAAATATTGATTCAGAAGTATTCATTTTATAAGTAATACTATAACTGAGGCAAATACTAGAAGTAATAAAATAAATGAATATAATTTTGAATAGTATAAAGAGTTATAGTTATAAATTCCAAAAATATGTAATATTTATGTGTTGACCTAAAATTAAATCGATGAAGAGATTATTACCACCTATATTTTCGAAAATTTAATATATAAAACTATAATTTGTGTTACACACACACACACATTTTATAGTTTATAAATTACACGAATCAATACAAATGAAAAATATTCTTTTCATTTAAATTTGTTTCCTTTAGATATTCTTCGTCTTAAGGAAAAAATTCAATCATATCAGTACTTTGCACGTTGTTCATCACGCCTCTGTTGCATGGGGAGTTTGGATAGGACTTAAATTCGGACCAGGTAGGATTCTGTTTCAACAAGTACAATTAAGAATATGTATATAATGTATACAACAAATTATCTCAAATATGGAAAATACCCTTAATATCTGTTCTGTAAAAATTTAAAGAGATAAAATTTAAAGTATCGTATAATTTTAAGAGAAAAACCTACATTGTTTTGAATGTTGACATTAATCTACAATTAATTAGTAAATTAAATTATGTAAGTCTAACTTAATTTTTAATGAAAAGTTACTTCAAATATCTATAATTTAGCCAAATATTTTCTTCTAAGAGAATTGTTCCTTGTAAAAACATTTAAATTTAATATTTTACAAAATAGTTTTGCTTATTTCTTTTTACATGAAAGAGTATCAATTTAAATTTCGAAGCATTTACTTTGAATGGTTTATATTAGAAATGTGAAACTTGATCATTAACTTTAAAAAAAGAAAGTAGAATTTACTTATAGTTTTATTGTAAACTTTTATCTTTTGTAAATTTTTTCTATTCTTAACGTTGTATTTAATTTTAAATCATTTTGTTATTATTATAGGAGGACATAATGCATTCTTCCCATTCATCAACTGTTTCATTCACATGATTATGTACAGTTACTATTGTCTAGCAGCTCTTGGACCCCAAATGCAGAAATACCTTTGGTGGAAGAAATATTTGACTCAAATGCAAATGGTAAGTAAAGAACTAATTTATATCTTAAAGTATTTCGTCACTCATTTTTAAGGAGAGCACAAGTACTAAAAGAAAATAAAAATCTTTTTCTTCAAGATTATTTGAATGATAATTCAGGCAGAGATGGTCAAAACCTGCCGATGCGCATGTGCAGCGTTTTGTTTCGCCAGTGTTGCCAGATCGACGGTTCTGACTGTCAGAAGTTGTATAATTTGGTGACAAGATCACTAGTTTCGTAATAAGTAGGTCCTAGGTGCGAGTTCTGATTTCACCAAAGGTAGTGGTGACTGTAGCGACATGGTCATGGTCAAAAATTCGTGGCAGCATTGTTTCTGTCGAGTTGTGTATTCAATTCCTCGCACCACTAAAGACCTATATGTCGAGGCTCAAAATCCTTACGTTGGTGTGGAAGTTCAGAGAGTAGAATGCCAGTTCAGGTTTCAACCTCGTCGGTTGACCTTGGCTCAAAATCACTAGGTACATTGTCAATAACCTTCCAGTTGCTTTAAGATAGTATACTATAGTCGAGTTGCTTTTTTCCCCCTCTCACTCATCGGTTTTAGTATAGTTTTTTCGATATTAATGGAAAAATAAATTCAAAATTCTAATATATAACTGAAAAATTCATAAGCTATTGAATTCTGTTATTTGTACTAATATGACTTAAATATTTTTATTTCTTTTTTCAAAATTGAAAAAAGAAATAAAATTATCCATAAGAAAGTACTTTTCCATGACTTTGTTTTGTTTTTTAACAGTGACTTAATTTCTTGCAATTAATGAATTTTTTATACAAAAATAATTGTTAATAATGTAAAGCAAAAATTGATTATTGAATATAAATTTTCTAAAAAAATTTAGAAGGAATAGCAAACAATAAAGAAATATTCAGGCATTAGATAAATATTCGTTTCATAATAAAACGAGACTGGAACTAGAAATGTAGCAAAAGTTGCATGTAAAAAAATGATGAAATTTATGCCTTCCTGTTTAGAGAAGTAATTTGTTCTGAAAGTCAAATGTCTCGATAAAAACGAATTTTGTTAAAGAAATTTAAAATTATGTCTAATACATGTATTAGTATATTCAAATTCATGTTATTAATGTATTACTGTAAATAATAATAAAACAAAAAAGCCTTTATCCTACATATATGTCTTTCATACATTTGTATCATTTTTACAAAATTCGTTATATTCACTTGTAATTTCTAAAATATTATTATAACCTAGACAAACCTATACTATTAAGACATCTGTATTAATTAAGATTAATTAAGACATTTGTATTGTAAAAAAAAGTAATCACTTTTGAGATTTAATATTTTGAATGACTATTCTGCAATACATTAAAGCACATTTTTTCACAGATCCAATTTATAATTGCTACCATCCATGCCACCATTCCTATTTTCTACGATTGCGGATTCCAACCAGTATTTGCCTACATTATCATATTCCACGCTGTCTTGTTCCTTGGCATGTTCTACAATTTCTACCGGAAGACGTACACCGAGCAGATTAGATTGAAGAACAAGAGCCGACAGTTCCTGGAAGAGATGAAGAAGAAAGAAGAGCAAAATGGTACTCTGGAAAACGGAAAAAAAGTTGATTAAAGCCAAAATTTTGTAAAATACAGTGGAAGAATTCGTTTTTCTCAGGGGGTACATGAAGATATCCAGAATTGCTTGATGGAACTGCTTTTCTAAGCCATTTTTTAAAAGGGGAAAGACATTTGGTAAAAGCACTGTATTAATTTTTGTCAATAATTACAACAGATAAAACATGTATTAATGCATTTAAACAAAAGAGTGACGAAAGTCAGAAAAGGATATGTATTATTTTGATAATAATCATATTGAGAGATCCAAGACGTAAAACAATTGTGTTTTCTTAAAAAAATATTTATAAAAATATTCCGTTTTTTATTGTACTTTTATGCGTTTCTTCTCAGTGTTCGTTTCTGATTTTTTTTTTTATTTTGTTTAAATATATAAAAAAATAGTTATTTATTACGCTGTACTTCAATTTCATTTTATAATGAAAAAATGTTCAGCTTTCAGTTTTGTTAAGACATTTCTTAATGTAGTAAGTATCTAATATTATTTTAATCAAAATGTTACGCATGTATTGTTAAAGTTCTAATGTTGAACTTTAAAGTGTCAAATAAAATGTCTAAGTATTATATGTTAAATTAATAATTAAAGTTAGCAAAATTGTAAGTAAAAATATAGTTTCTGTCTTAAAATATTAACTGTAAAAGTATGAATCTTCATGTCTTACATCCGAAAATAGTTCGAAATACTGTAATTTTGGAGAGATTTTTTTTTGCAAACAAACATCAAAATATATTGTGATGAAGTAAAAGACATTTTCCAAAAAGTTTTGAAACATGAAACAGATAATTTTTTAATGTATTTAAAAATGCATGTAATCTATTTATAAGTTTAATTATATTCCACGTTAAGAATATCTTTTTAATTGCCGTTTCCTGCAGCTGCATTATCTTGTCAAACAAATCACTCCAGTCTACATTTTTATCAGATCATGTTCCATTTTCTTTTTTTTTGATGTTTATTTGTATTATACATGTCGGTGTGCCTCATTGTCTCATTTTGTAAATAAAAATTCATGTATTACAAATAAACAAGTGTTTTATTTATTTTGTTCCGTATTCATTTTTGATTTGATGCAGCTTTATCTTCCGAAACAAAGTACCTTTACATTTTTAGACAAAAAAAAGTGTACTTAATTATGAAACAAGAAAACTATTTAATAATTTATATAATTTTGTGCATTTAAACATTTTATGAAATTACTAAGCTGATTCAGTGAAAATCATCCTGAAAAATTTAATATAATAATTGTAACTGGTTACAATTAAAACCTATTATAAATATTGACTATTAACAAGTTTTAATTATAATTTTTTTTGAGCAGATACGAATCATTTTTCAAACTGTATTATTCAATGCAATAATACGAGTTTGAATATATTTTTATAACGCTTCAATTAATGCAAGTATACTATTGGATAATGGCTCTAAGCAGATAACTCCATTTATATTGCTTAAAAAAATGTAGCATTCTAGTTTAACGCATCAACATAAATATTTTTATCGTAAAACTCTATATTTTCTAGTTTTACACATTATATTTATATAATATGAATTTATGCATCCATAAGGTCATGTAAAGAATAACATAGGGCAACCATTAATTTTTTCTATACTTCTGTTGTACATTTAACGCATTACCATTGTTAATACCAAAGTTTCTTGCTTGATACTGGTTCTAAACTAGACTGAAGGCTTTCAAAAATTTATAGCAGTAAAATGGGTAAACAATTTTTGCTACAAATCCATGAGACAGGTCATAATTTTTCCCTCACACTTTCTAGATTTTATTCAAAATGTTTCCTGCAGGTGGTGTTGCAGATTTGTAAACTAGTAAATCAATGAAAAATTTGAATTGAAAACACGACATAATTGTTTGACATACTTTAATGAATGAAAATCACAGAACAATATTTTCGCAATGCGCACCATCAACCGGAATTACATGTCTTTGATGACTAAATTAGCAGATATTTTCCGTAAGCAGGCCAATGGAATTGCCGCACATTCATCACTTATTGTTTTAACACTCTTTTATTGGCTTCACCTGAATGTAACGGAGTGTTTGAACTCGATTTTTACCCACTTTGAAAGGTCAGATTAATTCGAAATTTTTCACACTTGTCAAGTATCGAAGACAATACAATAATTTAATAATTTTGTTCCATTGTCCTGATCAGGATCGTCAGGATGAACTATTACTCATTTCCAGATTTGGCGACTAATTCCAGATTTGGCGACTAAAATATTAAGTTGAAACCCTAAGGAGTAAACGATCATGGTTAATTTATACAGTGATTTTTTCGTGAAAAATATCATTGACTTTACACCTTCTTCCGCATTAAATATTTCAAGCTAAGTTCTTCCAGATTTTCTTCAGTTTCCTGGCCCTACATTTTGCAAAAAAGGCCGCATTGACGCACTGATAAAATGCCAATGAGTTATTCCAGATTCTAAAAAAATGACGCATTTAAGATTAATTCATCAATAAAAAAATGATAGTTTAAAAAGAGTTTAAAAATATGCTGTTCTTGTAGATTGAACTAAGAAAAAATGAAAAATAAATTATAGTTTGAAAGAAACTAAAACACACGCTTCTTTTATAGTGAATTGAACTAAAAAGTAAACAATATAATTCTTAATATAAGAATAAAATGATTAACGAGAAAATTGATGTAGTTGTGGTAAAAGCGTGTGGGGTGCTTTGAACTACATTTTTACAGTAACTCTGTACAGTAAAGCCCCGCTTAACTTAGTTTCGTTTAACGCTCTTTAATTTTAATTGTGGGATTTCCTGAAATAGCACTCAGCGTTAGGCTTCCCGATATCCGAAGCAGTTTATCTGTGTTTCTTCTTTCCTGCGGTGTTATTTGAACGTTTTTTTATTGTTTCAAACATTTTTTCTCGTTATTGTAAGTATAAATTTTTAGAATATAATGATTACTATAGTGACAAATATTATGATTTTTAGTTTTTATCATGACTGATAATAAAAAACACGAAAATAAAGCAACAAGAAAAAGCATTTCTCTAGAAACTAGAATGCCAGTGATTAAAAGATTAGATACTGGTGAACATCAATCTTAAGTTGATGCTGCATTGAATTTAGCAACTTCAACAATAAGGACCATTCTTAAGAATAAAGAAAAAATACTGTTATTGGCAAATGCAACTACGACAAGCTCTGCAACTACAATTACCCGTTCTAGAATACAATAGAGGAAATGGAAAAATGACTTTCTATATGGATTGACGACGAAATTGAACGCAATATGCCTTTAAGCCAATCTACCTTCTTTATAAAAAGGCAGAAAATTGGAAATACAGAAGAGACAATGATCTAAAATGTAAACATACTGACTTAGAATTTCATTTATTTTTATATGTATATTCGTCAATCATGTTTCTATATTTGTAAGAAATCAATTTTTGTTTCATTGTTATTAAAAACATAATTAATAATTTTAATGGTAAAATTACCAATTTTCTACCCATTTTCCCCTTACCCCATTATTGGCATGATGAGATAACCTCTTTTAACGCTGTTTCATATTACGCTCAACTTTGATGGAACGTATACCCCGCGTTAAGCGGGGTCTTACTGTATTTCGGAATAGAACTAGTAAGAAATTATGACAATTGATATCGAGTAGCAAACGCTTTTACCACAATGACATTAATTTTCTCGATAAACATTTTATTCTTATATTAAGAATTATTCTTTGTTTTTTAGTACAATAAAAGCGTATTTTTTTTTAAGTTTTTAAACCATAATTTGTTTTCAAGTTTCTACAGTGTGACCGGGATTTTTTCCGGTGAGTTTCCTGTTTGAAGTGATCCCAAAGGAAGAATTAATAAAGATTCAAGTATGTTTAATACGGTGGTCACAGCGTTCCTTTTCCCGTAAAGTTTGGTAATTTAAAGCAATTAGACCAGAGATACTCAAACTGCGGGCCGCAAGTGGCCCGGTTATGGCCCGTTGTAATAGCAAATTCAATTATTTAAGAACAATGCATTAAAAATTTAGCGATAACTTTATTAATCAAGCAATCAAATATCCATTTTGCTATCGATGTTTTGCTGGTAAGCATTGCGAGATATTTTTTTTTTCTTTTCGTACTTGTAACTGTTCATGATAACAGTGAAGTACCAACCATTTTCTGAGGGAAACTAATTTTTAATTAACCTTCATGTCTTCCAAGAGAAAAATATCTGAACATTTATACATGTTGTTTCAAGACGATTGGGATCTTGACCATTTCATGGAAAAAGCAAATATGGATCAACGACTTGTTTGATTTGTCGTAGAAATATTATATTTAAAAAAATGTAATTTTTTGTTCGTCACCATAAAACTAAACACAAATTTTTCAAGGACTCTTTTTCTTGAGGATCTCTTTCAAAACAAGATAAAGTGGCTTTCTTTAAAAAAATCTTTACAACAGCAACAAAATGTTTTGTCGGTGATAATGTCATAAAATGCAGTGGTAACAAAAGCATTTTATGAAATATTACATATACTGATAAAAATATGAAATAATTAAAAAGATAAACATATGAGATGATATAGAAATTGTTAGAGTGTTTCTTAAATGCTTCTGATCCACTCCTTGATAAAATCAGTTAGTTGTTCAGAAATTGTTTTAATAAAATCAATATGTAAGTATTTATATATATTTGAAACAATAATGCACAAACAAGAAAAAAGTATGAACTAATTTTAATAAAATAATACTGACTTCAGTCTCGAATTCATTAAAAATACTTTACTACCATTCTGTAAATAAATTAATATCTGAAATAAATATAAATGAAGCTTTGTCAAAGGAAAAAAATCAAATTTTCAAAGTATATGGTGGTTTTATTTTTATGATAGTAGAATATAAACAAGGGGCTTGGGAACATTTATGAAAAGAAATCACAATTTCCCCGGGTAAAAAATGCGTAAAACATTATTTTTGTGAGTGAAGTTTGATAGAGTTTAATATAGTTTTAAAATAAAATACGAAATTATGAGTTATATAATATTTTGAGAAATTTTCCTCATTTTCAATGTCCTTGATCTCAAAGTGCCACCTTTCCCCTCGTTATTAATCCTCATGTCGCGACCCGCGTGAACCAGTTATCATATGTATGTGGCACGGTGGAAAAAAAGGTTGAGTACACCTGAACTAGACGGTTATCAATTTATTCCTGTAAGAAGCTGAAAACTTCAGTTGACCAACGAAGCCTTGGACAAATTTGCATGAACTGGAATGTTGCGGATGATTCAGCCGAAGCTTTTTTAATGGCCTTAATATCATGAACAATTTCAACACATCACTTTGAATTCATTATATTACATCAAAAAAAGGGTTCAATTTTATAACTCTCCCTAAATTTACTTTTTGAGAATAGAATGATTGCTGAACATACACATGAGGGCTCTCAATTCTTCAAATTTCCAATTTTTCTCATTGAAAAATCTATTGGGATGGATCGGGATTTCGCCATCAATCAGTTTCAGCAATTCATTCACAAACAACCCCCCTTTCTCTACAAATGCAGTCTAAAGCAGTGCTTCTCAAACTTTCAATACTGGCGACCCACTTTTCAATCATAATTTTTATCGCGCGCCCTTTATACGATAATAATGTGTTGAATGCAATAATAATGCTCTTTGATGCCAAAGCTACAATACGATCTTAATTATAAACCATACAAATTAATAAGATAAGTATATTAAATTTTTTATTTATGTTACTTTTAAGTAATATATATTTTATTTTTCTTTCTCGAATTTTTAAATTGGAACAATTGCAAAATGCTGTGGCTGCTTTGAAGACAAAATATAGATCTCAGCCAAATATAGAAAAAGTACTCAGAGTGTCAATTTCTAATCGTAAACATTCCTTTGAAAACCTTTCCTCTGCAAGACAAGCTCATGGAAGTCGCTAACACTAATTAAACTTGCTCTTAATTTAGTATTAATAAATTAATTATAAAATACCTTGTGCAACACTGATACATTAAAAGTGTACTGTCTGAAGTACCTGCTCTTCGCACGAGTTCATTTTTTAAAAAAATTTAACATTCTTGATATGATAGCTGAATTGTCAGGAGAGTAAACCCAAATACGTGATAATGTTTACAAAAATGTAAAATGATATTTTAAAATGAATGCTCATATTATAATTAGTTTTAAGCGAACTATAATTTTAAGACTCACTGAATTAGCATTTAGAATTAATGTTAAACAATGAAAAGTAATATAAAATTCCAATGAAGAATAATAGTGTTATTTTTAATATTTTAAGCGAGAAGACTTCAAAATGTTTTGTCCCGGGAGCAGGCACCCACTCAGTACTAACGTTTATGGTCACGCGGGGTGATTGAGTCACCCCAATCCTTTTTTTTTCTAATTATTTTTATTGTACACGATGCAAATTGTGATTCCAGAAAATAATTTAACTAAGAAAAAATATATATACCTACTTTCAAGGACTTTTCAATTTTTCTTTTGTAACAAATAAACAGTTTTGCCAGAATTAACGATTTCGTCATCTGTGTGCCCCGCACGACCACTTCCGGTTTAAAAGTGTATTCAATATAATAATGTGGATGTTACTGCTAAAAAAATTGTGTAAACCATTTTTCATTATGCTTTATATGTTTGAGAATACTAATAAAAATAAATCTTGGCCAAGTAATCCTTCAAAGAGCCTTCTGTGGTTTACCAAATATCATAAAACTCTTTTACACGGAAAAAAAACACTACAGAGAGAGAGAAATACATTATTTACTACTTCCCTTAATGAGAAACAAACACACAAGAGAGGGGTCATAACTAACTGTACCAATAACATAGAAGGTCAAACAGATGATCAGCAAATATATTCTGCTGCCTACAGTTATAATGTACAGTATTTGAAAAATAATAACAGTGATGAATTTTTTATCTTCCTAAATATTTTCAATTCTGGGTTTGGGTATGGTTTTTTCTCTGAAAGAGTAGTATTTTAGGTTTAAAAAGAAAACGTAATAAAAAATCTCTCATCATGGGATTACAGCAAATCAAATATAAAAGTTTTTTTTTATTTAGTTATATGATCAAAAATATAGCTAATTAGCTATTGAAGAAGTTTTTATTTTTGATGACGTAATATCTCTAGATAATAATATAAATTATATCAAAGTGCATTTTATATTATGTCTGAAAGTAATTTGTTTTAATTCATTACAATAAATTAATTATTTTTTAAATCTTTTTTTTTTCGATATGCTCGCGCCCCCAGGGGGCTTGCCCCTTAGTTTGAGAAACGCTGGTCTAAAGCGCTTGCAATGTTTGATTTTTGTGAGAAAAAGGCCAGGCACTTAAGGATTATCACATACGAGTACATCTCTGTTTAGTTCAACCGGTATGTGTTTGCAGTTTTTCAGATTGATTTATAAAAATCCTGCTATCCGATATTTTATTATACCCTGTAATTTTCTGTTATAAATTTATAACCAGAATGGAGTAAATTGGAGATAATTAATATCTAATGATTTTTATGAGTACTGACTTATAAAATTAATTATTTTCTCCTCTAAATTTTAAAGAATCATTATTATCATCAAGAGCTTATAGTTAATAACAATACAAACTTATATTAATATAGGAGCATTTTTGCTATTAGCAACATAATTTGTATTATTTTTCAAGCAAAGATAACAATACAATTTGCTTGAAAAATTACAAAAAGATCTTAAAAATAAAGATTTTTTTATACATGTATTATACGAAGAATACTACTTGCATGCAAACTAAAATCAAAGTATAAGAATAATATAAGTCTAATAGAACGATTTACTAAAAATAATTGAAATGGTTGATGATTGTAAATTTAAAGAAAAATTCATGTGTATAAAATCCAAATCGCGGCATATAGACAGTTCTTATAACATTGTTATTTTTATATTGTTGAGTTAAGAAAATAAAAATATTATTCAGTAAACTGAAATCTTTTCTAATGAAGAATGCATTTTAATGCTGAATCAGTGAAATAATAAAAAAATTAAAAAAATCACAGAAAGTTTAAGCAAAACTTACTCAAAGTTTTGTATTTTGGAAACAAGTAACCTTGAACCATATAACAATATGTTTTATTACTGTGTTCCTTACTCTAGTGGTCGCGTGATTTGCAGCTGAGGTCGCCAAAAATTTGAGGATTTTTGATTATCTTTTCGCATAAAGTAACTTGTTCAGTATTATTAATAATAATAATAATTTAGTTCTTCATTTAGATTCTTATTGAAGAAACCATCGTATCGGGTGTGACTGAGTACCATCATTTCAACTTTAATTATCCATCATCATCGAGTAACCCCACCATTTACCTCCATTGTATAGAAACCCAGCTCACCAGTCACACTTTCATTACCATTCAAAACCCCAACAATTTCTCAGTATCTTTCTTTATGAGAGAGGACGTTTTTGTCTGACATTAACAACCATAAAATCAAAGTATCGATCCAATTTAATAATACTGAAGAAGTATTTCACCCGGCTGTGTCGACTATAATTCCAAGATTTAATAGCATAATTAAAAATAATCAAGCACATTTTTCCCATTGATACCAATCTTGCATATGCCGTTGTTAATAGGCGATGATCTCAGAAGACGACTCAAAATGACTATATATTTATTTTTTTATTTCTAATGAGGCTGCGGATTGGTGATTTATGATTGCAGACCTAATACATTCCCCGGGAGCTCGTATTTCTTTTTAGTGCGGCACCATGTAGACGGATACCAATCGCCGCAGGGAATTTTGACGTCCAGTTTTCTCATCCTGATCTCTGGCGATGCAGTACTTAGGATGTTAATTTTGTCGAGAGCACACAGGCCAAATAGGCACTCAAGAGATCTTTTATATGCCACTTTATCATGCCAGATGGTCATTGTCGAATTTCTGCATTATAAAAATCTATCGTCTTGGGCCTGGGTCGAACCGCAATCTTAGACATTCAAGACCAGCGACAAACTAACTACGACATCCAGCCGGCTGACCTCACTTATAGAGCCACAGATTATAGTTTATTTATGATTTACTGTGCAATCACATCATGGAATGCTTTCTATTGAAGTTAACTTCTTGTGGCACGGTAGGGAAAAATTTTCGTTACGCGTTACGTGATGAACGTAAGATAGAGATGTATGAAGTTCCGACTTACCCCACGTTCTTAAAAAAGCCATCTAATTCTTGCTATCAAACTCAGACAAAAAATAATTACAGAATTGGAAAGATAATTTACTTCGCCACGATACGGTATATTTTTTTTATTTTATTACTTAATTGAAATTTTTATTTTGTTATATTCAATGTAAAAACTAATTGTGGACGTTTATTACTGTAAAACCGTAATATAGTACAAATAAAGCTCATATAGAAGTACCGAAGAGTGTGTAAACTTTGCGCAATGCTTACGGGTTAGCACAAAATTTTAGTACAAAAAATTGGGGTCGCCATCCTAAAAAGTTTAAAACCTCCTGCTTTATTATATAATGTGTTTTCCTTATTATATTTTACAACACTTTAACTTTTAATATTTTGTATTGAGTAGGAAATACTTAACTTAATTTAGTGTGAATCAGAAGACTACTTTCATTTAACAGACTATTTAATTATAATTCATAAAATTCAATACTATTAACAAAAAATAACGTGATAACTATATTTTAATAAATTAAAGAAGCAAAGTTTAGATAATGTTTAAAACAGCGATTCTCAAACTGTGGGGCGCGCTACCTAGGGGGGCGGCCTCAGTCTAGAAGGGTGCGCGAGCATATCGAAAAGTCGAAAACAAAAGATTATTTCAAAAAATTATTAATTCTTTGAAAGTAAAACGGACAAAATACATTCTGTCATAATAAAACAAATACGTTTACACTGATATAATACATTTATAAATGTATCAGTCCTGCACAATACTAAGTTAAGAACAATTTTAATAGTTACCAGTGACCGCACCGGTTGGTTATATATAAAATTATATGCAAAAATTAACATTTAACTGGATCATTTGTACGGCTTATAATGAATCCCCTAATTGCATATTAAAAGTTACGCGATTCACTCCTTAATGCCACCATTTTGCACGTATTCACGCATATGTGGTGTATTTGGGGGAGGGAGAAAGGGAAAATAAAAAAAATCTTCAATGTGTGTGAAATAAGTAAATCCTTCTCAAACAATGTGAAGGTCATTTTATTGCATTCCAAAGTCTTTGGAATAATTTTATGGATAGTAGTGAACATATTTCGGAAAAACATATATATACGTCCGAGGCAATTTACGCACTGGCTGAGCGAGACGTTTATATACGCGGTTGGCGAAGAGGTTAAAGTCGTATTGTAGCTTTAGCGACTAAGAATCGTATTATCGAATTCAATACATCGTTATTGTATGGAGGGGGGGCGATGTAAATTGTGATTGAATATTGGGTGTCAAGTATTGAAAATTTGAGAAGCAATGGTTTAAAACATAATCAAAGTACAAATACATTAAATGCAAAAGAGAGCTAGTATTAATATGAAGTTAATATGATTAAAATATTTACGATAAATCCCTTCTTATGAAAACAATGAAATAAATATTATTTGGTATTAAATGGAATGAAGAATAAGTCGAGGAATTCTTTGAACAGATTTTTTTTTATCTCGGCATCTACATTGGTATTTCAAAACTTTTCGAATCGGAATTTATAACATGAAACAACAAAACATATTGCACAATTTTAAGCAATATAGGAATCTAAATGTTATACAAAAACAACAACCCCAATTTTCATTTGCTAATTAAGACATAAAAATAGAGAATACTTTTAGTGCTTAGATCAGGGGTGGGAAGACTTTTCCATGGTTCGGTCTACTTCTAATATTTTAAAGTCCACCTAGTGGTATAAATTTGGTGAGCAAAAAAAAAAATTTCTACAATATTTATAAAAACTTAATAATAAATACAGAATATGTTTTACCTACGTAACAAGCAAGATACAAACATAATAATAATAGCTACCAATTACTACTTTTATTATAATAACACAAGTAACACAAAATTTTCGAATTCAATGTTTGAACAACTATGAGTGATTGCTAGACCGTGGACGTTTTCAATGCAGCGAGTGAACGTGAACCTATAAATCTGTAACCCTTCGTTTTATACTTAAGATATCCGACTACGTTCGGAGCCATGATTTAAAAAAAGCGCATAAATGCATAATTTTCATGATATCTAGTGTCACTTAGATTAGAATGCACGTATAAAATTGTTTTAAGGACATTTTGACAAAAAAAATTATTTAAATACAATATTTCGGCAAAAAATGAACTTAGACTAACCTTTTTTCAAAGTGTTCTCCTTTTGTGAAAAATGCTTCTATTATAATAAAATTTTACCTGTATATAGTTCAGACCTCTGTACAGAGGCTTAACTACGATTTTTGAAACATTCACATTATTTTCAGAATTACAACCATTTGAAATAATTATCGGCGTTTTTTTCTTAAAATTTCTCCCCTCTGTTGTCATAAAACCTGGATAAACCCACTTCTAAGTTATATATTTCAAAAATTCTTGTTGAGCCTCTGTACAGAGGTCTGGGCTATATACAGGCATAATATTATTTTAATAGAAGCATGTTTCCCAAAAGGAGAATATTTTGAAAATGGGTCATTCTATGTTCATTTTTTGTCAAAATATTGTACTTAAATATTTTTTTTGTGTAATAATATTCTTAAAACAGTTTTATATACATTTTCTAATGTAAATGACACTAAATATCATGAATATTATCCATTTATACGCTTTTGCAAAATCATGGTTCCAAACGTAGTCGGATACCTTAACATGTTCGCTTCTGGTTGTCCCACCATCGCGGGACGTAACGTCAACACTGGAATACAATCTTGTGGAAACGTGGGACAATGTTTCAGTAGCCAACCCCGTGTTATCGCGGGAAGAGCTGATCAATATTTTTTCCCTTTTAGTCGGTGTTTATTTCTAAGGCTGCCATCGTGGGGCTCGCGCCCCCCCCCCCTATAGTGGCAGAGATTCTGTTAATCGCCATCGCGTGCACTTCCAATAATGGTACATGTTTGGTCTACACATAGTCGCATGGATTGTGAAAAGCCGATTCTCCACTTTACCTGGCGACGGTGTTCCACAAATACGTTTCTTTTAGTATGCGCTTCTTCGGTCTTAGTGAAGACGGTCACTTCAAAATGTCTCAGCGGTCCACCGGTCGATCGCGATCGACTTAATGCCCACCCCGGACTTAGATAATCGGGCCCCATACGATACATATACAGAAACTTTCCCCATTCTAAAATCTAACATGACTTGCCAAGCTATGCAAAATCTCAATATTAATTGAAGAGCAAAAATATTTTATACTTTTACTTCCTCAGAAACAACACAACTTGATATAGTTCAATCATAATTTTTTGATTCATATATATATAGGGGTGGTCAAGGTTTCGGATCATGGCAGGCATGTCGTGAGTTCGAGCCCAGTACCACTAAAGACTCGCCGTGCTGGGCAGCGATGCACGTTAAATCTGTCAAGAGCTGAAACGTCCTCCCGTTGGTGTGGTGTGGTAGTTAGGAGAGGGGTTGCCAGCTCTGGTGTCGTCCACGTCACTTGACCATGGTTCAAAATAACGTGGACCGTCGCCAAACACCCTCATGTAACTGAACAGTGCGACGTTAATATTCACTCACTCACTTATAAATGTGTGTATGCATCGGTTCCCTTTCGATGTCTTTTACTAATTTGTAAAATGGTCAAATAAATTATATAAAAAGGGAATTTTTCAGAAAAATAAATATAGAACTAATAAAATAATTTGAATGGAATATAATGTAAAAAATAATTGTAATAATAAAACATATCTTTTTTTCAGGTAATCAAACATTTTTTTCTCCAAAGAAATAGAAGAAAAATTTTAGTGTGGTGAGTTTTTTTTAAATAGTATTAACTTATAACTGCAAACACACATAGATTGAGAATTATTATGAAATAAAACATGCTCTAAAAGGAAATAAAATTCGATGTATTACTCAAGACAATTAGAAAAAAAATTACAATATAGTACATAAAATAGAATTAAAAAATGAATTATTACGTGGGAGAAAATTTAATGAATTATTTCTTACTCTTCAAGATAAAATTGATTAAAAAAAATAGTTTTTAGGGAAAAAAAATTTAAACTAACTATAAAATATAATTAAGAAACTGTAGAAAATTTGTAAACTTAAAAATATCGCGTTTCTAAATACATGTTTTCAGTTACAATGCTATCCTTCCGCCATCTATTGCACAAATTAGAAACTACAAGATTGAAAAAAATATAAAAATAAGAAGTACAATTTTATTATTAAATTGTCGGCAAATGAAATTGAGTTCGAATATCACTCTGAAATTTTAAAAAAAAATAATATGAGCAAAATAATGATAGAAATAAGATATCAATGTATTAAACATTCTCATGTGCAACAAAACCGCAAGAGCTTACGCTTGCAAATGAGTGTTGTAACGGATAGATATTGAATACTTTTTATTTTAAAAAGGCAGCTTTACAATAAAAATAAGTGAAGGAATAACGCTTTAAATGCGATGTAGAAAGCAAAACTGTTCTAGTTTTAAAAAATTGTTAAAATGAGTATTATTTATTATTTTTTTAGTTAATTTTTTAGTTTTTTACTAGAAATTGCAAATGAGTGATTTAAATATAGAAAATCTCAAGCAATTATAAAGGTAATTTTAAGTCAGTTGTGGTTTATCCATAGGGTGCTTGGGGTGGGCGCCCATGGGCCCGGTGCTCGAAAGGACCCGGATAAGCTGGACTTAACTAGATTTTTCCTGGATCCGCCAGTACCAAGGAGGCCTGAAGATCTTCTAAGTCCAAGGACCGAAATGAGCTTAAGACGGCTCTGTTTTAAGTCCCAACATTTGTGAAAATGTACTTTTTTACCTTATTAACCTATTTATCTTAAGTTTAAATAATTATAAAATCGCATTTTAAAATGAAAGTGAAAACTCATTAATTTATGGATTTAATATTTCAAATTTAGGTTAGGTTACCTATTGCTTCTTCTAATTCATTGCAAAGTGACAAAATATGAGCTCTTCATTTTGATATTTTAGGATCAAAACAATTTTATCTTTCATTTTTTTTCAACAAATGGATTCAGAAATTAAAATAAAATCTAAGAGTATCGAGGCGTTTCTTGAGTGAGCCTATTTTCTTATTAATTTAACAACAAGCGATATATTTTACTCTAATAAACATATATTCAACAATATGTTGTACATATTTAAAATTTATTTTTTCCCCTCAATTTCTTCCTATTTCAATTAAATTTAGGTTTTTCATTTTTGTATTTATTGTACGATCCATTTTTGTATAAAAATTAATTTAACATTTTCCATGACCATCAATCTTTTTATTCCCCTAAAAATAATTCCTTCATAAAGTTTTGTAGAAGAGTCATAGAGAAATTTTTTATATATCTCTCATTATCATTATATAGTTCAATGTAGTACGATAATAAACTAAATAAAACACATACAGAAAAACTTGAAAAGTGCATTCTGTAATGTTCCTTTTACTGATGATACCATTCAAAAAGTATTTACCGTATTATCCGGCGTATAACGTGCACTTTAAAACAAGAAATAAGATTGAAATTTGCGGGTTCTTGTTATACGGGGCGGGTATATAAATGATAGCTTTAAAAATAAACAAAGGGACCATGGAAAAAATTAGACGTCTACATTTATCGAAATCTTGTTTAATCACATTCCTTATGAATTTTAAGGGTTGTAGTTCTAGAAGTATGATATTTTTCTCTAAAGCTTGGAATAATACCTCGAATAAATAACTTCAAACCATAAGAGCATGGGTGCGAAGATATCATATTTCTTCATAAGAAAGGAGGAGCTTGATATACGGCGAATATACCTAAAAATTAAAAAAATTACAGCTTGAAAGTATAGGCTCGCGTTATACGTAGGATTTTACGGTAATCAATAATACTACAATTTATCTTCAGAAATCACGTGGTATAAAATTCAACCAAAAAATATATGTTTAATTAGTATTTTTTAATAATAATATAGATTGTACATTAATGAACACACACACGCATATGGAAACGTTTCTTGATAGTGTTTTAACATTTGCAAATTAAAAATAATTACTGGGAAGTTAATTCTGTTATTATTTACATTAAAATAATATACCTATAATATATTGCAATAAACATAAATTGTACAATGATAACATTTATAAATCTTCCTGTGAACAACGAAGTAAAATAAATTTTCAAAAATTCCTTTTGTGTTACGGAATAAATGACTTTTAATATATAAAAATTACCAACTCCACTAATAAGGGAAATTAAATAAGTTATTAAAAGTTACTTAGTCCGTGTCATTAGTTCATTAACTTCATTCAAATCAATGGATCTAAATACAGCAGGAATGCGCAGAGTTGTATTAAAATGCCTCAGAGATTCTCATGGGTACATCCAAACCATTTCTTTGATTAAATTGCTCTTTAAATGGCAACGGTATTTTTTCCCCTGTTGGTTGATTAGCAAACATAATGACACATAAAGATAAAGGGTCCGCCATGCGACTAACAAGTGTTTCCATCTTCGCTTTACGGTAACTGCAACCACACCCATTCTTTAGGGAATCTGCTGTGACATGGGAACACAAAAATTGGTACTGTGATATAACAGAATTTCGCGGCCTTCGTAGAACATGTCTAGTTTTTCCAATGTCAACTGTCAATTTGACAGTTTCAAAGAGAACTCTTTTGGTGGTTTTAACGACATTCTGGGGGGAGAACAGACAGTTCTTTCTAAAATGAGGAAGATAATTATTGACTCGACGCGGAGAGGAAGACGTGCTCAAAGCCAGGCGAAGTGTAGAACGAGACTTAGATGTATTGATAAAAATATAGGAATATCGAGTTACTGAATACAGGGTTTAGGTTTCTTGGGAAAATATTTTCACTTCCCACTTGTTTCGGAAGTTATTTCGCAATAAATTTTTGTTCTGTTTAGATTGTTAGATGGAAGTAATTATATGATGAGCTGAATTTATTTACGTCTTAGCGGTGACATTATGGTGTAATACTATTGATGCCAACTGTTTATTTTTGAAAGGAATTTCTGTTAAATTTTACAATGCATTGCAAAAAGGAGGAGTTATTTCATTAAAAAAATTTTTGGACTAATATTTATTTTTAAAGAAGGTTTTTTTTAAAGAATATATTAAAACAGGGAGTATAACTTCTTTGCTTTTTGAAATTCAAAGTCTTAGAATAAATTTGAATGGAAATCTCACAAAAGTTCGTTTTAATACAATTCCGCTTAAATTGTTTGAAACTTGCAACAAAAGAAAAAAAGATTTAACAAATTATACTATGATATTTTTAGAGAAGTAAAGTAACATTCCTTCTAGATTGTAGAAGAAAAAAAATCATTAATATTTAAGATAATAATAAAAAATTGAAACAGCAAATTATGTAAGAAATTATGTTATGCACAGTTAATTAGAATTTATGTAATATAGCAAATTGTATCACATTGTACTGGACATGAATTACCCAGAAAACTACTTCTCTTAATTAAATGTCGAAAAATCTACATTTTTAGTTTTAAATATATCGTTGCTACTGAAAAATGATGTATTCTAACAAGGAAAGCAAATTATATAATATTACCTTGAACTAATAATTTTGGTACAATCCAATTAAAAATTTTTTTGCATTAAAAGTGTTCTCTTGGATTATATATATATATATAATACTTCATATTTGTAGGGGTAGGAAAGGGAGAATTCTTGCATTGATGGAAATATTAATACAAAGTTCGAAAGTTTTCTCAACATAAATATGGCATTTCATGAAATTTTTAAATTACTGTAAAATAAGTCAATTTAATCGAAAAAAAGATTATTACGAATAGTAATTGATTACGTCGCCTTTTCACAAAATTTTTGTGAAAAAAAAAGAAAGATCATACGAAAGGGCAAAATCTTCAGCTCTCTATTCAATGTTAATTGGATTTGTATGTTAGCAATTTTTTTAAAGAAACAACAACGTATAACAAAGCAATAATGAAATAGGAGCAAATAAATAATTTTTTTTGGAGTATTTTCTTGCATTTTCTAACAAAAAAGAAGATTAATTACTTGATCTGTGGTACAATAACCCTTTTCATCTAGTATGATTTTCCAGGAAAAAAATCAAAAAGTATGAAGAATGATATCGGAAAAAAATAAAATAAAAAAATACAAGAAAAAAATCTTTTTATTTCTTAAATATAATTAATTACAGAATCTTCAAATGTACATCTAGCTTGAAATCTGAATAAATTTGTTACCTTTTTTATTTAGTCGTTGGTCATTCTGATACATAACTGCTCTGAGAGGAATGAGAGTTTCAATTATTTAAAAAGTATTAAAATTGCATTATTAATTATTAAAAGCCTTTACAATAAGCTTACTTTATTTACAAATGTCACATTGTTTGGTAATTTAACATTTTTTGGAATCTAAATCAAGAACTTTTATTTCTAAATTTTTTTCCTCACTTAGACTTATTTACATTAACAAATGCTACATTTTATTACTGAATACATTGTAAAATGTTACAGTGTGTAATTTTCCAAAATTTTACTGCACTTACCAAATCTTATTACATTTTAATACACTAAGTTATTTAGAAGTCTAGTAAACAGTATCATTTTTGTCTCTCTATTAACCTTATTAAAGTATTTAAATATGCTTAAAAGCTTTCTAAATATGATTTCATAAAATCGTATTATACTTTATATGAGAATCCAGAATTAAAATAATAATAACTAAGAAAAAAACTGGCTTACAACGCTTAGATTAAAAAGGAAATATAATCATTTTAAAAAATTCTCCATCTCTCGTAATATTAAAAAAGAATCTAGATAATAGATAGTAATTATCTTGTAAATAAATAGTAAAATAACAAGATTAGTTTTGAGGAATGCTGCATTTGATGTAATTTTCTGCATGCACCATTTAGGTTAGTAATGTAATATTTGGGAACTAGTTTCTTAGAAAATTTTGAATAGTCTGTTGTGCAACCTTTTAGTTGTATATAAATTAACTTTTTCTATTTAAATAGTAGAGAGGAAACTTTCAGTAAAGGAACTTACTGGGAAAATATCCTATTTGTATTTATTACTGAAACTGATTTGAATTTATTTATTTCTGAAACTGCACTGTAAAGGTTTTTGTTACGAATTACTTCTAAAAAATTCTAATAGAAGTTTTGCTTTTAAAACTACCAAGCATTTTTTCCGAATTTGAAATCTAATTGGTGGCAAAAATTTATAATTAGTAATTTCTTTGCAGTCCCACCGCACATAGCATTAAATTTATGGATACAGCTTCCCTCTCGATATTATTTGGGATGGTTCATTTAATTTGACTCATGATCTTTTCCTTGTAACATTATTCTTGTTCATTTCTTATCACAAATGATGATAGTTAATAAAAAGAAGCTTCATTTCTTTACAGCAAAATAATAATAAGTGGAAATCAGAGCATATATATATTCGTGGTATTAAAGATAGGGATTCCAACACATCATTGCCCCATTACATTCTGAAATGAAAATGAAAATGGAACGTATTTTTTAGAATATTTAGAACAGAGAGAGATGCTCAACCTTTTTTCCGTCGGGCCACATGCACATGACAGGTATTTCACGCGGGCCGCATACACACAATAGGTATTTCAAGCGGGCCTCAACATGCAGGTAATGGAAAAAACACACTATAAGACCAAAGCAACATTGATCAAAATATTAAGACTCATTTTTGGCTTTTATTTTAATACTGTATTAACTTATCTATCAAACACACACACAGACAAAAACATTTATTTTTATGCTTTTTTACTAAGTAATGGGATAGTTTCTATTTCCTTTCATCTATTACCAAGCCTTTTGCTAACATTCTACAAATAAAAGAACAAATTAACAGAAAAATTTGATGTATTTGATTGCTTGATTGCGAGAATGTCCTGTTAAATTTTTAGTACATTGTTCTCCAATAATTGAATTTCTTAGTGCAATGGCCCATGACCGGGCCACTCAGAAAAGGCCTGCGGGCCGCAGGTTGAGAATCACTTATTTAGAAGAAAATTTTGAAGGGACTGAGATACGGGGTGCGTGCCGACCAGGCAACAGATCCAACGCATTCAATTCAACCCTTGAGATGCTTGACACCGAGGTGGTTACGCAAATGAATCGAAAAATGTGCTGGTCTACCTTCATGCATGAACCATATGTTCTGGCATGCATATATTCTTCAACGCCCACTAATGAATACTTTCTCCCTGGTCTTATTTTACCCAAACAAATGAGAGATTTGCATATGAGAAAAGTTTCTTCTTCTCTACCACAATGTTCCTGATCGTAACCTTTTCTGGTCAATGGCTTTGTCAGACACACTATTCTCTCGGCGTCTATTTCTCAGAATTTCATCGACTAAACGTGGTTTATGACTATGTTTTATAGCTGGGCTGCTTAAACCTTTTGAAGTGGAAACCATAACATTTACGAAAATTTTGAGAGGCTTCGTAAGTATTGCCAAAGTCCGACACATGCGTGAGTGAAATTGTCAATTGCTTCACTTGTACTGTGATCCTTAACTTTAATATTTTAAGACATAGATCAATAAGAACACTTTAAATAAGTAACAAACATGAAAATATATCACATTAATAAAAATAAATTTAATTACTTAGATCAATTCAAGCATTAACTGTATCCATTAAGTGTAGTTACTAGGAAGGTCACTACTAAGAAAATCCACTTTCTTCTAACAGCGCGTATGCAAGGACTAAGTATCAATAGGAAGGGTGGTGTGTGCATCTGTTTATTTTTAATTATATTATCAAGTCTTGGCAAAATTTTTGACACCGTTAGTCGAAGCATTTCCTCAATATTCTATAGATTTGACCGACGTAGTGATTTTATGGAGGTTAAAGATGAAAATGTCGTCCCCCACGCAAATATGTCGTAGGAAAAGATAAAGGAAAATTAACGGCAATTTCAATAATCGTTGTTTTTTTTTCAATTGCAAACTTAGGACTCATTTTGAGTCCTAAGTTATCTCTATCAGTTACTGAAGCTGATCTTAATTAATAGCCGAAATTCCCTTCGAAACAGTGTCGTTGGATAAGGGAATTTCTTACGGATTTCATTTGCATATTTTTTGCCATGAACTATTTCGGCAATATTAGATTTTCTCCAGTATTGAATATGTTTTTTTCTTTTTTGTGATTAAATAGGCAGCTTCATAAGACGCAAGTAAATACCTTTCCTACAAGAATCAACAATTTGACTTTAGTTTTGCTATTTTAATGATTTTAAAAGTCGCTCAAAGTATTCTTTAGGTTTCTTGGTATGCGTAGTATGCATTGTAAAACATCAGTAAACATCGCTTTAATTTGGCGGGTTTCATGCTTTCTGTAGCTAAAACTTCATTACAAAATATATAAGTATAATAATTTTTTAAATCTATCATAATTACAAGAAGTAAAACCAAATTTTTCAAACATGATTGATTTTTCATATTTTCATATTTTCTCGGTATTTTAATTGCATTCGTACTTGGTACTGGAGATGATTTTTCAATGTTATCATTGTTCTTGTCTCGCTTACCTAAGTTCAATCACTTGTCCATGATTCGTAAACATATTTGATAACAATTATTGATGAGAAAATAAGGAGGGAGTGTTTAAAATAGATAATAAATATAACTTTTAAAAACAAGTTAGGTACTTGTTGATGAAACGAGGGAAACAACGATGGCAAAAGCTATGGAACTCTTATTTACCGCGACAGTAACGCTGTATATATATTGAAGTGAATGAGATCTCATACATGTGAAAACCACCCGCATTGAACGGCAGAACTTTTGACACTGAACAAGCGGCTTAATGCAGTGATACACAATCTGCGGCCCACCGGCCTGTTTTGAGTGGTCCGGTCATGGCCTATTGCACGAAGAAATTCAATTATTTGAGAACAAAGCACAAACATTTAGCGGGAAATTCTATCAATCAAGCAATCTTATCTATCAATCTACCTTTTTTTGATAGTAGAATGCAAGAAGAGAGAAAAAGAGAGAGAGGCTCGGTCATGGATGAAAGAAAATCAAAGCTCTCCCATAACTTAGTAAAAAATGCATAAATGTAAATATTTTTTTTGTTTGATAAAAAGGTTAATATAGTTTTTAAATAAAAGCCAAGGATTAGTTCTAATATTTTGATGAATTTTGCTGTGTCCAATGTTGCTTTAGTCTTACAAAGTTTTTCTTCCTATTATTCTCATGGTACGATGCACGCGAAATACCTGTTATATGTATGTGGCCCGGCAGGGAAAACCCTTGGCATAACGCAATGATTGAAGTCAAAGATGGCCCAGGGTGCAAGTGTAACCAAAACACTTGCATCTTGGATATACAGGGCATTTGACAAACTGATGACAGTGTCACGTGTAAAACATATAAAATGAAAGTTTCTATTATAATAAATAGCGTCGAAACGTTTTCTTTGTTGAGTACCCCTGGCTTAACGCAATGGTTTAAATCAAAGATGGTTCAGCCTGCAAGTGTATCCAGAATATTCGGATCTTGCATATGCAGGACATTTGACAAAATGACTACAACGTCTCTTGAAAAACATGTGAAATGAACGATTCTATTATAATAAAGGGCGTCGAAACTTTTCCTTTGTCTGTGTATTGTCTTTATTTTCAGATACATTGTGTAAAAATATTTAGTAATTCTAAGAATATTGTAAAAAATTAAAGAAATATCAAAATTGTTAAAATTTTTGGCGACTCATGATGCACGTCCCACAGTTCAAGACACTCTGCTAAATAGTAATTTTTTCCCCTCTTTATGCTCACTGTCACTTCTCTAAATGTGCTTTTGAATTTGGTGACACCATACACACTCTTCATCCCCTTTTTGCTACATGCATTTTTATAAAAAATTTTCTTGATACTTTTTTGTTCTCTTATATAACTTTTTGGGAAATTATATTTAACTCTTACCACACAAAGATGTCCTCTGTTAAAGAGAGAAATTGTTTGGAAAGATTCAGAATATTTCATATTAGGATGTTATACAGCGACACATTTAGTAACAGAAAAAAAAATGTCTCATAAATATATTTGACAAGCAAAGCCTAGATATTTACTAGAATTAGGGACGAGGCGTTGATATGTGATGATAAGTTACCTTCTCTTTCTTTTTACCCATTTCTTTTCTTCTTCAATCATGAGAATTCTTATATTTTATATTCTTATATTCCTATTATTTTCCTCTCTCATGCTCATTTCTTTTCTTGAAAAATATACGTTTTGTCAAAAGTGATACTATTCATCTTGAAAATTTACTGTTAACGACCTAATCATTTTATAGAGAAATTCTTTTAAATCATTTACTTCATTCCATTTGAATCCTTTTTCATATTTCTATTTGGTGTATTTAAAAAGTACTAGAGTCCTAACTGTAAGGATTTTTATAGTTTAGAATGGTTAGCTTTAATAATTATCGTTCTACACCTAGGATGTCAAACTCGTGGCCTACCCCGCAATGAGCATTTTTTCGGCCGGGTCTATATATTAGCACACAGTAATATATAATGAAATATCAAAATTTCTCCCGAAGTAGGAAAGATTGTAGCAGAGACGAGATGTCAAGTGTCATGACGTAAACATTAAATTTTTCTTGTTCTTTTACTTATGTTTATTATAATGTATTATTCGAAATAAACCTACGTTTCTACGTTTTGATTTTCTTTACGGTCCACCTTAAATTAAACCTTGTTTATTTGGCCCAAGTAAGCCTTTGAGTTTGATACCCTTGTTCTACACACACACATAATTACATAAAACTATTAACAGAATATTTTTCCAGAATTTAAAACCTATAACAGATTCAGAGATGACTTCGGTACTGGTACCGTTTTCTCTTAACTATCGATTCAGGACATTGAAGAACTTTGAAGCTAGATTGAACAATTTTTATTTATTTATTTATTTTTGTGGCTGTAGTAGATTAATGATTACGGTAAGGAATTCTTGAACATAATTATTTGTATTAAGTTCTAGTTTTGTTTGAATTCTGGTGTTCCAGGAGAATGTACCATAACGAAGGGTTAATGCATATTTGGCAAACTGAAAATTATAAGTTTGAAGTGGCTGATAATTTTGCCTATTTAGGCTCAAACACTAACATTTTAGACATTGGTGCTGAAGTTAAAAGACATATTGTTGCTAGTAATCACTGTCTTTATGGTCTTAAACAGGAATGGCGAACCCGTGGCAAGCATGCCATTGATGGCACGTGGCACTATATTTTGGGCACGCCACCGATCAAAACGGTTGTGACGGACTCACTCGTTTTTTCATTAACATATCCTTTTGGGTTCTTTGGGGCTAGAATGAATGGCAACTCTTTTCCAACCAACCCAAGAAGTAAAACGTGAAGGTTAGATGCAAATTAGGAATCTTTTAAATAACAGAAGTTTAGAGTAAGCTGGGTAGCATTTGGGGAATGTTATGTTAGTGCGTGTGGCAAGTGTGAAGAGTATTTCGCGTTCATCTAGGATCAGATAGAGTAATACTTTGTTGGACAGTAAAGGTAGAAGTGACCATTTAAATATTCGGATCTGTGATCGCATTGGAATTGAGCTTAGGCGAGTTAGTTATTGATAGTGGTCCGGGTTACGTTATTTCGGAATTATATATATTGTGCGTTTAATCACCGTAGATTCTCTCACATATCATATTATTATCTAACCTGTTATTGGTATAAGTTAAGATCTTAATAAAGTCATATTAAGATCATGGCAGCTTCTAGTTTTTCATTTATTCCTACAACTCTAGCTCACGCTGATAATCTAGGAGAAGGGCACCCGAGGGGGTCGCCCTTACACGGTTTGCATTTTAATTCAAAAAAACAAAGTTCAATATGAAATATTACGAGTCTCGGGAGTGATCGGTTGCAGTTTTCAGCGAGATTTTCTGTCCAAAGAATGACCGGAAACGCTCAAGTTTTTTATGTACCTTAATATGACTTCATTTAATAAACGAAATTTGTCCCAATTCTACTGGTTATAAATTGAAAAATTTAAAATGTAACTTATTGATTTTCTGTCTAGTTTAATATGGGTTCAACAATTTGTTAAAAAAAGGTGAAATTTGGAATTGATTAAAACAGAAAGAATAATAAGCAATATAAGTAAAAATGCTAGTAATAAAATTTTGGAACAATGGAATTCGATTCCAGATACGCTTAGCTGTTTGAAAAAATACTGGCGCATGCTATTTTAAACATATTTTTATCTACCTATGCCTACGAGTCATTATTTTCAGAGATGAATAACATTAAAGTCTCACTTAGAAATCGTCTGGAAGATGACTCCAATTCAGCTTAAATTCTGGTAAAAGTAACATCTTGCAATCCTAATACAAGTTATTTGTCTTCTAATCCACCGCAACAGAATTTTCACTAATGTTACTTTAATTTAAATTACGCGTATAAGTACAACATTTACTACTGTAGTGTACAAAATGTATTTTTTCGTTGTAATTAAAGAGTTTTGAGTTGTTAGTATTTAGTTTTATTATTTTCTCAATAATCACAAGTCAAAAGTATTTAACGGAACGTCTATAGCATTTCTAAAAGAAAAAATGGCACGTTGATTCAAAGAGGTTCTGCACTCCTAGTCTAAGAGCTTTCTTAAAGACAAAATTGATTAAAAGACATACAAAAATTACGCTATATAAAATAATCATCAAACCCGTACTTACCTATGGATCTGAAACTTGGGTTTTGACTAAATCAGACTGAAAAGCTATCCATCTTTTAGCAAAAAGTTCTTAGATATATCCTTGATGCCGTGAATAAGAATGGATTCTGGAGACGACGACAAAATCTTGAATTATATAATCTATTTAAAAATGCAGATATCTTTAAATCCTTCAAGATTGGTTACTTGTGGTTTACGAGCCACATCCGCCATATGGACCTCTCTTCCTTGACACTCAGAATTTTCAGTTACAAACCTATTGGAACTAGAACTAGGGGTAAGCCCAAATTGAGATAGGCTGATTGTGTGGAGGACGATTATAAAGTTTCAAGAATTTAATTGGAGAACTGTTGCTAAGAGGAGATCGGAATGGAAGATATTTCTTGAGAAGGCCTTAGCTAAACCAGGGCTGTTGTGTCAATAGAAGAAAAATAATTAATGCATGCTAAATATATAGATGACTAAATTTCTCAAATTGGAGTGCCATCGAAGTTTAGACAGTATGATGATTTCTCAGATGTCGTGTTTTTCACTTCACCAGGATTTAAAATTACGAGATCCTTCGTCGATAACCCTCGGGATACTTCGAAGCGGAACGTTAGAAATAAATAAATCAATATATATATATATATTTAACACGGTTGCATTTAGGGATACGGGTTCGTGATTTGACAAGAATATCATTCCCTGTCGAGATTGCAATTAGTTTCATTGGGCAATTGCTGAATTTTTTAGATGGACACTTGCGAATTGATTAGAAGTTTTGGCAATAAAATATTTTCATTTTCTGACTAAATTTTCAAATTCATTTAGGAGAATTGTATTTTCAAAGTTTCTAAAAGATAATATGTGAGTTTTTTGCGGTTGTAAAGTTAACAATCATTATATAAAAGGAAGTGGTTTATATAATTCAGTTTTACTTGAAAATAAGTTTACATTTAAATTTCAAATAATGTAACTTGCTATTATTATGTTATATGATAACCATAGCATATGCATAACTTAACTTTAGTGAAAAACTAATGTAAATTTTTAACGTAGTATATGCATCATTTCTTATAGCATCCAAACTGTTATTTTCAGTTATACATATCATTTATTTATTATATTTTCAATTAAGAATTTCAATTTTGCTTTCATTTATGTATTTCACCGTTCGTTTTGTTGTATTATCTGCATTCAAAAAGTTTTAAATCGCAGCTTTTTTTTTATGGCGTTTTCTGAATGACTTCAATTAACTAAAATTTATAACATTAAGGAAAAGAAAGAAAGCAACAATTAGCAAAAAAAAAAAGGCTAATCAATTGATATTTTTGTTTTTCATCTTCCCTAGATGGAGCCGTATAAATTCTCTAGATAGTCATAAAAGGATAAGCATATAAATAAACGCAGCTTCATACATTCATGTAAGCGTAATATAGGTCATTACCTATGTAGATTACTTCTAATAACTATCATAAATTAGATAAGATGGCAAATAATCTTGCCTAAGATAACTGGCTAGACATAATTGGTCCTAATTAAACAAGCATTAGATGAATGCTGTTGAATTCGCAATTGTAATGCTTTCCAGACTTGATTATTAAATTAAGTTTCACTACCACATCGATGAATATTGCAAAATGTTTCATATTGTAACTATTTCAATTTGGAGAAATTTACGTGTAGCGATAGTTTATCAAATGTGATAAAATCTTATACATTTTTTATATAAACAAGTTACTAATGAAAATAATAGTAAAAGATATTTTGCATGCTCTTTATTTATAGGTGAATAGAAAAAGTATTATGAAATTCTAGGGAAACATTATTCATGCAGATATCAATATCCCACAATGAGAGTTAAATTGGAATTTAAAAATCCTAGAATCAAAAAAATAAATAAATAAATATTCTAAAGAAATGCTCTTATTTTAGTTTTTTCCTAAAGCATTGTTAATTTTAAAATACATTCTTAAACTTTAGAAATAAAATGCTACCAGCAAACAAATTCCTTTACAACTACTACAAAATAGAATTCTTGTGTTTTTATGTTCCTAAAAGAAATACATTAAAGAAAGTTCAAAAAAAAAAAAATTGAATAATCTGATATAGGTGTTTTTGCTTGTGAATAGACAATTAATTCTCTTAGATTTTACTTCAATCTATTTATTATTAATTTGATGACTTCTTATCATTAAATAGAACACAGAAACTATTTATTCATTGTAATATGACAACATTTAAATAAATTTAAATTTGAATGAGATGCATTTATTTTTTTAATTAATAAACATCTATGAATTAAATCTAGATTCGAAAGAGTCGCTAAAAGTAATGAACAAAAACTTTGTTTTGAAAATTTGTGAAAAT
Organism: Trichonephila inaurata madagascariensis; assembly: GCA_019973955.1. Lineage (NCBI taxonomy): Eukaryota > Metazoa > Arthropoda > Arachnida > Araneae > Nephilidae > Trichonephila > Trichonephila inaurata. Next base: position 112,633 of record BMAV01021779.1, read on the forward strand.
CAACATAAACAGATATATACAGTTAAGGTATCCGAACACGTTGAAAATGACTAAATTCGATCAAGACAGAAATTTTTGTTTTTTATTTTATTGAATAGAACTATCTTTTGCCTCTTTACAAAACATAATTTGTTTTGTTTCTACGCTACCTAGAGGCCAAGTTACAATAAATTTTATAAAGTTAGAAAAACTGGAAGTGGGTCTTTGGTCTATCAGAAGTGGGCATTTAAATTGCTCAAAATCTAGCAGGGCGAGTCTGATAACTCAAACTGTTACAAATGTATATCTCTAAAACTTTTTGAACCTGATATTTATGCTTTTTTCTAGAAAATGTATTAAAATATTTCTTATTGTATACATACTTTTTGAGTTATGGCTTATTATTTAAATAATGGTCTTACAAAAAATGTCACATTTCTTATAATGTTTACTCGATCAGCTTTAAAATTTTCTAAGTTAAATAAAATGTTAAAATTTTAGTACATTTTCTAGATAAATGCCTTTAATTTGTTTTAATAATATGTTTATTACTTTTTTCTCTAATTGCTTTGAAGTTTTTCAAAAATATTGCTAAAATTTCACTTAAATTGTCATTTTAGCAGAGTTGAGGTAATTTATTTTAAATATTGTTAACTAAGAATTTGTATTTATTGGTATTGAGTCCTAAAAAACCATTTATAAAGTTTAAAATTTTAATTTTTAAAAAAGTACTCTGAACGTACAAAAGATAATGAAAAGTAACACTGAAAGTGTATGATTCATAATCCAGTTTCTAAATACTTTTAATTAATGTTACGCAAAAAATATAACTCTTTTCAAAAAGCAAGAATTTGAAAAACATCAAAAATTACTTAAAAAGAAAAGAAAAATATTCCCGATCAATGGGAAAACATACATGTGTAACAAACATTTACTGAATAAAATTTTATGAAAATTGTTGATCAAACTAATTAATTACATTTAGAATGGATATGTTGGTGTCAGTTTGAAAAGTTCAGAGAATGTTATTTATCAGAAGATGCTTTTACGTTAAAACAAATATCGTGCAGATAAATTGTCGGTGAGAAGAAATAAAGTAGTTCCCGTGACAACTTAATTGAAAGGATAAATCCGTCAGTCGACTATATCTCAGTGACAATCTTTTGATCTTCTGAAGCATTTTCTAACAGATTCCAGTAACAGTTTGACAGCAAAGTATCAATTAGGTGGAATTTCCTTACAAAATAATACATTGTTCTTTTTTTTCTAATTCTATATTCATTCTATTCCTATTTCCTAGTTGCTTCTTAAAATGTTACTTACTTTATTGGATTAAATTTTTACATTTGAACTTTTATTTTACTTTAAAAGATTAAAATGATAGTTGCGTCTGATATATTGTTGCGTAGATAGGAGTTCTAAGATTTTATACAAATCAGCCGCATAGAACAAGACAGTTCTTCAGGAGAGATGTAAATTTATTGTCGAAAAACAATCCTTGTAATACAGGATAAAGTACTCAAATTCGCTTAATAAATCTCAGAAGGCCTTCACACCTTCTTGGGCTCTCAGACGCAACTATCAGGGTCTAAAATACACGCATGTTTAAAGACTATTCACAAGCACTCGCTCGTCCTAAACATCAGCCGCAGTTATAATTAATCGCTGGTCTACTCTTCACGGTCAAATCAATACTACTCTTCAACTGTCAAAACAAGACTAACCCACAATTTCGGTGAGCGAGTCCCTATTTATACACTTCAAGAATCTTTCAAAAAAATCCGCTTGCGTCATAGATCGTAACATTAATAGATTTTTCCTGTAATTTCCAGAAGAATGCATATGGTCACGAACTCGTCAAAAATGGTTGTCCACATGGTTGTCAAGTCTCCAAAATGGTCGCTAAAGTTGCCAAAAATGATGCCAACTTGGCTTTATCGCCAAGATTTCGCCAAGTTTCCATTGAATCGCCATTATAAAGTAAGAAACGTCGTTGCCTACGAATACTACAATTTTAACATAAACTAAAAAAAAAAACATACAGTAATATAAACATATTACATCCAAAGATAAATTATTTACACTATTTTTAAGTTTTTTTTACACAAAATTCGTTACACTATTTTTAGTGAGAAATTTTGGAAATGATTTTCTTACAGAAAAATTCATTTAAAAAGATCAGCTTCATTTATGAGACATTCGCAAAAAGAGAAACTTCTAAAGTTATATGCTATAATCTCTTGCCAACTTCTTTAGGAACTAACATTAGCTCAAATAACCACTTAATGTGTTAAAAAGAATTTTGCAAAATACATTCTAGGTAAATTCAAAAGATGATCAGTAATATTTTTCAGACACATTCTTACTCCTATACTTTATCAATATCTTTTTTAAAACTTAACATACATTTACTGTTAAATTGTTACTACATCATATTTGTTTTCTTCACATATATTAATTGGGAGAGTTTTTAAGTATTGAATCACAATCTCGCGAAATTTCCTATAAAAAGGGTACGAATCATCGAAGGGTATAATAGTAAGTAATTTTCTACGAGAAATATATAAAACATATTCCTCCTTCTAGCGAAGATAAAATATGTATTATAAGTAACCACGAATAAAAAAGCAAAAGCAATCATACATTATTAAAAAGTAGCAATAAAAAATAAAGGAACTGAAATTATAAATAAAGATATGACAAAAATATGAATAGTGTCTACTTTTTGGAATAAAAAATAAATTCAAAATGAGACTGAAGTGGAAGAAACATTTATGCTTGAAGGTAAAGCATATAACTGGAAGTTGTGATGAAACGCTGTTCATTTAAAATAATAATAAAAAAAAAGAATATACAACAGCTTGTTACTTTTCATCCAAATTAAGGTAACTGGAACTTACTATAAAAGGGAAAGCAATAGACCAGCACAAAACAATAGAAACTGCATATGTCAAAGAAGTGTTCAGTTGAATTATGGTCTACAGAACAGGTTAAGAAAATGCCTAGATGATTTTCATGGAGAAAAAAAAATCCGTACACTATATTCATGAAATCGCAAAATGCTTCATTAAATATAAGGACAAAAATATTGCTGTTATCCTTATTTTTTCTCTTGTACTTTAAATATTTTCAAAATCTACTTTAAAATAAAATTTTCTATTTATAAAAAGAGAACTATGTCTTAAATTTTAATTAAATTTGTGACTATATTCCATTTGAACAAATGCCAACCTCAAATAATAGATGAAACATGCCAAATACATTTATGCATCATATTTATTTGACAACTACTCCTTTCTAAATATTTTGAAATTTTTAAAGAGAAAATAGGTCTGAAATATTTTCTTATACTATGGATTTACTTTAAGAACCCATTTTTAAAATGTGTTACTCTATGGCAATATTGTTAATTCATTTTAAAACTCAAATTCTCTTTCTTTTCGGGTAAAAATGAAATAGTAAAGAAATTAGCGGAAAAGGTTTCCTTCATCTGGAAATGTTTCATCTTATGGCTTCGCAGTGCTTTAAAGGAGAACATGAACATTTGGCGCCCGCCCCCCTGCACTGTCGGGTTTTGTGCCCCCAAGTTGAATTTTACAAAGGGTAGGTACTTGGAGGCAGTCAGGCTTTGGGCCCTCCGCGATGCGGGGTTTGGGGAGTATACGTAGCCCCATTAAAGCTTAGATCAGAGGGTCAGCAAACAATATCTCTCGAGCAACATGCAGGTCCTTATATAAATGCCTGAGGTTTATTAGACTCTTCTGCGCTTACGTATTAATTAAAACAATAGTAATGTTTATTAAAAACCATTGTTTTCCTTTTTTTTACCTTTTGAAAAACTTACCTATATTTGCACAAACAATCTAACATTTGACTGACTGAAGACATTTATTTCTGTGTACTAAATTATTTTACAATAACAAAATTAACTGATAGTCAATTAATGTGGTAGGATTGTTTCTATGACTGGAAAAGTCCAATTTATTGGTTAAACCGCCGTCATGGGAAGACATTCCTCTAAGCCAGTGGTTCTTTAACTGTGGTCCGTGGTCCTCCAGGGGTCCACAGTTGCTTTTTAGGGGGTCGGAGAATGTCTCTCATTTAATGTTAGGATTTCCTCTTTTACGGACTCTGAAAGGCCCCATGGAAACATTGAAAGATGTGCCATAGTAGACTAGATCACCTGCTGAAACATGTGTTTTGTTGAAGAATGCGAATTTTGTTTTCTTTTTATTGTTTTGCTACTACACATAAACGGAATTTTTTGAATGAATGCTTGCTGCATTTTTAAATGAAAAAAACGTGTTAAGGTGACTGCCTACCTTCGGACCCAATTTTTTTATAAAAACAAATTTTTGAAACAAATTGAGCTTTTTTAGAAAAAAAATTAAAAAAATATGTAAATACATAAAATTTTTTAAATAAATACTGTGCATTTAGAAGAATTGTTTGTTTTCAAGGAAATTTTACCAAATTTTTACTAGAACTAATTTTTACTGTATAAAAATTTCTAATACAATTATCATTATTTTCTAAATGCGCAACATACATAACATGGTGCTCTTCAAAATGAACCAAAATCTAAGAGAAATATTAAAATACAAAAAATTGGAGACAATTATACATAATAATATGAAAGTTTTGATATTTTTTAAAAGTTTTCTTTATAAAAACTACCCTAAATGAAAAAAAAATATTTAACCTACAATAAAACTTATGGTCCACTTTATGAAAAATAGTATAATAAACATTTCCACAAGTTTTCAAAACGTTATCTGGTTTAGCTCTTAAGATATCATGTATCTGGTAAAGAGCTTCTTTCGAAAACATAATTTTGAGAGAAACTCATTCAAAGTTTTGTCTTACTGCCCTTTTGCATGAAGTGATGTTTTATAAAATCACTTTAACTTTATTTCTATTTCGCGTAAAGGAAAAAGAAAAAAACTATCTTGGAAAAAAAAATGTACAAACTATAAGATTTCGAAAAAAAAAAAAATGCCTTATGTAGACGAAAAACGACATTTTCAAGGTAGGCAGTCACCTTAAAGGAGTTTGTAGAAGTAGCGGATGCAGTATTAGATTATTGAAGAATCTTTAAATCACCCAGCCATGTGTTGGGAATCAAGGAAGGATTTTCAAAATCTTGGGTTGAATTGAGTTGAGTTTGGTGTTTTATGGCGCAAGAGCCAGTTTTGGCTATACTGCGCCAAACATTCATAGGTCTGTGGTCTGGACGGGAAAAGAAGAAAAGAAGAAATTCGATGACAAGATGGATGGTCGAAAATAGAGAAGGATCACTGGGGTACCCCGGGGTCGTTTCACCCGTGTTTACCAAAGATAACAAAATCTTAGGAGGAAGGGGTACGTGATGTCATGTTGATACATAAAGGGGGCCACGGCGATCAAAAGTTTAAGAACCACTGCTCTAAATGATTTCCAACAACGTTTATGTATTTGCAAACATGAATCGGGAGTACTCATGAATGAGCAAGAAGCACACTTAAGTCCCCAGCAAAAGTGCCTTTATGTATTTTATAATATGCTAGTGGGTTTAAAAAAAAGAAGGGTTGAAATGACCTATGCATGTAAAAGCAAACAAAGTATATTTTAATTGTAAGTGTAAGCACGCAATTTTAAAATATAGCAATTACAGTATTATTCATAAGGATATTTTTTTCACGAGTTTGAAAGTATAATTTTCAACATTACGATATTTTAACCCAAAAGTTGTTCTTGTATTGAGCCAAAGTAATAAAATATCTTCGATGGTTCTAAGTTTTTGAAGATATGGAAAACATTACTTTGCATATAAACCTTTATTTTAAAAATATAAAAATATTTATCAGAACATGGAAGTCTTCATCACGATCGCTACCGGACACTTTCTCCTACGCTTGTATATGCATAAAAAATGATGGCTCTTTGATAATTTCGTACTTGTTTCACTTACAACATGGCTCTTCTAAATTAAAAGTTTGCCAATCCCTGGCGTAGACACGCTCTCGAACTAGCTCAGATATAACCAAGGACGTAACAAAATTCGCATACTTAATTTTAAACACTGATTCAGAAACTCTCACTAATAGTTCAGATTTAGTACTTAATCCTTCCATGACAGATAAATTTATAGCTCTGAAAAATGGTTGATGTCTGAATTTTAAAGGAATCAGAGACACAACAAACAAAAACAAATTATTTTACAATATGTACAATGGATATAAAAAGATAAACTTCTTTGTTAGATAAATTTAAGAACTCTCTTAATATAAGCATAATTTTATTTTTAAAAATATAAATCTTACTTTTTTATGAATCTTTTAATTCTTTTTCTTGGTCAAATTCTTTTTGATTTCATTACCACTTCCCTGATTATTTTGCAACCTCAAGATGATCTTAAAGAAGTATAATCAGTGAAATACTTTTAAGCAATGGATTTAATGTGCCATATTCTCCACTGTCAGACAAAAAGACTTACTAACGTAGAGTCAGTTCATCGGAGGAAGACCGAAAGAAAGGCTCATAAATTTTGAGTGTAAGGTAAAATTGTGTCTTTGCTCCAAAGATTTCTTCCGAACAGCTTACTTGTGACTATAGGTATTATTTCTGTTACCAACCGGGGCATCCAGAGAGCAATAACTGAATGTACGTGATTCCAGTTAAAAACAATCTTTAAAGAATATTTACTCCTTGTTTTTAGAAGAAACTTGATAAAATCCATTCCAAGCTGAGATTACAAAAGTGAAAAGCCAAAGTTGATAGAGTAGAGCACACATTTTGGACAGCCATATTTAGACTAAGAACATTGTTACAACTGTCCCCAGATATTGTATTTATATAAGTTCCTTTATATACTTCAATATCAATTAGCCCATTTCTTCTCAAACTTTAAATGTTTGTGAACCAATTTTCAATCATAATTTTCATGGTGGCCCCTTTCTTACAATAATAATGTGCCCAATTCAATAATAATGTAATTTGACGCTTAAGTTACGATACAACTTTAAGTATAAATTGTACAAATTACTAAAATAAATATTAAATTTTGCATATAATTTTGTATATGATAAGTCCATGGGGTCACTTGTAAATATTAAACTTGTTCTTAACTTAACATTCATGAATTAATGATCAAATGCATTGTGCAGTACTGATATATTTATAAGTGTACTATATCATTGTAAATGATGAAGATGTAATTTATTATCTCAGAATGCATTTTGTTTTGATTCTTTTTAGTAAATTAATAATTTTTTTAAATCTTTTATTTTCGACATGCTCATGCCTCCTGGTAGGATTATCACCCCTAGAGAGGCATGCCCCACATTTGAGAAACGCTGAATTCGCCTAATGCTGATATACTTCAGTATCAGTCATAAATGTTATAGACACTGATAATATTTTTTAATGTGAAAACATTTTTCTTAAATACTTATGCACAAATAAATTACTGTAAATAGATTTAAGGTATGGATATTTATTTTAGCACAACCGGCACGCATTTCTTGAGAATGATTCTAGTTTCCAGTCGTAAATTTATTTTTAATCTGTCATTAGAAATTCTGATGTATTTAAACATTTAATTGCTAGTAAAATGTTTTAAAATAAAATCTTCTTTTTTTTTTTTTTTTGATAAAATACTATTTATTAAGAGAGAGGGAAAACTAAATTTTTTAGATTTATGTTAGCTGTAAAATGTATAAGAATAATAAACGTAAGAAAATATCATATATTTACTTCTGAGTCTAAGTAATGCGGATTAATAAACAGAGTTACAATTTATATCGAACACTTTCAGAAACAAGCAGCATACCAATAAGAATTTTTTTCCCTCAAGCTAAGCATCCCTGGGGTTGCTGAAAGGAATGAACTCGGAATATAAGTAAAGCCTGAGAAAGTGAAAGTGGAAATGCAGTAAAGTACTAAGTTTTCCAAAAGAATGTGACCCCTGGGATATACCAAAATTCGATTTGTTCGTATGTTGTCGAACTAATCAAAATTTATTTTATCCTCTTCATCATTCCGGTCTTCTTGCGGTTCAAGATCCTAGAAAATAAGAGCTTATTATATATTCTCTATCAATCGTTTCTTTCTACGTTTATCAGTGAAGTATTTTGAGAAAATAACGTGAAGGAAAATTTAGAAGTAAATATATTAGTTTGCGTTATCTGACAATAATAGTAGAATTATATTTTAAATTCGTATTATCTGAAATAAAATTACTCTCAATGAATAATTATTTTTAGTTATTTGATTCGAAAATATTTTTTCTGTGAAAAGCAAAAACTTCTAAAGTAAATAACCTCGAATGATTTCTTAAATCTATTTTTATCTTTTATATACATACATTATTAAGGTATCCGACTATGTTCGGGACCGTGATTTTGAAAATCGCATTAATGGATACTTTTCATGATATTTAGTGTCACTTAGATTAGAATAGATGTATAAAATAGTTTTAAGGACATTATGACGAAAAAAATTATTTAAATACAATATTTTGGCAAAAAATTAACTTAGAATATCCTTTTTTCAAAACGCTCTCCTTTTATAAAAAATGCTTCTCTAATAAAAACATTTGGCTTATATAAAGTAAAGAATTCTCTAGAGAGTCTGAACTAGGATTTTTGAAAAGTTTACATTATTTTCAGAGTTACAACCATTTGAATTAACTATCGGCGTTTTTTTCTTAAAATTTCTCCCCTCTGTTGGAGTAAAACATGGATAAATCCACTTCTAAGTTATACATTTCAAACATTCTAGTTTAGCCTCTGTACAGAGGTTCTAGCTATATACAGGCAAAGTATTATTACAATAGAAGCATTTTTCATAAAAGGAGAATGTTTTGAAAATGGATCATTCTATGTTCATTTTTCGTCAAAATATTGTACTTAAATAATTTTTTATTGTAATGATATTCTTAAAACAATTTTATATATGTTTTCTATTCTAAGTAGCTCTAAATATCATAAATATTATCCATTTATAAGCTTTTCCAAAATCACGGTTCCGAACATAGTCGGATACCTTAAGCAGATTTAATACCAAATCTAGTTAGCAAATAACAGTAGTTATTTTGGTGCGAATCTTTTTTTTCTTCAAATGTATACAAAACGTATTTACATAGAAGGATTCAAAAGTTCCCTGATAGAGTCTATAACGTGAAACAATTTGCAATAGAGCGACTATGATAACGTTTTTTGTATTACTGCATCCTTCTCCTTTTCTAAAAGTGGTTTGTCCCAAATCACGGGGTCGGTGGTTTGCTACAGTGTCGTATTTTGTAGGCAGATACATTTAGTACCTGGTGATTGAAAGAAATGGCGTTTGTTGAGCAGATAATTAGTATCAAATTTTGTACTCGCTTGGGAAAAAGTACTACAGAGACTTACGAAATGTTAAAGCATATGTACGGTAGTGATACATTATTGGAATGCAAGCTTTTGAGTGGAATAGACGTTTCAAAGAAGGCAGGGGACGTGTCGAAGGAAACGGACACTATGGACGTCTGAAGATTTCCCGCACTGCTGAGAACATCGAAAAGGCTTCTGCAGCGGTACGTAAGAAGAGGCTTCAAACAAAAGCGCAAGTAGCAGAATAAGCTAGAATATTCAATGACAGATGTTAACAAATACTAGCTAAGGATCTTTGCATACATAGGGTGTGTAAACACATCGTTTACCGCATGTTAAGCAAATACCAAAAAGCAATTTTAATAGTAATGACGTGAGGCTTAATCTAGGCTGTTGACAAAGACCTTTCCTTACTTGGCAGAATTTTTACTGGAGGTAAGAAATGGTGGATTGCGGGTCATATAAAACATGAGAGCATCGGCAACTTGGAAATCACCACAAATTCCACGCAAGCAGAAATTACACCAAGATCGCCTTAAATGGAAGATCGATATCCAGGGCACTGTGCTTCTGGACTTCATCGCTGAAGAACATACTGCAAACAAAAGACAAACACTGAACTCTAAGTAGACATCCTGTGACGTTTGCATGCGTGGGTCCGAAAAAAAATACCAAAATTGTGAGATGTAGTCATGGGTGCTGTAGATGATAACGCTCCTGCACAATGATCCCTCCTTGTCTCTGACTTTCATCAAAAAACAAAAACAACTGTTTTGCTTCATCCTATATACTCTCTTAATCTCGCTCCCGGCCTCTTACACCAGCAGGTCTACTATTTCCTAAACTGGAACGCCGCTTGTAGGGTCGTCGATTTCAATCTGCAGATGAAGTTAGAAATGCATCGCAGGCTGAATTAAAATACATGGCTAAAAATGGATTCCAGAAATGCTTCGATCAACTTTACAAGTGTTGGCAAAAGTGTGTTGTTGCTCAAGGGTCTTATTTCGAAGGTGGATGTGTTTCAGTAATTTAAATAGCAATACTTTTTAAATTATAGACTCAGTCTGAAAACTTTTGAATCCTACCTAGCAAAAAGAAAACTTTGTATAAAAATATAGAATTTGTACTTATTAATTAAAAAGTTCTGATAATTGTTTTTGTCTTGGTAAACGCCGCAGATTAAACAAAAGAATATTTCGCCGTTGAAGAGTTTCAATGCTTGTATTAGCTCCAAGTATTAATGCGCTTAAACAAGCTGTCCTGTCATTATTGGACCA
>BMAV01021779.1:123338-148893 GCA_019973955.1 Trichonephila inaurata madagascariensis
GCAGTATACGGGGACATCTTAAGATATCTTGAGGCCTTGGACCCCAACTTAAAGGTAGATCCTGAGCCCCTACGAAAAAGTAGCCCCCGGGCTCTTACACAAATGTAGGCCCCACCTATTCCCCAAAAAGTCGGTAGTGCATAGCGTACTCTGTCGAATACTTTTACAAACCCAAAACAGTGTATGACTTAAATCGCACAAATGGGTTCGACCGACTTCCGCCTTTTGACTGAATGAGTAATGATGGTGTATGATGGTAGTCCTAGGGACAACGATCATCACATGTAGACAGTTGACACATCGTCAAAAATTCCTAGTTTTTCAGAGAATACAACCGGAAATAACATTTGATAGTTGCAATTATTCGACTGGTTGAATCGAAAACTAGATGAGGTCCCCACTGTGACCGAGGCCATGGGGCCTGGGCCCAGTTGGCCCATGCCTTAAGACGTACCTGGCAGTATCTCTTGCGTTTCTTCAAAGTGCGACTTTAATAAACCATCAGTATTCCAATTAGGTTTAGAGTTTAAATAAATAAAATCATTAAAAAAAAATTTAAGCTATATAATCTGTAATTGGTATAAGTGTGTGAGTCAACAACTGTTATCAGAAAACATTGAAATTTATATATATATATATATAATTCTGGCTAGTGCCTTCGAAGCCCTCTCCCTCCAATTAGAGGGGTTGAGGCACGTTAAAGCCCTCCATTGGAAAGATTTAACGTGCATCAGGACGTGCCAATGGAGACTCAAGTCCATTCTATTTGTGAGCTGTGGAAATTCGGAGAGGTGGTCGAAGCGCAGGTGACCTCATCGCTTGACCATGATTCAAAACTACTAGGCCCATCGACAATATTCTTTGTGTTACTATGTAGTGCAAAGTTAACAAACACTCTCTCATTATATTTACACAATACATTTCTTACAAAAATGGATGTATTCATACTTTCTTTGAAAGTAACAGATTTTTTTCCCTAAATTATTTTAAAATTTAGCTCAATTTTCTTCTTATATTACACGAGTCGAAATGTAAAGTATGATAAATTCAAACAGATATGGTTTCATTTTCAAAAGAAATTCTGAAAAGAAAATACAATACAAAATTAAAGGCGAAAAACAATTTAAAAATTAGGAAGATAAAAATAATTAAGAAGTAAGGGAAAATAATACACTATCATTCACCATCAGATTGTGTGTGTGCGTGCTTTTTAAATATATATTTGAAGTACTTAACACATTAAGAAAGATATTAATTGATTTACAAAAGTGTTTTTAATGTAAAAAGTCAAAGTATTGTTTGAGAAATATTTCTGCAATTATTTAATATATTCAATAAAGAAATCACGAATGTATATTCTTACTAAAATTGCACAACTTTCCTATACCACAACATAAAATATAATATAATTCAGAATTTTCTTCCTCATTTTGGTTCTAGTAATTGTCATATCCTATTTCAAAGGAAAGGGAAGGGCTGACTTCCGGTGTTTTCCTTTTAAATAAAATGCATTGATGGGACTTTTGCTTGTTTTCATTGAAATAAAATTTAATCATCACGTAGCAAAGTAGAAGAAAAAGTGAAGGAAAAGCATCATGTTTTGATAAATAATACATGGAATAAGCTCAAATGTAAAGTGAAATAAAATGGTGAACAATTTTTGTTTGATTACAGAAGAGGGAAATCGAATGTTTAAATTTCTTAAATATTTGGTAAGAATGCATGTATTTATTATAGTTAAAGTTTTTCTAATGATATTTCCATCTTGTGTTATATATATATTATTTTATTTATTTATTTTTTTAATATGGAATTTAATTGAAGCTTAATATTATATAATACATAGAAATATTTTATATAAATATAATTGACTGCATTTTATAATGAAGTTTAAGAGTTATTTACCAAAAAAATAAGATAAATAGAATTCTCTCTATTATTTCTGATTTTAATTTAATCGATTTTATTAATTTTCATCAATCGGTTACATTGAATTTAAAACTATATTTAAACTTCAAACTATATTCAAACTATATTTAAACTGCAACTTCATATTTTTCAAATAAAGGATAAATTTAGATAAATTTATTATTTAAAAAGTAGATCAGACGGAACACTTACAGAGAATCAAAAGTAATAAATAAATTAATAAAAAAAAAGAAACACAATCAATGCGTTTTTCTTTTTATCTTATTTAAAATAATTCAACTTATTCATCCTTTAATATCGGTATGAATTTATTTCTTTTACATCCTATAAGAAAAAACTGAACTTTTTAAAAATAAAACTGCAGTTAAAACTCTTTGAAGTAAAATATCAAGCAAATTTATAAAGATAATCATTAAAACAACCTTTAGCAATCAAAACACTTAAATTTAATTAGATATACAAATAAAACATCTTTTAAATTTGCCTTAATTTGCGAGAATCGCTTAATATAATGAAACTCTCGTCAGTTAAAGTTTGTCTACTAAATACTTTGCTTAAAGCTTTGGGGAATTTCGGAAATATTTTGTTACTAATAGACACATCTTAAAATTCATATTTTAACCATCTCATACTTATATTCGTAATTTTATTCCCTTATGACCCTGATGGAGTTTTAAACCTTTCTTTGCATTATTTGATAAAATATTTTTTCGTTATTTTACAAAATTAAATTAGCAATTAAAAGTTTTTAAAAATAGTTTTCATGTATGTGAAAATGTAAATCTTTGAAATTCTTTAAAAATTTTTTTATTAGAATCTCTTAATTAATTTTTTTTGTGAAAAGTTGATTTTAACCCTCTAAGCGGTCTGCACTTAGTCTTACCATTCTGGAGATGCTTCAAAAATGCACCACACATATTTTTTTGCTTTCATATGGGGTTCTCAAAAGCGGTTGAGCCGTATTTTTAAGAATGCGGCTCGGCCGCTTTTGGGAATCTTACTTGAAGGCAGAAAAAGCCTCTTTGGAATGGCGGAATTTTACGTGCAGACTGCTTGGAGGGTTAATTTAACTTAAAATAACTATTAACGTGTATCGCTCCCCCTTCCTTCCCTTGACATCAATTTTATCAGTATTCACATTTATTATAATAGAGTCACGAAACTATATAAGAGTTATATAAATTAATAAAAAATTATGAAATTAAAAATAGGTAGCATATTGTTAATTTCAGCATAGCAATATTTTATCTTCTGTATATTTTAATATTAATCTACAGAAATAACAAACAATAAATTTGCTATAAATATAAAATGATATAGTTTTCCAATGTTACAAGCTCACCTTCTTTACTTTTAAAATTTATGTGCTTAAAATTAGGAAATAAATCTTGCTTTAGCTAGTAATGTGTAATTGAGGATTCGGCTTGATAAATTACTTTAATGGAATTTCTATTTTCATCGTGAAGTTGACATCTGACTAAGGTAGCCATTTCAATCAATTTACATGTTTAAATATAGCAATCTTCAACGGTATAATTAATTACTCTTTAAATATACAAAAGAAAAATAAGGATAATTAATAAACCTTTTATCTAATATGTTCGCTTTTCATTTTTGTACAACTTCGTTGGATGAAAAATACCTAGATGTAAGAGATAGTAGTATAATTTGTATTTTTCGACATAACTAGCAACTGTAGGAATAAATATTAGTAAGAAATTTTGAAAATCTCAATAAATAAATAAATAAAAACATACGAATATAACAAAAATTTGAAAAAGTAATTGCATAGAAATAATGGCGTGTTAGCATTGAAAATATTTAAAGCATTTTTCATGTGTAAAGTTGAAACAATCTGTAAAGAAATGTGTATTGATAAAGTGTTATGTCTTTCCCACATTTTTTTGTAAAACATAAGTAGTTATATTGTTTATTTGAGTTTCTTTAAAATTTGTGTAATTTTAAGTATAAAAGAGCGTTTTGTTTTTTCGTTATATAAGCCTTTTAAATGCATATTTTTAAAAATATTATGAATGTTAATTGAAAAAAAAAATTTTTGAAAGATGAACTAAATTACACAATACACATATATATAATATTTCGGTATGATCTATGTGGATAATAATATTTAAACTAATGAAAATTAATAATGAGGAAATAAAGTCATTCTGAATATTATTTGTTTTGATAATTTAATTGTTAATTTTTATTAAAATCTGAAGTAAAGCGTTTCTTTCTTAATTAAAAATTATTTTGGCAAATACATTCACGAACCATTTATAAAAAATGTTCATGAGAAACTGTACTTCAAATCATAAACTGAAATATTTAAATAAACTCTTGCCACCTGCGTGTTTTCAATCAAAATAAAACCTATCAAATATGCTTAAAGAGTTAAATTTAACATTTTTTTCATGTAACTCATAATTAATGCAAACAAAGTTAATACATCTATTATTTACTCAAAACCTCTTTTGCATTTTTTGAAACACATTATTCTTTTTAGTGATGCAAAGTTGTTTTGCTCTTTTTCTCCTTCAAACTCTTAACTTTTAAAAGAGTAGAAGCAATTTTTTCAGAACATACTTTAAAAATTATCTGTTCTTGTGATAAGTATTCATTTTTATTAAGTAATTAATGCTAATTATTCAGTAAAAAGTAAGAAATGATGACATGATTTTGAAAAATAATTAAAATTATCACTAAAGATGCAGCTTTTAAAGTGAAATAAGAAAAATAAGGGATAGATATTAAAAATCTACTGTAAGGCTTACACTCAAAACCAACATAAAAAAATGAATCACTCAGTTGCGTTATTAAGAAAATATTGTGCTTATAAATTTCTTGCTCAACAATTAATCTCGATCACGTAATTTTTAAATTTTGATTGATTTTATTGCGAATAATTGAATGTTTTTGTATCATAAAATATACGCGAATTTTCTTAAGGTAAGTATAAAGCATAAAAAGCAAGTTAATTAAGAAATTAAGCCTTCCAAATTTAAATCACCTTCCGAACGTAGCTTAAGACGAGTTATATCAAATTAAATATAAAATGTCCATTAATTTTCTATTTAAACATTTCATACTAAAAAAACAAAACAAATCAGAACTAATCTAATTAGGTAGAAAAGACTAAAATTAAATATTCTAGAATTAATAATTTAAGTAAATATAATAAATTTAATAAATAATTTAAGCCTTTTTTCAACCTGGTTGATACTGTACGATTTTTTTATGAAATAAAATTTAAACCATTTTTCTAATCTAAAAATGTTATTCTCAAAATGTGTCAGTACTCCACACCTTACTCTTTAACGGACAAAAATTAGATCGAATGAAAACAAACGACATATTTGAAGAAAAATCGAAAAGGGTTTAAAAATACTCCGAAAGATTTCGCGTTTATAAATAGCGACTCCTTTTAATCGTACTACGGAAAGCGGAATTGATTTAAACGGATGAAAGATTACTTAATCTCTTCCGCTCTGTTTATTTATTTATTATTACATTTTTTTTAACTAAGATATTCAGCTAAAAGTGTTTTCTCTTTTCCTTTGTCTGGAATGCCATTTCTTTACTTTTTAGACACAGTCTGAAACAGAAAATCCTTGAAGAAAGTATCAGTTGCCTATTATCGAATCGGTTATTTCCGTGGCCTCGGATACGATGGTCGGGGGGATTCCGAGGCAGAGGTGGGGAGACACCTAGCGGTATTCGACATCGAAGCCTAGCGCGCTGACGCCAAGCGCTGTTATTTTAACTCCTCACGTTCTTTGAAGCAGACGTTCCCCCAAAGTCTCACTGTCGAGAGGTAATGCAGCCTGCCTGCTGGATTCCATCCAAAATAACAACTGGTGACATTCTTACAGAAGCGGAGGACACCAACCTCTGTGCCTCGCCTAGCATGCAAATGTGGATAACCAAGTATCGTTTATGAAATATGACCTTGATGTATCTTATCATCATCGTCATCTTCCAATGGATAGTTGTGGTCAGCGGCGAGGATGTGGACTCATCATTCAAGGTTGGTGTCCTCATGGTGGATAGATCGGTTCGTAATAGATTCGACATTCAGAGGATTGGTCCAGCTATTGACATAGCAGCTGAGAGTTGTCAATCTAAATACAATGTGAAGTTGAGTCTGTTGCGTGGATATTATCCAAGGAAGTGTTCAGCCGAATTGGCAATTGGCAGAGCCACAGATTTGGCAATGAATAGCAACATATCAGCCTACATTGGACCAGCCTGCAGTGATGATCTACAAGTTGTTGGGAGGTTTGCTTCGTATCGGAATATACCCATACTGACCGGACTTGGTGATGTGCTCAAGGAACGAGAGCAATTTCGGACCTTAATTCGAATGTCGTATGATTTGCAAGACAAGGCACATGCCATTTTGGCGTTTTTGAAACATTTTAAGTGGAAAAAGTTTGGAATGATTTATCGGCAAAATGATGTGTACTATACAGCAATGGCAGACTTGTTGTACTACTTGGCGACTTCGGATCGTTTTGAAGTGATATGTCAACAGTCCTATATTCGTGCGGCAAATAAAACAATTCTTTCTGATTTAGAAAAAATCATGGAGACGATGAGAGGCTGCTCAAGAAGTAAGAAAAATTTCTGTTATTTTTAGAAATATTTTAAATTATTAATTCAAATGTTTATTTTTTTTTCTGAAAATTTTGGAAATCAGTAATAATTTAAAAATAAATTTATATAATTTGTTTTATTTATTCATTTATTTTTTTGTTGCTGAAAGCAAATGGAATAAATAATTCCACTAAATGAATGTTAGACTTAAAAATGGAACTGAAAACTAGTAAATGAACACCTAAGTCCGTGCAACTGAAAACAGTTTTACATCAACGATCTTCAATATCATTAATTATATATATATATAAAACGCATGACACCTGCAAAAAATATATATATAAATCAAGAGCTGTATCAAAAATGATTAGGATTAGAAATACATTAAAAATTGAAAAGTCGCTGCTTAAATTTATGCAATCTTAAAAATTTTTAAAATGAAATTTTACTACGGTTTCAATTTATCAGTAAATGTTATCGTTATTAAATATATTCATTTTTAAATTTCTAGTAAATAATTTAATTGGTATTAACGCAATCCTCATCACAAAAATGAAAGGTTTTATGTTCCTTTATAAACATGATGTTCCATTTGATTAAATATTTGAAAGTATAATAACTAATAAAGTGTGTCAGTTTTCTAAACAATATAAGTAATTTTTTCATCAATGTTTGGTTTCGATAAATCTCTTTTTTTATGAATATATAGCTTTGAAAAAAATATTGTGTTTTATTTAAATAATCGGAATTATTAAAGAATAATTTGAAATTAAAATACAGTAGAAAAGTTTATTAAATGTCCTTTGTTTGCTTTTTTTATGTTTTGCTTCCAAAAAAAAAAGTCAAAAATGTGAGAATATATTTAAAAATAAATGAAACTGAAATGTTAGACGTTTAATATATATACAGAAATGCTAGTGAATTAATTATTTTTTCTAAAAAAAAGTATTTCAAAACATTTAAAATTTTTTTTGCTCTATTTGATAATTGTTCCAAGCGTAATGAATAAATTGAAACGTGTGTAAGACAGATGAAAATTACTTATTTTTTACAAAATAATATGTTTTTAAATTGCTTTCTTCAAACATTTGAGAAGAAAACTGTACATTTAATCAAACAACATATCTAAGTGTTTGTTTTACGAGTTTTTTTTTTAAATAATAAAACGAATTGATGTATTTTTAAAATCTGGAGTAACAGAATTTGTCAACGAATAACATTTTGATCGAAATTAGGAGCTTGTTCTCATGCGATTTTAAGTTATAGTTGAAATATCAATTGAATACTAATTTCAATATCAGTATCGGTTAAAATATTTTTATTAATTGAAAAATAAATTTCAATATGCAGTATTAATTATTAGTTTTTCATATTAAGATGTTAGGGCTTACTATTGTCAGAAAGGCGGTATTAGCAACAACAACAGGATTTAAGTGTTTACATTGCGTAGAATGATCTCATTGGATGTTTACATAAGAATTTTTTAAAAAGAAAAATATTTAAAGTATAATTTTTGCAGCCTACTTATTTGTTCAAGTGGATGAATAATTCGTTTTTATAAATTATGCCAATAATTAAGTTAGCAGAAATCATTCCTCACTCAAAAAAAAAATTTAATTAATTTTTAAATCAAAAAATTAATTGATTTTGGATTTGTTGAAATAAATTATTTGTATT
The DNA here is from genome assembly GCA_019973955.1 of Trichonephila inaurata madagascariensis. Taxonomy (NCBI): domain Eukaryota; kingdom Metazoa; phylum Arthropoda; class Arachnida; order Araneae; family Nephilidae; genus Trichonephila; species Trichonephila inaurata. Next base: position 131,541 of record BMAV01021779.1, read on the forward strand.
TATTAATTTCTTTTTCCAAAAACATTTTTACTTACCTTTTAATAAACAAATGGTCATACATATCTATACATAAAATTTTTATTTTATAAATAAATAAAATTTTTCGCAATACTTTTAAGGTATCCGACTACGTTCGGAACCGTGATTTTGAAAATGCGTATAAATGGATAATATTTATGATATTTAGTGTCACTTAGATTAGAAAATGTATATAAAATTGTTTTAAGAATAGTGTTACAATAAAAAATTATTTAAGTACAATATTTTAACAAAAAAATGAATATAGAATGACCCATTTTCAAAATATTCTCCTTTTGTGAAAAATGCTTCTATTGCAATAATATTTTGCCTGTATATAGCTCAGACCTCTGAACAGAGGCTGAACTAGAATTTTTGAAATATATAACTTAGAAGTGGGTTTATGCATGTTTTAAGACGACAGAAGGGAGAAATTTTAAGAAAAAACTCCGATAATTATTTCAAATGGTTGTAAATCTGAAAATAATGTGAATTTTTCAAAAATTGTAGTTGAGCCTCCATAAAGAGGTCTGAGCTATATACAGGCAAAATATCATATAATAGAAGCATTTTTCTCAAAAGGAGAACATTTTGAAAGAAAGTTATTCTAAATTAATTATTTGCCGAAATATTATATTTAAATAATTTTTTTTTGTCAAAATGTCCTTAAAACAATTTTATTCATGTATTCTAATTTAAGTGACACTAAATATCATGAAAATTATCCATTTATGCGCCTTTTTAAAATCACGGTTCCGTACGTAGTCGGATACCTTAAATAATGCCACTTTCTAATTTATACCACACTTAAACATGTTGACATCTGGTTTTCAATTATATTTTAGAACATCGTGTAGAAGGGACTTTTGATATTTTCCCAATAATGTGTCGACACCCTTTTGTTACACTAGTTTCCCACTAAACCTTGTAAGACACAATGATGAATGGGATCAGGCATGTGCCAAGTTGGTGAATTGCCCGTAAGCAACAATGCAACAGATTTCGAGTTTTAAGAGAATGTTTAGCATATAGAGTTTCCCTATCTTTATGAAACAGCCTCAACCGGAAATAATCTAAATTTGTCTCTATAAGATCTGAAGTTCACAATGTATTTTATTTTTTAATGCATTTGTTAAATTGCCAATAGGCTTGGCTGGAATAAATTTTCTTCTATGTGTGTGAGAAAATTCTCTTAGTTTTTTTTTTTTGTGTGTGTGTATGTTATATTCATTTATTTTTTTGAATGGCTTCAAGAATAGATTGAATAGATTTAGATCTCGTAAGAATGTAAAATCTTTTATTTTGAAATAAAAAGATATAAATATGTGTTACATTATGTGATATTTAAGCGTTTGCTAAGTTAAGTGACAAATGAGATTTTTATTTAAAATTAATTAGAAATTAGGCTCTAAATCTTTGACGTCGCAATAGCATCTTTCATTTCGAAACCTTTCTCTCCCCTCATTTTCTAAGTAAATAATGCCAGGAAAATAATCTTTAAATGTGTGTGTGTGTGATTGGTTAGCCTTTAATTTTTAAACTGGGTTCCAAAAATTTAGCTAGTTCATAACCTCAGGGATAGTAAATTTTAATTTCTTTTTTGTGTCATATTTTCTGATATCGCTTAGTGAACATTTTGTTATTTACTAAAAGAATTTCTAATCCATCTCTGCTTGAGTTTGTTCATTATGTTCTAATGTCACTATAAAAGTTCTAAAGGCTTTACATCAATTTTAATTATTTATAGAATATTATTTATTAAGTATTACTTCAGCAAGTGTTCAGAATGTTAGGAAACTTTAGCTTAGTTGAAAGTTGATGTATTACTTTTTAAAGTATTGGTGATTATTATTATTATTTTGGTCAAATATTAAATATTACAAAATGTACTGAATTAGTTTCTTCATTCTTTATTAATGTTGAAATATAAAGCTGCTAGAAGGAAATTGACAATGAACCTCGTAATTCTGAACTGCGGTTAAATGAGCTCATCCAAACTTCCATACATCGCTAACATGAGGACTTTGAAATTCGTCATGTTTAAGTGCATCAGCCTCTCACCACATTGAATCTATAAAATACATACAAACATAAAATTAAAAGAATGTATTCTTTTTTCAATAAAAATGACAGCGATAAAAAATTATAGGAATGGTTATGTGTAGTTCAATAAGCTAATACAGAATAATAAAATATGATAATTTCTTCAGTAAAATGAAATTTAATGTATGAGTTATACTTGCATGAATTGTGATTACATATTAACAATGTAAGTTTCTTTTCTTATTTCAAAATATAATTTTAAGAATTCATTTCTCCCCTCAACGTAAGATTGGAGTAAGCAAATTTTTTTTCTGGGAAATAGAATACAAACGTTAATTTACTCTTCTATACAGAATTTTTATCGATTTCTGAATATATGTTTACTTACTTAATAAAATAAAATTGGAATAAACATAATATCTATAAATATTACGATTTTATGAAGCCCAGTGGCTGAGTGGTTAGTGCATCGCGCTTCCACACCACAGGTCCAAAGTACAAATCCTGGGCTAGGCAAGGTTGACTCAGCCTTTCATCCCTTCAGGGGGTCGATAAATGAGTCCCAAGCTTGCTTGGGAACTTAACACTGGGGTTTCGGGTCAGAATGACCACCTGACGGAAACATCTGCTCATGTACTTCAGGGTCCAAGGTCGCGTATATAGAGTCAGGCACTGTAGTCCTTGGCCCTCATGGGCTGTTGCTCCACCAGTAAAGTTAAGTTATTACGATTTTATAATCGTTATGAAACAAGAAAGTGGCTTCAATTCCATCGTTGATTGAGATTTGAGCTGCTTTTAGATTAATGTAGTGAAAATGCTGATAAATTATACTCAAATCATAAGCGTAATAATTTTACAGAGACGTTATTTGACCTAAGAATGGTATTGATGTGTTTGAGAGAGATTGTTGAAGCTGCCTTAGAGTATAGTGTAAATATATGATAAAAAAAAAATTCTATATTAAATTTCCTTTTGGTATGACAAAAACATTTAAAACTATTTTATGAAATAACTTTTATTAACAGGTAAAAACTTCGACATGCGTAAAAAAGTACTTTTAAATTTAATCAACTCTAATTCGTTTGTAATCATGGTTTATTTATTAAAAATTCAAAAACTTTCACCGTACAATTTCACGGGAATTCATATGAAAAAAAGAATATTAACTGAATCTTTGAATATGATATATTTAGAATTATGGTGCCACAATTCCTTCCATATTAAAATATTTCTATTATACTGAGATGTAATCTTTTTTTCTCATGTTCTATCTCTGTTCACTGTTATGTTTTTTTTTTATCCCATACTCATTAATCACATTTCACGTACCCCTTGAGTATTCAAATAAAGCTTGGGAAGTTTGATTCATTTGTGAAAAGATGTTTATTTAATATCCAAACTGAAAATTATTAAACACGATTATCAGAAAAAAATATATAAATAAGGAAAAAAAAATAAATAAAACAACTTCATAAACAAATATTTGCATTTAAAAGGCTTAACTCGGATCTCATAATGTAATATTTATTTATTTATTTAAGTTATTGGTAGTAATTTCAATAAAAAAATGTTTTGATTGGAATTTTATTGTTGCAAATATAAAAAAAAACTATTAGCTTTTGTATTTTCTTACCACTATAGTTGTAATAGCTACTATTTAAATAATTGTATCCTATTCCTCATTTTAAGCACCATAAAAACTTCATTGTAACTAAGTTTGTGATATATAAATATTGATCACAAAGAATCTGGTTCAACTTAAAAAAAAGAAGCCGATTAAACTTTTGCATAGTTCTAACAAGAACGATGGATAAAAGCAACACCCACACAATTTAGAGTTATTGCAAACATTAACTTTCAAAGAAAATAGAGGGAAGATGCATTTATCACTTAAGAATAACATTCTTAAAGTATTTTCCACTAATTGCATAAAGAAAACACGATCATGACCCTACACCTCCCAATATCGTAAATCTTTCTGTAGAATGCATTCGAGGAATCAGCCTTGACGGAAACCTACCAGCAGAAATTTTTAAAAAAATCTAGTGGTGGTTAATGAAAGCTTTTGTGCAGATGTTTATCTCTCTCTTTTCTCTTCTTCATCGTAATATACTAGAATACATATATAAAATAAAAACTATTCATATTTCATATTGACCTACTGTTAATTGTTTTTAGAAGCACGTGGCTGTATTAACTCAAATATCTAGGTGTTAGTTATGGTATAGAGCAGGGGTTGGCAATTTATGGCACGCGTGTCACATGCGGCAATCAGTACAATTTTCAGTGGCACTCTGAGCTTCTCTACAAATATGTCAGTATTTTAGTGGATGTCAGTTAATAAATTTACAGTAAATCTTATATGACAAACATCTTCAGAATTACGGACATAAAAGTAATTACGAAAAAATCTGGAAGATAACTCTAAAAATAAATTTACAGCTATTTTGTAATTTATTGAATGTCATTGCTGGAGAGATTTAATTGATTGAAGGGGAAAAAATTGCATGTACTCCACCTTTCGCTTTTGTTTTACATGTGTTTCTCTTGGTAAAAAATCTTTCCTTATACGAAAAATATTTCGAGTCCGCAAAGATAGTGTTTAACAACTCAATTCTAAAAATAATGCCAAATTGAAAGTCACACATTATACCCATAACTTTGCGGTATGAAAGTAGAGCGGTACAAGTGCTAAGTTAACAAGATTTTTATTTATCCTTTATTTTCTATAATGAAGGGAAATACATATACTTTATGTTATTTATTTCTTATTTTAACAAATTTAAAAGTAAATATATATGCATATAGTTTTAATTTTTTTAAAATTTTTGTTGAAAAAATAAATATATTTGCTGCTATGTTTATTTTTATATTAAGAAATATCTTCAAATGAAGAAAAATTAATTTATAATTTAACTATAATCCTGTATTATTGACCTATATTTTCTAACTCTGCATGCATTATCACGGGAGTCGAAATGTTTCAAATATGTCCTACTGTGTGGTACGCTGAATAATATTAGTAGATTGGTTTGGCACGCCAGAGCTAAAAGGTTGCCGACACCTGGTATAGGGATTTAAATTAAAAAGCATTTGGAAAAAAATTAAAAATATAAATAAAATCATATTTTTTTAAAATATGCAGAACATTCTTTTAATTACTTAATTTATTGTAAGACAAACATTTCAAAAATGATTTACTTATAACTTAATGGACGAATTATTTTCTAAGCAGAATGAATAATTGGACTCCCAGTGTGTTTATTCAAATGGGGAAAGAAAACAACGAAGAAAATTTATTTAATGAGTCACGATGACTTGGGACTTCTTAGGCAAATATTTCAAAATTAATTCAATAGAAGGGATCAAGAAAAAACACAATGTCGAGTAATAAGAAAGAAAGTAATTTAAAGTATAAAAAAATAAAACAATTTATTAACCTTTTAACTGTCATTTCCTCAAGATTAACTCGGGCACAGTAATAAAGCTCCAAAATATCACTCCCGAGTATTATACGTTGTAATTTTTCTTTCTTTCTTTTTTTTTTGAGAGCATCTTAATGCAGTGTTTTTCAAACTGTGGGGCGCGACCCCTAGGGGGGCGTGATAACCCTAGAAAGGGGGCCCGAGCATATTGAAAAGTTGAGAACTAAAGACTATTTTTAAAAAAAATTATTAATTTACTGAAATCAAACAAATAAAAAATAAAATACACATTTACACTTAAAAATATATCAGTTCTGCGCAATGAATTTTATAATTAATTTAACAGTACTTTTTTTTAATTAAGAACAAGTTTAATAATTACCAGTGTCCCCATAGGCTTGTCATATATAAAATTAAAAATAAAAATTAACATTTATCTTGATAATTTATACGGTTTATAATTAATCCCTTAAAAGCCGATTAAAAATAACGCGATTCGCTCCCCAATGCCACCGTTTAACACGTGGTGAGCTTATCTCGTGTATTGGGGTAGGGGACAGAAGAGGAATAAATAAGTAAATCCTTCCAAACACTGTCAAGTTCATTTTATTGCATTCCAAAGCCTTCGGAATAATTTTATGGATAGCAATGCACACAGAAAAAATCGTACTTAGGAAAGACGTATATATACGTCCGGTACAATTAACACACTGGCTAAGTGAGACGTTTATATACGCCGGTGGAACTTAAGAGTTTAAATTAATGCTGTAGGTATAGTATTATTGAATTCAATACATTGTTATTGTATGAAGGGGGGATGAAAGTAATGAGATTGAATATTGGCTCGCAAATATTGAACGTTCGAGAAGCATTGTCTTATTGCTTTATACCAGAATACATATTGGGAAAAGATTATTTCCTCTTCATCTCATAGTCTTTTGCTTAATGGCGACACTTTATGTACCCAAATCATCAAAATAACTTGATAGTTAAAAGGTTAAGAAAGGAGTATGTTTCCCATATTAAGGGCGATTGCTTTTGACAAAGAAAAGACTGAACTATTTAATGCCTTTTATCATGATAACGCTAAGATACGCATATATTCACTGCAACCTGCTCGCAAAATTACATTTCAATGGGTGTGAATTATGTCTTCATAAAATGAAAATTTTCCTCATAGTTTATTTTCAAATTGAGAAGTTTATACTTTCAAATCTTAACTACCGTAAAATCTGGAGTATAAAGCGCACTTTTAACACAAAAAATGAGGTCAAAATTTAGGGGTGCGCGTTATACGCCGCGTATAAAAAATTATAGTTTCAAAAGTAAAAAAAAGAGATAAGCATAAGAAAAATTAGACCTCTACATAGATCGGACTATTGTTTATTTGTAAGAAACGACATCCCTGATGAAATTAAAGGATTCTGATTCTAAAAATAAACTACTTTTCAGAATTATGGGTTAATACCTCGAATAAATGGCTTAAAAATATACCAGCATTGTACACGCATATTTCTCGTTCTTTCGTAAAAATGAGGGTAGGCATAATACGGCGAAAATAAATAAAAATTTAAAAAATGCAGCTTGAAAGTATGGGTGCGCGTTGTACGGATTTTACGGTATCTTAATCCCTCCTCTGCCTAATGTATGCAGTTTCTAATTAGATTAATATTTTCTTTTTATTTTCATGGATTATTTTGCTTTGTTTTACATGGAAATATTTGGAAAGAATTTGGAGAAAAGTTTACACAGAATTGAAATTCTACAAATAAATTAACATTTAATATATTGCTTATTAATATTCGATGAACGTTTAAAAATACGAGCCAAAAGTTATGTGACATTATAAGAGATTTCACATTCATTGTACCTAGCAAATCTTTACAAATGAACTTTACTTCACAAAATTTATTTAAAAAACTGTTACAATCACCTTTGAAAATGTTTTAAGTATCTTGGACTAATCTTATATGTGATATAATGTATTACATGTAGGATATATAGTAAAAAATGTAAAATATTCATAAAAATAGATTCCAGTAGATTCCAAGGATTTAATTCGAAATTGAGGATATATTTAGCTCTGAAAAACATTATAAATCTAAATAAGTGTCCATGTTTGTTAAAATATTCTGCATGGTTATATTAATATAAAGCATGATAATAATAAAACATAATTAAACATATAAAAATTTTATTCCTTTTGATTCATTAAAATATGTTAATTTATATTGTATATAAATGTTAAACAGCTATTCTTTGTAATTTATCACTTTTGTCTCACGAGCAATAATGGCATACTTCATTAATAAATTAAAACAGAAAAAATTACGACGATAGAAATAACTAATTTTATCATAGAAATAATTCATTTTTTGCTAACATTTATAGAAAGGATTTGCATATTTAACACAATGCACAATGATATAAATGCCTAAAATAATTATGCGAAGGTAAATTCACATTAAAATCTTTGCAGTTATCTTGATGAATGTATTCTTTGATAAGACACGAGTTTTCCCATAAAGATACACCCTAACAAACGAATAAATATTCATCCTTTTCTATATGCTGCATTTGCACGTAGTCTTAAAAAAAACCCACAACAATAGTTTTTAATGCAATGTACAACCATTGTTGATTCTAGATAAAACTCACGAATCACATGCTTTTAAATTGAATGCGGTATAATCCAGTTTCCGGTATTTTATCGTGAAGCAATGACATAATCCTGCTTCCTTTTCTTAATTATGATCTATTATCAATTGAAATATACTTAGACACTCAAAATGAAGCCTTTTTTGCTTTACAATCTTGAATTATTTACTTTCATAAAATACTATTTTTTGGTTAGTACTTTTTATACGATTTTTACTTTTTGAATTGGTCATGAATTGTACAGAATATTAACGATTAGTTAAATTCATTATTTAATCTGCTATATCACTACCGCATTTTTTTTTTAATTTTAACCCTTAGCGGGCAGTGGCTAATACGTTTAGCCACATATTAAAAAAATTTTCTCCAACGGGTGATGGATATTTAGTCCATCCACATGAGTTAATTGAAGCTAAAACGCATAAAAATTAATACAGATGGCAGGATGATACTTTTTTTTGCATTTCATGTCCCCTGATTGTTAAAAACGGTGTTTCTCTGTGTACATCTACAAATTGTACTTTGATTACTATAAATAAATTTCTGATCTTTGAAAAAAAAATTTCGATATGTTTTAATCCTTTTCTCTCATCCGAATGAATTAAGCAAATTTGCACTAAAAAAAAGTTTCACTTGGGTTTTTGGAAAGCTTTTATATGTTGCTAGAGGCTCTATCCATTGCCCATATAGAACAGAAAAATGTCCTAGAAATTTTCGCTTTTCTCCACGCTTAGAATCATGTGAGAATGTTGGGGGTCAGAAATATAAACAAGCCTTGTTTACAATATGTGGTACAAGATTCTTGGGTACGAAAATCTTTCATTACAGCTTTTCTGCTCGGAAAAAACGTTTGCATATTATAAAGTTCCACAGTAATTAGTTCATCGAATTTGTGAAATAACTAATTTAAATTCTGAAAAATATTACTTTATTTTTAACCTTTTATACTAAAATTAAATAAAATATAAAATGAGGATATATACCAATTTCAATGTATATTCTAAGTATTCTATATATATTCTTAGTAAGAATTCTATTGTACAATTATTCTATAATTATTTAATAACATTTATACTTTATATTTAATTGTTATTGAAGTAGTTATTATCTGAATGTCAATTTTTCATAAATAGTTTATTGTAATATGATTCATTATTTCTGTCCTGAAAAGTAAGTTAAATGCCCTAAGTGCTCAGTGGCTATAACGTCTAGCCACCACCCAGGAAAAAAATCCCTTAATCAGATTTTTATTTAATTTATTTATTTATTTTTTTTTTTGCGACAAAATAATGTTTATAGCGGATGTGAGAACATTACATTTATTAAGTACTTTATCACAGAAAAGTGTATTTTAGCTTTGTGCCCGTTAAAGGGTTGAATATGATTAAATTTATATAAACCTTTTGTATTTGTTTGCTTTCTCATCTTACTTAAAATTAGCTTGAAACATATTTACCTGTCAGTTTTCTTTGAGTTAGTATATAAGTAGGACTTAAAAAATAAAACAACTATGCATTAAAATGATTGAATCTGTAATGCTGCATTTGTTGCCATGCAGTTATTCCTAATTACACATTTCTAAATACGTAATACAAATGTTTCCGTTAACAACGGTAATAAGCATTTGTTAGTTTCACTGAATTCTCGTAATGTATTATTGTTATTTATTCTCATAACAAATTTTACTTTTTTTTTTTTTTTTTTGCAATGTATGTAAGTAATCCTTAGAAGTTACCCTTTTAAAAAAAAATTCATTAAAAATTAAAAAAAAAAATTTCTTAAAATAGTTTTAATCAAAATATGAAATGATATAATAAAAACTGTTCTCAGAAAATTTTAGAGGATGCAATCTGTGTTAGAGAAAAAAATCAAATTTCTGAAAATTTTTGAAAGGTTTTATCATAAGAATAATTGACGCTTAAAAGTCTTTATAAATAGACAATAAAACATACCTATATCTTACGCAAAGTACTTAAACAGAATATAAATAAATACATTAAAAATGTATTCTATTCAAATTCCCAACAAATCAAAATTTTCTTAAAAAATTATTTTATTAAAATTTTTAACAATTAAATGTTTATATGGTATTTGTTTTTGTGTTTCATTAAATATAATGTAAATTCTTAAAACCTTTATATAAGGAATTTATTCAATCCATAATTCCTAAAATATAAAGACGCATTATATGTTTGGAATATTGTTTATATATGTTTGTGATTTATTTCATGCATCTAAATCTCTTATCAAATTTTATTTCAGTTATTGTTATTCTTGGCGGCGACAAAGACGTGCGGGAAATGATGCTTATCGCCAAACGCCTGAATATGACAACCAAAGGAGATTATGCATTTATTTATACTGAGCTATTCCAAAATGAAGCCAAAGGAAACCAGTCTTGGGCCAGAGGAAATGGTACAATATTTAAAATTATCTTACAATAAAAACTGCAATAAATATTCAACTGTTTATTTTGCTTTAATATAGGAGACATGTTGTAATTTTTATTTTATATATAGTTTTATATTTATTTAGTAGATTGCACTAAGGGCATTTTTGTACTGAGAGGATATTTTGTTAGACAGAATCAATTAACTTGTTGCAGTCTTTGCAGGATGTGGAGAATACTTTTTTCAAAATAAAATTCGCCTCTTGTTGACAATCACAAGCATACATTATTCGAACAACAAAGACATGTTTAACCTTTTATGTACCGCATTATGATTTACTACAGTTTTTTTCATGGAATAATTTTTTTTTAGATCACTACATTAAAAATTAAAGGATATACATAAACAAAATACTCAACTTTGGAAAATTTAATCCGTTAGAGCTAAAACACTCATCATATAACCCGCGCTGCCATATATGTTGGAAGAGTGGATTTCAAAGAATATTCCTGCTAAGTATCGTGAGAATATTCGTAAAAATGGTTATTCTATGTAATTTTAAAATAAGTGGATGAGTACCGTCTGTAGATAAAGGGATAAGGAACACGAGGGACAAAAGCGCTCATTTTTCGCTTCAGAGATCCCAGGAATTTATGGTTTTTGTCAACCGGAAGCTTTCAGAATCAGATGATTTCCGATAAAGACTTTTGTGATTTGTCAGAATACGTGGATGATGCAAATTCGCATCTTGTTTTAAAACCAATGACATAACATTTTTTAGGAAATAAAGTTGTAGTTACTTCCAGCTAGGCTAGTAGGCTAAAAATTATATGTCAGGCAAATTGTTGGAGAGTTCCAGACTTTTTTGAAATAAAATCTCTCGAGTGCAAATTTAAGTGAACTCTATTACGTATATAACATATTACAAGCAGATATTAAGATGATTTAATTAAAACAGAAATTTGTAGATAAAGCGAAAATGTAAGAAACTGAGTATTAGAAAATTATATTAATATTGGAACATTCCTTCATTTGAAAAAGTATTCACAATCTTCAATGGTTTCGGCCCTTAAGGTATCCGGCTACGTTTGCAACCGTGATTTTGCAAAAGCGTATAAATGGATAATATTTATGATATATAGTGTCACTTAGATTAGAACATGTATATAAAATTGTCTTAAGAATATTATTATAATAAAAAATTATTTAAGTACAATATTTTGACAAAAAAATTAACATAGAATGACCCATTTTCAAAATATTCTCCTTTTGTGAAAAATGCTTCTATTATAATAATATTTTGCCTGTATATAGCTCAGACCTCTGTACAGCGGCTCAACTAGAATTTTTGAAATATATAACTTAGAAGTGGGTTTATCCATGTTTTACGACAACAGAGGGGAGAAATTTTAAGAAAAAAACTCCGATAATTATTTCAATGGGTTGTAACTCTGAAAATAATGTGAATTTTTCAAAACTCATAGTTGAGCCTCTGTACAAATGTCTGAGCTATATACAGGCAAAATATTATTATAATGGATGCATTTTTAACAAAGGGAGAGCATTTTGAAAAAAGGTTATTATAAGTTATTTTTTTGCCGAAATATTATATTTAAATATTTTTTTTTTCTTAAAATGTACTTAAAAAATTTTTATCCATGTATTCTAATCTATAATTGACACTAAATATCACGAAAATTATCCATTTATGTGCTTTTTAAAACCACGGTTCCGAACGTAGTCGGATACCTTAAAACAGAAATTTGTAGAATAAGGGAAAATGTAAGAAACAGAGTATCAGAAAATTATCTTAATATTGGAGCATTCTTTCATTTGAAAAATTATTTACTATCTTCAATGGTTTCGGCCTTTAATAAGCAGTTGAGTAATGATTTATAAAAATAACGTAATCTTTTCGTCAATTTCTTGAAGAGAAATAAAAGTAAATAAGTAATAAGAACGAAATGAATGTTACGGTTGACAGCGATGGTAACTTGATCAGCTTCGAATCAATTATCAGTTTTAAATGTGAAGGATAAAATGCTTTCTTTATTAGCGTGAAGGCTATTTAATGCATGTTATGACAAAACATCACGTGAGCAAGGCACAATCAAGTAATTTAATCTTCTGATGTGAAAGAGTGCTTTTGTCATACCATGTATTCTCTGGGGAAAAAATAGCTGCTTTAATTATAGTAGTTAGTTTTTCAATGAGTAAAATAGTATTTTTAATTATATTTATGTGGTTTAGTGCTTGAACTAATGATTAATTACTCGTAGTAAATTCATCCTTATCAATATGCAATTAAATGATAAATTGTTAGTAAAAATTTTTCTGATTTTCAAACCTTAATATATACGTAAAATCATACAAACAATTTAAGGAAAATGAAAAACCTATAAAGACCTTTAATTTCCCAAATTAAAAAAAAAAATCGAATTTAATATTGTGTCTATTAAAACTCTGATTTTAAAAAAATGTATTTACATCAATTTTTGTTGATACTGTTTTTTATTACTATAACATGTTTTCAAATATTCAAGAAAATTCTAACCGAATAAGTTAGAACTGTTCATATTACCTTTTATAAATATTAAAATTAGTTGACTTGAACAACATTTTATAAAGGTCTTTTATGTAAATTTTGCAGCTTTTATTTAAGACTACGTTGTAAATAACATCTGTGAATATTTAAATGGGCAATTTTTCTACAAGTTTATTGGTAGTTTACACTAATTTTTCCGATTTTATTGTTTTTAAGTAAGTAATTTTAAATATCAAAGTTTAAAAATATTCTTTTTGCCTGCAAATCATGTAGCCGTTTAGAAAAATATATAGTTTTAAGGCAATTATGATAAGGATCTAACTGATTTTAAATAACTAATTTTTATTCAAGATGTTAAAATGAACGTGTCTTAAAATTGCTTGTGATTTAAAAACATTTAGAAAAATTTAATTTGCTTTTTAATGAATAGCTATTCTAATATTAGAGCTCAGTTTCTTATCTAAATTAGCTACCTCATACTTTATTTTAATTTCTATTCTATTCATTTAGAAAAAATTCCATTCCATTCCTTATATAAATATATGAAACTGAATTTTTTATTATGCAATACAGAGATAAATTAGTGTGAGATGGAATAAATTTCTTCTCTATCTTTTTTAACTATTAACACAGTTTTGAGATTACATTTACAGTTTTGAGATTAATTTTTTTAACAATATATTTATGGAGTAATTTCAGTTTCAAGAAAATAAAAGTTTAACGATACATATTTTGATGCGTACAATTATAAAATCAAAAACTATTCAAAAGAAAAAAAATCAAAAACTATTTAGCTTGCATGAATGTAAGATTAATCTTGAAATAAAATGAAGTATCCAGTGTTTTTTGTACTAAAAATATTATTATTATTATTTTTACATTATTTTTTATTTTGAAAGGTTTTATGACACATGAATCAATATTTATTTTTGTATATATTAGTAGGAATGAAAATAAATACGAATAGTTTGTAAAGGAAGTACAGATTTTTTATTGGTTTCAAATTACCCCAATTCCAACAAAATCCAAATATTTGCTTGTATCTAATTAGATCTCTCAATGCCAAGTTAGTTTCATTTCCGCCGAATAAAAAGTAAATCTTTTGGAGAGAGTTCGGGAAATACACAACATACTCCCTCAACCCTATTTATAGCGTCTTCTCCCCGCTCTGTGCTTCATTAGGAGTAGGGGGTTAGAGAAAGCTCGGACTAAAAATAAGAGCAAGTATATTCCTGACAAGAAAAATAAGCACTCTTGTTTTATGAAATGTAAAAAGCGAGTAACAACAACACTCGCTGGAAAAGTTGCGATTAGAATCTCTTTAAAAGTATTCATGTGTAACGAGAGGCACTCTCTGTGCTTTTATCATTTTCCACTTAAAGCAACCCATCTGTGTTCAAATTAGTAATCATGGTATGAAAAAATTGTTGTGTTGACATTATCGAGGGGTTAAAAATGTTAATGTGGAATTTAAATAAAATGAATATTTTGACTATAAAATGAACGTAAAATTTTACATGAAAATAAACAAGTTTAATTTAAGAATTATTTAAATATTATAAATATATTAAATGCACACTGTAGGATATTTTTTTTACAATATGCAGGAAGATCACTTTCATGTTTGTAACTGATTTTTCAAGCAATATAAATTTTTAAAACTAGACGAGTACAGTAAGACCCCGCTTAACGCTGTTTCATTTAGCGCTGTTTCGGTTTAACGCTGTTTTATTTGAATAGTAAAATTCCCTGAAATTGTGTACGCAGCGCTAGGCTTCCCTATACCCGAAGCAGTTTATCTGTGTTTCTTCTTTCCTGCGGTATTATACGAACGAACTTTTATCGTTTCAAAAATTTGTTGACGTTATTGTAAGTATAAATTTATATAATATAACGATTGCTATAGTGGTATATATTATGATTTTTAGTTTTTATCATGAGTGATAATAAAAAACACGAAAATAAAGCAACAAGAAAAAGCATTTCACTAGAAACTAAAATGCAAGTGATTAAAAGATTAGATACTGATGAACGTCAATCTCAAATTGGTGCTGCATTGAATTTGGCAACTATAACAATAAGGACCATTCTCAAGAATAATAATAAAAAAAATATTGTCATAGGCAACTGAAGTGAATTAGAAATAGCAAGTAGAATTATCCGTTCTAGAAATAATACAATAGAGCAAATAGAAAAACGACTTTTTATATGGATTGACGACAAAATTGAACGCAATATGCTATTAAGCCAATCTACATTCTTGATAAAAAGGCAGACAATTGAAAATACAGAAGAGACTGAATGGTCGGAAATGTAAACATACTGAGTTAGAATTTTATTTATTTTTATATGTATAGTAGCTTATAATGTTTCTATATTTGTAAGAAATAAATTTTTGTTTTATTGTTATAAAAACACATAATTAATAAATTTAATGGTAAAATACTTGACCAATTTTCTACCCATCTTCTCATAACCCCCTTATTTACATGATGAGATAACCCCGTTTAACGTTGTTTCATATTACGCTCTACTTTGATGGAACGTATACCCTGCATTAAGTGGGGTCTCACTGTATTTACTTTTTATTTAAAACCTTTAACTATGAACAGATAATTTTTGAGTAAAAATTAAATGGTTACAGTATAAAGAGTCTCATACTAATTAACAAATATGCTGCATTGACACTAATGTTCAATGATTATTATACGTTTACCTAGACTTTTCATTCATTTCCAAAACCGACATTTGAATTAACACAATTAATATGTATTTATGTGAAAAAGATAAATATTTCATATCGTGTTTTCATGATCTTAATTCAAACTTAATTTTATATAATTAAAATAGGAACCACGTCTGTACGTTTTCCGTTATTTGATACTATATCTTCGTGTAATCCTGCTTTTCAATGTGGACAAAAGCAATGTGTAGATAAAAGGTTGGAAAATTATAGTATCCGATTACATTACACATGTTTGTACTTTATCTAAAATCTGTTGTTGTTGCTTACAGTAACATCAGATCAAGACCTACGAAATTCATCGTGGCAAGGGGCTAGAAGTACGCCTAGCGTTAGCCGTAACTTTGAGCACCGTACAGGTGATAGTATGATTTGGCGTGGTTCCACCCCAATTTAGAGGGAAAACACCTTAGGGAGGGGTCAGAGGCCTCTTTTACCTACCTCACGAGGGGACTTGCTGCTCAAACGGCTATTTAGATTACTCCCATGCCGCAAAGGCACTATACACTTACAAACATCCATGCCTTCTCCAGGATTCAAACCCAAGCCGTACGGCATAACAGTCAGCGTCACTAGCCACTACTATACCGGATGGGTGGCATATCTGAGATCTAATTTGTACAATCCATTGTATACAGATATGCTCTATATACCAATCAATGTGAAAGCAAAATAGCCAGTCAAATAAAATAGTTATAACTATATTTTAATTTCCAATTTTAATCCAAGAATTTTTTTTAGGAATTAATATATTAAAATTTCTTAAAAATTAACCGGCAAGTTCAAAAACAAAGCTTCGATTTAAGCGAATTTCTTCTGTTTAAAACTAATTACCAAGATTAAAATTATCATTGACGTAATAGCTTACATTTAGAGCAAAAAATTATGGATACCATAACTCAATTTTTTTTTCAATAACAATATTGCAAAATTAAAAGAGAAGATTTTGTAAAATTTTAAATATTTATAATTAATGAAAACTTTTTTGAAATTATAATTCTACATTTTAAGTACCGTAAATTTCGGCGTATAACACTGAAAAAGCTGAAAAAATAGGAGCGAAATTAACAGGTGCGCGTTATACGCCGTTAATTTCGATCCTATTTTTTCAGCTATAAGTGCGTGTTATACGCTTGTATAAAAATGATAGCTTCAAAAATAAAAGAAAAAAAGATGAACATAACAAAATTAGACTTCTACATAGATTAAAATACAGTTTATTTAAAAGGATTGGCATTCCTTATCAACTTAAAGGGTTTTAGTTCTGGAAGTACACTATTTTTTTTAAAAAGCTTGGGATAATACTCGAATAAATAAATTCAAAACATAAGAACATAGTATAGGTACATTCGAAATTTCTTCGTAAAAAAGGAGGTGGGCGTTATACGGCGAATATACCTAAAAATTAAAAAATGCAGCTTGAAACTCTATGTGCTCATTATACGCCGCATTTTACGGTAGTCTAATAATAATATAATCACTATTTTAAAATTATTTGTCACTAAATTCACTATTTTAAAATTATTTGTCA